>VWZD01012268.1:221184-439086 GCA_013396695.1 Sakesphorus luctuosus
GGACTGTGATTTTTTTTAAATGCACTGCACACACTCTTCTGATCAGTTCGCTTCTGAAATGCAAAAACCAAAGGCCATATAACTATTGTGTTTCAAAAATATTTCAGACATTTCTATTAGGGCTTTATTTGTGATTCATATAGGAAAGCAGCATAGACTTACACAAATACTGTGACTGCTCCCCAGGGATCAACTTATTCCTGGATTCTTTAATCTATTGTATTCTTAATCTTCAAGCAGTGTAAAGACCATGAGGAATGTGCTTTACTTTCATGTGCTTATAATTTTCTCCATGTGAATACAAACATTGTAGTTATGGGTATTTCACAGAGCAAGACATTCTTTGTAGATTGGCAAAAAAAAAAAAGAAGCCAGAAGGATGTTGAATCTATGCATTATAAATTGATATACTACGCAAAAATTGGCCAGTTTGACAGTGAAGATTGTTCTAAGTACTTAAACAGGTGGGAAAGTGAAAAGGAAAAAAGCATGAACTTTTATTTATAATGATGTGCATCGTTTTGCAATAAAAATCCAATGCAACAAAACAATTTTTTTCCCGTAGACTCAAGACCTCAGAATTCTTAAACAACATTTCATGAAAGTCTAGTTTTAACCACACTGGAATTCCTGCCAGTCAGAGATGGGCACCTGGATAACTTTGGGTATCAAAGTGAGGAGTCTTTAATTTGTATTTTAAGAGATGACCACCATCTGCCACATGAGATGTATTTTCTCACAAGTGCCACTCAAGGAACAAATTTATGTATGTAATAGACACAGAAATGTGTTTTTGCAGGGGAAAGGCAAGGTTTCTGCGCTGTTGTTGGAGGAGAAGATGGATCTTAGCAAGCATCTTTTGTTTCAAAGTAAGTCCATCCCACAGTTTGGAAACTGAGAATAAGAATGACAGTTCTTATCTAAGTTCACAATGGCTAAAGTCCTGTGTCAAGAGCAAATGATAAACTGTAGCTGTTATCTTGAGTTTTGTTTTGATTTGTTTTTGTTTTTTAACTTATTGGCTGAATTCACCAGTCATTATCTTAGCTTTAAAATTAGCCAGAATCATATTTTTAAAGAGACTGTGGGATTTAATTTTAAATTCAGAAGCTTAATTTATATTGCATTGATTTTTAACATATCACTCTAATTTTCTTGTTTGGTAGTATTCCTCCCCAGCCTTCCTACAGATGGGTTTAGCTACTACAAAGCTATTGAGCTCCTATTAGTGAGTTCCTTCCTTAATCTATATTGCTGCTGAGTTTGGTGTCATTGAGAAAATTTATCGCATGATTATATCAAATAATTAACTTCAAGAAAACCAAATTTTTATGTTTAGCAATCCTTTTTAGAGTTTAGGTACATAATTAATCCAGTCTAATATCACTGACCTCTATTTTTCTAAGCCCTAGAAAGACTGCTGCACAACTTGTAGATCAGAGAGCCAAAATTTTCTGATACATGACATATTTTTTCACAGACTGAGTAGAAGCTTATCTCTGAAGTTCCTTTAAAAGTATCAAAAACACCAGATGTGAGCTGGGCCAACCCAGCCAAGGGTGAGTATATGGTTGCTGGACGAGCAGGTAAGCTCCTGGATGTATCTCTCACTAGTCATAACTCCATCTTCTAATTGATAATATCTGCTTCTGCTACAACATGGCAGCAGCCAAACCAAGCAATGCAAGAAGAAGCAAATATGAGGAGTATAGGGGAAAGGAAATCAGAGATTGTATCTGTTGATTTTTGTCTAAATATGGAAATTCTTATACAATAGACCATCAAATGTAATTTCCTATGTCTTAGAGGACAAGCTGTACATTTTTTAAAATAGTTCAAAAGGTTTACAAACTTGAGCTCAGGGTGTGGAAGTGGGAGGAGGAGGCCAAAGGAGCTGTAGGGGAAAAGAATGGAGTACAGGATATCCCCCTCCCATACCTTCTTTAAAAATCCCTCAGACAGAGATTTCTGTGTATCAATATCAGATAGTCTCTCCACTTGACAGGACTGGGCCCACTGCAGATTGATGACAGAGATGTCAAGTAAAGGAAAGATGCAATTTTGTGCAAGGACTACCAAGAGATCACTTGCCAGCTCCCCAGTGCGGGAGAAGGCATTTGGTTCCAGAGCTGCCGAACTTTCCTCGTGCCATTCTGCATCATGTACTGTGAAAGGGAGGAGCCAGAAATACCACAATACTGCTCTGCCCTTTGTTGTACATTTTCTTCTCTGCTTGAAATTCCAGATGTGCCTCAGTCTGCCTCATCACAACCTCACTTGTGCCTCACAGAGCAGCTCTCCACACTTAGCTTCCCACTGAGTGCCACAGCCTTGACTCTTTATTTACCAGAAGTGAATATAGCTATTACTGATTCACTCCTTTTGATAATTTGTTTCCAAACACTTTTATCAAATGAGTTCAGAAAGTTGCCCTTACTTACCCTGCACTCGAGAATCTGCCAGGCTCCGCCTCATGGTTGCAAAACCTGGAAGAAACCACTGGGCAGTTTTAGGTCTCTGCTAGGTCAAAGAAGAAGCAAGAAAGATTTCCAAAGAACTAGGACAACCTTTCTCACAGTACTTGAAGAGCTGTCCTTCTTTCTTGTCTGGTAATACTTGCGGAGTATGCAGTAATAGGCTTGTACAGGCTACTCTTGCCTAATGTGACCAGGACATTACAGTACTAAGAAAATTAATGCAACTTTACAGCTATTAAGCAAAGTTTTGTCAGTGGCAGGCATACACATTCCTTCAAAAAACAGTCTTGGGAGACTTCACTGTGTCACAGGCATTCCAGTGCTCAGCTTTGGAAATGCGTTTGTCTTGTACAACTTTTCTGGGTGAAACTGAGATCCCTAAATGAGGCACAAACTGAAAGGCTTGTTTTATGCAGAGTCACAGAAGATTAGTGAACGAAGCTGACAGCTTGAGTAATCAACAGGAGTGATTTTCTGTTTCCTTCCAGAGTTCAGGCTCATACAGCCTTGTACATCAGTGAGAAGGCTGAAACAAACAACAAAAAATCATATATGTATATATCTGTGTAGGTGGAACACAATGATCTCAGTTGAACTGAAGAAGGGATTCTGAGCCTGAAATGTTACCTGATTTTTCCACCTATACCAGCTAGTTTAGGAAAGAATAAAGCTTCCCCTGTAAATCCACGTGTACCCATCCACACAGCATGATAGCTATGAAAACATTCTCACTATTCAATGGATCTGTTCTTGTGAAATAACAGAAAGTTTTAAACAGAGATCAACAGGCTTAATGAACATTTCTTATTCATTATGGTAGGTGAAGCTCTCTGTTTAGATTTTAAATTTTAGACAAATTTAAGCTGTCTGGAAAGGCAGGAATCTGGGAAAAAGATGATCAAGGTTTCTTTTAAATTTTAATAAGCTAATTTTCTAGATTTATATTAAAGTGGGGTTGAGGAAATACAGATGAAGATAGATAAAATAGAAGCTCAGATGTCTTTTTCTATGAAAGTTGTCCTCAGAAACAAAAAAACTCACCTGGATTTGAACAGGCCATTTCTCTGCCCCCAGCAGCCTTGTGCTGATTAGCAGAAGGTGCAAATCCAACACCTGATGTAGGGGGAAAGGAAATAGTGATATTTCCCTAAGAGCAGCCTCCTCCAATTCACTGTAATTTCCAAGTTACAGTAAGCACTCTGAAGGTGGCTGGAAAGTTTTCTCAGGACAAGAGGAAGTTCTGAGTAACAGTGATACACAGTGAGATTAGAATATTTGAATTTAACAGCTATGGTGCTGCATACCTGCAGGTAAGGAGAAAAGGATATCAAAGCAGGAATGCTGGAATGCAGGTAAGGGTAAATTTATGCATAAGGATTTCCACCACAGACACTTACATCCCCTGGAGTTTTTTGGAGCATCTTCATAGCACTCAGCAGTCTAAAGGAAGGAATTGAGCAAGGGTCTGATGATGCACATTCTATGCACCAGGCAATCTCAAGCCAGAGTGACAGTGGTGTCACCAGTTATTCTGATAATGGCCTGCTCTGAGTTCTTTGAGGTTAACTGGAAACACTTTCACTCTTAGCTTATGGTGATATTGTAGACAAGTAGGAATAGTAACGAGCACTTAGCCCATCTCTTCCTGTTGTGAGAAATGCCCTCACTTACCGATAAAATTTAGAGGGGACAAAGTCGTCAAAGCAAAACTAAACTTTTATTTAACAAATTCAGCTGAATCAGGTGTGTCCCTCTGGCCCAGGAGACAGACAGAGGCAAATAACAAACAGGTCTTTTTGTACCTTTCCCTTGCTGGGAATGTTCCTGTCTCTATTCCTGCTGGCCAGGACTAGGAGAATTACATCCTAGCACATTCTGCCTACCTTGCCCAAGACTCCTTCCACCTCCAAAGGTGCAAAAAACAGGTTGAAACTGGTTTTTAAGTACCAAACAGTTATAAGACTCAATCACCCCCTCCCCACTTTTTCTTTCCCTTACCCATGCAGTTCGTTTGGCTTCAGCAAAACCCAAATTCTAACACTGTGGAACCTTGCATGTTCTATTCTTAAAAATCTCTGAGGAGAAAGTGTCCAAATTTCCATCTCAGTGAGAATGAACAGGATCATGCAATTTTATAGCTGGAAGAGAAAATATTTATCATGAGAGATGATTTGGCAACAACACTTTAGAGTTATACATTCATCCTGAAATGTGAACAAAAGAAATTCATGTTGGAAACAGCTGAGTTACACTTGATGGGTGATAGAACTTTGAAAAAAATCATGAAAAAGAAAAGCAATGAAGCAAAATGATGGAGCAATTTTGCCTGAAAGCAAATGCAATTCTTAAAAAGAAAAAATTCTTCTCACAATAGAGTCTTTCAAGCTATTTTTTAATATTTTTTTGAGCTATTGATTGGCAACACCCCCACACTATCTACAGATCAGCAACTCATTGGTGCAATACAGGACAGTTGCATTGCATGGATGCTGAGTTATTCCTGAAGGGATGTAAAATGTTATTGTAAGAGTTTTTCTGCAGGTGAAATGTTGGACTGTATTGAATTCCTGTTCACTAGAGAAAATGATTGACCAGTGTGGAAAACGTATGTAACTGGATTTTAAGAAAACATTCTGGATAGAAACAAAGAGAAGAGACAGAAACAGGCCTAGGGTATGGATTAGGATCCTGTTTAAGGAGAAAACTGAGAAAAAGTCAGAAACACATGGGCATAGAACTGATACAAAACAGTCCTATAATGAGCCTTGACAGAGAGTAGCCAAGGGGCCCAGGCAGAGCACATCTCCACTGTGAGATGCTATGAACCACAAGAGCAAGGAAGAACATTTCAGACCAAGTCAAAATATCTCAGAGATAGGACGATGTATAAAGTAATCTAAAGGGACAGAGAGGAGACTAGTGGAGCTTATTTTAGTTGCTTGTTTCTGATCCTCCAGGCCCATAGTAGAACCAATGGTCACATTCTCCAAGAAAGGTATAAAATAAGAAGAAAACTTGGGAGTGGAAAGTAAAGAGCAAACCAGGACGTGACGCAGGGAGTGGAAGAACTACTGAGTAGCTGAGGTGAGCTCGTAGGAGAGTTGTTTGTGGAACTTCTTTATGTTGGTAATGATGGGGGAGTTGAGTGTGACATGCCTGAAGTGCTGATTCACAGACATCATCACTGAAAAGTAGGAGCAATGGTCAGCAGGAAAGTTGCAGAAGATACAGTTTTATGTACCATGCCCAGCAGGAAGCATGGAGCCAGGTTCTTATAGCTGAGGGCAAAAGAACCTGAAAAAAATCCCCTGATGATGAAGATGTCAGGGTCCCCAGTTCTCACTGGAATCTTCAAAGGAAAACTTCTGTGAAAGGAAAAAATTCAGAATGTTAAATATAGAAGACAAATTGTTTCTTTTGATGTATTTTACAGGATCAACAGCAAACTTAAAAAACAATATGTCTGTCATTACCTAGGAGAATAATAGTTCTGTATTTTAATTTATTATGAGGACAAAGAATGATGGATTTTGGCCACCAGGGTGTATTATATAATCTCCCTTTTGAACAAAGTTTCATCTGCCTTGTTTGTGTCCAACACCAGGAATGCCTTCAGCAAGGTGTTGCCAAAGGTCTCAAAACTATTCCATTCAGCTGACACTTCTGCCAGCAAACCGGGATATTTCCTTCTCAGTGATTCATTGATGCAAGCTTTGCACATGCCCTGCAAACATGAAATTTAAATCGCTTCTCCTCAATTAATAGATCAGATGGCAACAAGGCAGACATGCTTGGAAAGATTTAATATGTACTGGTAAGAGAGGAAGTTACCAGGAAACAGATAGTTCCTCATGCTAATGAACGTGTCCCAACAAAAATGTATCTATTATATTCACTATTCTTCCATGAGAGCAATTTTAGAACATTTATTCTGAGCAGCTCAACAATATTTAGAAAAACATGCAATGTA
Organism: Sakesphorus luctuosus; assembly: GCA_013396695.1. Lineage (NCBI taxonomy): Eukaryota > Metazoa > Chordata > Aves > Passeriformes > Thamnophilidae > Sakesphorus > Sakesphorus luctuosus. Next base: position 227,632 of record VWZD01012268.1, read on the forward strand.
TTTGTTCATTTTTCTCCCAGGCTTTCGCTTAACAATGGGTAGCATGAAGGTTTTCCTGAGTTCAACATTTGCTTTCCAGATTTGCAAGATTCAGATAGCTTGGAGCTGTGATGTAATCTTAATGATTTCCCCCTATTCTCCATTAGGCCACTCCAGTGCTATAGCAGTACTATGCTGAAGGGATTATCACCTTGAGAAGACTTCAGTGTGGCCCTACAAAATGTGGAGAGACACAATGTTACTCAGAATGAGATCACCAAGGACTAAATGCTCTTGACCTGCAGGGAGAGCAGTAAGAAACAGTAAGTGTCCTGGCACAGGGACTGGGACTGAATGGGCATGCCAGGGAGACACATAATGACTTACTCAGTTCTTAGTTCCTGAAGACCAGTGTTAATGCATGAAGCATGCTATCTCTTTCACAAAAAACCCTCAAACAAACAAACAAAAAAACCCCAACAAACAAACAAGCAAACAAACAAACAAACAAAAAAGTCAGGCCATCCCTTTATTAGACAGGTGAAGAGTGATCCATATTTACAAAAAAAAAAAAGAAGATAATAAGAGCAGATATGTTGAAAACACAGTAGGCCTTATACCCACTTACCAGATTCATTCAAGTGTCATCAAAACCTGGTTACTAAAAAGTAGCATAATTTAGTTCTTTTGGGATATTTGCCTCCTGTCAAAAGGTTGTCCAAGACAGAGCTACATCTGCTTCAAGTTCTTGGCTTCTCCTCAGTTCCACTTTGATTTGAATCTGAGATTTGATTTAGACTACTTTTTATCAATGAAACATTTTGAGAGGCCATTTAAGTAGCACTGCTACTTAAAAACGTCATACAGAGGTACCGTCCTGTTAGACCTCAGCTTACTTTCTTTCTTTACTTAGTCGAATTAATTTGCCCTAACTTCGTTAGTCTTGGTGGAAGTTGTCTAGGTATAATGTAGTCATTTGAACACTCTCTAAAACAGACAAGGAAAACGAAAAATCACTAGAGGACAACTGATCTCATTCGCAAATGGCTGCTTAGGGTCAGTGGATTCCACTACCCGTAGAGGAATCCTCAGTGGCTGTGATGGACTCACACTGAGGCTACTTCTGCACGTGAAATACATTTCCACCTTGAACATGATTTTGATCCACCCTCCTGCACTGCAGCTGGTTCATGAAGCTGCTTATTAAAGTCTTGTTGAAACATTCAGTCTTCTTTGCTGATCAAACAAAACAGAAAACGTCATCTGATACTTGCTTTAAATAGGCCAAGGGTCACAAGAGATAGGAAAAATATAATCATCAACTTATAGCAGCATTCTTATGCCCAGCCTACTATTTCCAAGTGCATTGCAAAAGTCTGGCATTTTCATAATCAGGTCACAGATGACTAAAATCAATTACAAAGGTTAATGCCTATGACAGCTTTTACTGGTAGTGGATCTCAATTCATAGTATTTTCTCTGCTGTTGCAATAACAGTATGTAATTATAAATTAAATTCTATTACAATTGTAATTATTATTTTTACATTCTTACCAAACACAACAATGCTAAATTTAGAAAGGAAGACTTTTTATTAACAAAATACAGTAGCTATTTCTGACCCTTCATCCCTTTTCCTGAAATAAAACCAAAGCAGCCCTGACATCTAATTGTCATAATTATTATTATGTTTTAGTAGGGACCTTCTCCTTGATGTCAGCCTTTCAGAGACACATCCATCCACCCTTTGACTCATGCTGACATGCTTGGTGAGGAAATTTGTCTTTGGTGCAAGTCTTAGAGGATTTGTTGGTTAATGGGTCAATGCAAAAGCAGGAGGAACATAACATAGTTAGAAATACTTTTTATAAGCACAATTAACTCCTGAGTTGTACCTTGTTTATTGTATTACAGGATAGAAAGTTTTGCCTGGTCAGTGTTTGGGCAATAATCGCTACTCCAGAGAGACCAAAGGAGGCAGTAGCTGCTCTGATTACAGGCTTCCCACAATGGGCAAAGCTTGATGTTTAATGTTACTACCACAAACTCAGGCTATTTACTTGCATGATATCTTGATAAGGAGATCACACAGTTCATAACTGTATCTCCACAGAACTTAATTTTTTGCTTTACAACTGATGGCTCAAATGATCACACACGAGTGCCACCCTAGGCAGTGCACACCCGTAGCAGCTTCACATACTCCATGAAGCAACAGAAGTGCTCAGAGAGATAGTTACCTTCCACCGTCCCACCAGGAGTGGTGGGACATTGTCTCATCCTGCTTGAGGCTTCCCAGCCACACAGGCAGAATCAAGCCTCAGCATTGCTCCCAGCACAACTGGAGTGCCAAACTAGGTTTGTGGTCACAGCAAAGAATGCTTTAGACTGTTTCTTGCATAAGGTTACCACAGCCCATAATCTTTAAACTAATCCATATGAACAGACTTGGATCTCCTAGGGTGTGTCTCCGACAATTTATTAAAGCTCAGCGTAAGGTATGGCCCAGTTTTCTGTGAAGGTCAAAGAAATTGATCACCAAAGAAGCACCTCTAGCAGTAAAAGATACAAATTGGCAAGCAAAAATTACATCAATTACCCAAAATAGGCAGTAAAATGGTTTTTACATTTAAAAAAGCCACTATTATGATATCTTCATTTTCTGCTACTTGAGAGTCTTTTGTCAATATACATTAAAAGTATACATAGGTATAGAAGAGTATTGAGGAGATAGACTTGGCCTGTTAATAGGCAGAGGAAGCAGCCTGCCACCTTTTGCGCTTTCTTTGCTTCAGTGCCATGCCACTCTGTTCGGCATGTGAGGTTGTAAGAGAAGTTCTTCACAAAGGATGTCCAAAAGGGCATCTTCTGGATGGGTGATAGCTCCTTGAAAGCAAGCAAGGCAACAAATAACATTATAGTAAGTGTTCCATCATTTATTTCCTTTCCTGAGACAAACACAACTTTTTGCCTTTTTTATAAAGAAGAATATGGCACATCTCCTTTAGAAACAATTCTACATTTCCTTGTAAGTAATTTTTTTTAACTGCTAGTGATATTCTTTCTTGCCAAAAGGAGACAGTCTACACTCCTCCCTCCCCAAATGTTCCCTCAGGAACACTTTGTACTTTCCCTTAACTGTTCACTATGTTCACTGGAGCCCAGCTGCAAAAAATGGCTCAGCTTTACATCTGGCTTTCCAATCAGTCACAAATGAATGGCTGCTTTCCCAGACAGAGAGCAATTAAATGAAATGTGCAAAACTCATCACCAAAACCTCTGGAAACATCAGTTCACCCAAACAAGACTCTGTTCTCAGTGTTTCTCGGCCTAAGCTTTCAGGATTAAAATGAGATTTTATAAACACGTAGGAAGAAATCACTCCTAAGTTCATCTGCTGATTCTTTCTCTCTCCCCTCTAATTCATTAGTATTATGTTCCATTTTTAAAGTTTTGCTTTGTATATGTCTCACTTCCATGTGATCCACAGGCTGAAGTGACCTTGGAAGAGACTTTAGGTATCAGACAACCCAGCAAGGAGAGTTGTTAGTCTCCATCACTCTCAGAGCAGTAAAACTCAAGATCTGCTGCTTTGCATCAGCTGCTTAACTGGAAATGACAAAGTGGGGTTTTTTTCCTACATGCATTTTAATAGGATCAGCACAAAAATGCATAGTTTGACAAACACAACCCTGTAATTTGGACAAAATAATAGTTTCCAAGAATTACATCTTCATATTTTGCTGACCTGTTCTTAAACAACACTGGAAGAACTATTTCACACATTTCTTGTGCATTCTTCTCTATGGTAGGTATGCATTTGCCTGATACATTTCGAATTTCTTACAGGATCCACTAAACTGCAGACAACCACGTGATCTACAGGATCATATTCAAGTGACATTCTTCTGAATACATTGCAGAGAAGAGAGGAAACTTTTTCTTCTAAAAATAGGAGGTGACATCAGCGTAATGCTATGTTCCTGTTCTGTCCATTAAACCATCTCTGGGGAACTACTGTTGAAGTTTCAAACTCCTAAGTAATCTCAAAAACCCTGTCAGTCAACCAACAGCAGAGCAAAATGGTTCGCCAAACGCTTCCAAGACAAGAATTTCTTCTTGTCTTTATACTTTGTGGCCTTAGATGACAGTGCCTTTTTTTGCATCAACGCTGTCCACCTTGCAAGCCTACACCTACACCTTCCATTTAGATAAAGAAGCTTAGACACACAGTTACATCTTCTTGAGTACCACTGGCTTTGTCACAAGAGGCAATAAGAACCTTTCATGAGTTCTGCCAAAACAATGCTTTTTCCCAGGGCTTGCAATAGCAGTTTTCTCAAATCGTAATTTTCTCAAGCCAAAAAGCAGCACATTTCTGATCTAACTTGCACAACACATAATATCTATCATTTTTCCTGTAACTTCAACATCAAGCCCATAAGTTCTGCTGTAATTATTGTGGTGATACTAGTGCATTAAGAACTCTGTAAAAACTTACCTTTTGTTCACAGCACTGCAGCCAGATTTCTGGGAAAGTAACTGTAACTAATATTCCGTATACCATTTCTCCATTTCTAAAAGATTGATCATGATGAAAAATTAATATGTCACTAAGGACTGAAAGAAGAACTACTCAAAACAACAGCAAGGTATTATTACGGAGTGATACAGATAACTTGCAAAAAGATATCGGGACTGCCAGCTATGTAGTACGGCTTGAATTTTTTCTTTCAGACAGCGAGTTGTAAAAAGTGAGAACAGTTTTAGCGGGATTGATTGTGATAAGGCTCACAATGGCAGTAAAGGATTGGGCTAAAATTTTTTGTACTAGAAATTTACCATAAAGTGTAAAATATTCATCAGTTAAGCATAGCATATCATGAAACATCTCCATCTACGACATTCCTAAGATCATTTAGGTCCTAAATATGTCCTGAAATGGATATAATACTAATTTACTTGGTAAAGAATTGTCAAATCTCAAATCAATCAACTACATCTGGCTTGGCAAACTGGTTAATTTGAACCAGCTATTTCTGCTCTCTTTCCTGAAGCTCCACAATGATATGAAGAACTGCTCCATAGTGCCAAAGAAACTGGTCTGGAAGAACCAGACAGACTTGAACACCAGCCTCCTACCACAAGGACCCATAGTCCCTCCCATCATAGGGTCACATCTGGGAATTCATTGCTCAAAAAAAAAGCAGCTGGCTCCTTTCCTAGAGGTTTCCAAGTGGTGATCAAAAAGCCAGCCAGAATAAGATGTTCACATGTTTTAAGAGTTACATTGCATAAAATCTACAAGACATTGCAACAACAGGAGGAGATGAGGTGAATGACTGTGTGCTTGTGCTGCTGCCTGCTGTATGAAGATCAGATACTAGAAACTTAGTCTATAATTTATTTTATTATTGTGGTTAGCATTGCATTTGTTTTTAATTAAAAGACAGTGCATCCATTAGGAGTAATAAGACAGAACTTCAACACGTAGTCCAGAAATGATCCAAATTATACCACTAACATGTAAACATACCAGAAAAATTGTGAATCTTTGATTGTGGAGAGGAGACAAAGGAGTCTAAGCACATAAAAAAAGGAGTCCAAGCACATTAAATAGGGTGGATGTAACCACTTAGAGCATGTCCTAACCATTCAAGCAGCTAAAAATAAAAGATATTTGTGTTAACATTTTTAGTTTAAATGGTATTTGTTCGCCTCAATATAAAATTTTCACTGATGTGGGAGAAATATGCAGAAAATGAACAGTTTCAGGCTTTGTGGGTTTAAGGAATCAGTTAAGACCGTAATGCTGTGTGATGACATCTCCCGATGTAGGCAGCACCGGAATACACAGCTTTTGTGCCCATCCAGTTCCTTCTCAGCTTTTCTGTTTCACAAAGCACCTTCCATGCCCCTGTTGAAAACTATATTCTATAGGTTGGTGACATTGTGGAGGGACTCCATTTCCAGTCCGGCCTCATCATCACCTTGTTTTGCTGTCTCGCATAATCAGAGGCCTGGGGTATTGCAGTACATTTCGGAAAACCAGTAAAATGCTGAACAAAAGAAAGAAATGTTCAATAACCCAATACTAGTCTGAACAGCTGCTTGGGTTCCTGAAGAAATGAAATTGCTAAAAGGGTTGAATTTTCACACATATTTATTTATGTAAGTCATACTAAATAGGCTTGTCCCTGTCCTGTGGGATAGAAGAAGAGAATGAAAAAAAGTGCTGTGAGAAAGTATTATGTCTTTTCTAACAGGGTACCATTCAGAGTTCTTGACTTTGATGTCTTTTGAAATGCTGAGATCCCCAGATGCACACTCTTCCTTTACAGATTACATTCCCCTTGGAGCAATGAGCAGACAGCAGCTGCCTTCTTTCCATTAGCAAATACTGTACCAGGCTTGCTAAATGGAGAATTTTGCTCTCTGATGCAGGACACGCTTTCACTGCTGTGAAAGGATCAACCATGCTGATGTGGATACTCCTGTTCAGGGCAGTAAAGGGCAAGGAGCTGAAGATTACAAATTTGCTCACACTACTGTAAGAGTAGTTGGTTTTGACCCCTTGTGGTCTCATGAGTAAAAATTACAGCTGCTCCTGCCTGGCATACTTATCCTATAATCCACCAAGCAGATGTGCTAAGCAATTCAGAGAAAACTACTTTGCAAAATACAAAAGCTGGGTCATACAACAGTTCTTGATGAATATAGCATTTATAGTCTTTAGTCTCTACTCTTTCTAAAACATGCATTTGTCACATTAGGTGCCTTAACGCACGTGTCTGGGATAAGGACATACCCACATCCACTTTCCTACTGTCTTCCCACGTTCATTTTGCATGATCCCTGTAAATGCTGGGCAAAACCACATGCCTGTCATTCTCAGGGCACCCTAGGGAAGATTTTCCCAAAGGGAGGCAGCTGCATCTTTTGTGGAAATGTGGAATCTGCTGCAGAAGGAGTAGGTGTTAGGAGAGCTTTCTCAGCCAAAACCCTTCCCCAGGCTCTTGTTGAGGCAGGGAAAAGCTGCACCTCTTCCAGCACAGCCAGTATCACACCACATTCTGCTGACTCAGGGCTGAAGCTCATCTCCAGCAGCCTCTCACCTGGCTGATGCAATCACGCTGTGCTTTCAAATCACTTCAACCACTTGCCTTTCACCTGGGAAGTGCACGCAACATAGAGCATGTACTACAAGGGCATTGGGTAATTTTATTTCAGATTGTGAAATGCTGGCTATTGGGCAATGATAAATCCACTTTAAGCCTTATTATCTCACTGCTTTAAGAAGTGAAAGCATGTCTGTAAGCATATCTGAATCACAATTCCAAAATGAGGACTGTTTCGAATATCCCTTTTATCACCTTCCCAGGTATCTTCTCTGCTGACCTGTTTTTAAGTGTGGTTATAGTCTCATTTCATAAGCTTAACAATCTACATTTATACCAGGCAAATTTTAGAGAGGTTTAGAATTCAGAAACTTTAAGATAATACTGTCATCATAAATATGGTCACAATGCAAGATTAAGTCTTTGGTTGCCATGTTCTCAAAAGACNCCAGTGTCATCAAAATGCCTTGAAAGGTGACATTCCCTCTATCTTTTGGGCCCTCTGATCTCTTTTCTTACCTCTTCTATCTCTCCGTTCCTGGTTTTGCTGCTAATAGACAAGATGAGTCAGAGAATACAGACAGGCCTTGAGGGTTTGGGGGTTCTCTAAAGAAAACTTTCAGACATTAAAAACTGCAATGTTTCAATAGGAAGAGGAAAACAAATTTAATATAAGACCTTTCTGGTAAAAAGCTGAAGTGTCAGATGCAAAGTGAAACATTGCTCTGCTTTTCAAGTCAAGGTTGTTTCCTGTTCTACTGTCAAATATTCTCTACTCATGGTACCTGCTGCATTCCTCATAGCTGTCTTCAACTATTCTGTGAGACAGCTCTCTCAGTCCTTTCCTTTTGAGTGCTTCAGTCTATGCTTGACTCCAGACAACTTCTTCTGATATCGCTCCTGTGGCACTGCACTAATTCTAGATGCCATTTCAATGTGTCCTCTACTTCCCCTTTAAATTAAGGATTATTCACAGTTCAAAACTCTTCCCTTTCAGCTTCAACAAAGTAGCACTAGATGCAAGTAGTGGGATTTGCCCTGTACATTTACTTTGAGGACACAAAGATAGAGGACATAGAGTGAGTCTGAAGAGAAAAAGGCCGCTCCTTAACCCAACGGACAATTTAATCCAAGGCAGAGATTGCAATCTGAGTTCTCCTCTACAGAGATCACCAAAATGAATAGGACACCTTTATGAATCAGGTTGCCAGAATTATAGCCACCAGAGTGCCATAGTACGAGCTACTGTGCAAACACATACTGCATAGAATGAGTCCAGAACAGGCTACAGAAAAACATGCTATTATTGCAAACTTACTGTTGTTCCAGTTGCACATAGCTTTAATTCCACAATTACAGTAGCTACAATGCCCATAAAGGGTGTTCCCTAGATCTGCAGGTCAGATAGCTGTTTAGACGTTTTACTGTGAGTCCATCCTAAATCTCTTCAGTTTAACCCCACCCCAAAGAGGGAAAAGGTAGGTCAAAGCATCTGCCAGAGGCGGATAGCAGGAAACTTCCTAATGGGGAAGGAAAAAAGAAGAGAGGAAACATTAGTCAGAGTGAGAGGGCTAGCCTGGCACCAGCAGGCATCAGTTCCTTATTCAGGCAAGGGATTTGGCCTTTGGCCTTTTTAAGTGCCAGAGTTTGATTAGTCAGTCTAAAAATACCTTTATTAAAAGGAAAATTTTGGCATCATGCTGTGATACTAAATGTTGCTACAGCAGGGAAAGTGTCACCAGTGAACTGGTGACCCGTGTATTGAGGGACAGTCACCTCTCCTGCCACCTCGCCAGCAAACTGTGCATTCAGTCTGGACAACTCTGTCCAGCAATGCCATGCTGCTCTGGCAAAGTTACACGGGCCTCACAGCAGATTTTCAGAGGTTTATAACTAATAAAATCCAGCTAAGTTTACACTGGCATAGTATAAGATATTCCTCTTCAGTGGAGTTTATCTCTGGTTCAATCCATACTTTTTGATTTTTTTGGTGCCAGATTTGCTAAAAAAAACCCCAAACTATGAGTGAACTTAGCATTGGGAATCTCTTTTTTCATTCTTCCCATTAAAATCAGCCAACAAAGAAGAAATACTTCCAATAGTAATTTTTTTTTGTTTGAAAGTCCAAATTGAAGGCACTTGCAAAGAGAAAGATGAATGTTTTTGAGAAATATTATTTCCCTCATGAGAACAAGATTATGGAATGGAAATGTGTAAGTAATCCCAGGAGTTACCGGTGCTTCAATGACACTTTTATGATAAAGCTAGACAGACTTGTGTGCACATGGATAAAATGAAACTGTGAGTATACGTTTTCCTTTTAAATAAATTTGTCAGCTACCAGTAACACGTATTATTACCAAAGAAAAAGTGATTATAGAAGAAATAAATATACCTAACTGGCAGATTTCTTTCTGATCCACAGCGGGCATTCTATATGTACACCCTATTTTCCTATTTACAAGAGATCAACTTTCTTGAGAAAAAATCCGATACTACTTTATTCACAAGAACATGCATGCTACATGCATGAGATGTTTATTGACCTCCCTACTGAAAGACAGCCAATCTTCCAAGCTGTCAGTTCATGCATCAGTTCTAACACTCTTTCCAAGTACATCCATAATGCATGTGCAAACTACTCATCTACAAGGCTGTTTTGGAATGAAGCTATCTCCGATAGTATGCCAATGCCTCAGAGATATGTCTCCAGCTCATTTGGATATGAATGAAAGAGCTGAGAAACAGAAGGCTTGATTTAAAATTAAACTACTGAAATAAAAGATTGAAAAAAGAAAGTATTTCTATTAGTGGAGGTAGAAATCTACAATTTTGTCATATAAAATTAAGAGCAATTAATTTATATTACATTTATCCAATTTGAGTCAGGAAAAAAATCAAGATTATTTTAATTTAGAAAATAGTCAATCTTTATTTCATCTAATCATATAATTGCTTTTTTTAATTTGGAAAAGCTATTTTGACATAAGATTGAGAGAATTGTGTAGTGGGTGTCTGGTATATAAATCCCTTCATGTTCATCAGATACCTTGCTGGCGTAGATGGTACAGCCTGTACTTCTGCTTAGCTAGCCAGTGAATAAGGGTCTGCTTTAGGGTGAGCTGGACCACCAGGCTCCACTGGCTGGGCTGACTTGAGGCTCATTTCAGCTTCCTAAAACAGGCACCCATTGGTGCCTTGGGTGCCTGCCTGGCCCCCACCCTCCTCCAGCAGTGCCCAGGACTTCAGCAGGTCTCACACGGTGCCTCCCTAAATGGTGACAAGCACTTGCGTAGGGACACTGGATTGAAGAGGTCCCTAAAGCACAGGCGGACACCTAAGGGAGACCTCCAAATCTGATGTCCCAGGTGGAAACTGAATCCCTTTGTTTCTTCTTGTTCAAAAGATTAAAACCAGCATCCAAACCCCTAATGGATTCACCAAAAGCAAATTGTTTTCCTGAGAAAAATTTTCAAACTTTCAGTTTAGCCAAAAAAGGGAAAGGAAACCAGTTCTTCCCTTCCATTTCTATCACTATATCCCATTTAACTGGATCCTACCAGGAAAGGTAAAAGCAACAGTCAGTCTTTAAAATTACACATGGGATCATGAATGTAGTTTGGCCCTAGAGCTATTCCATTGCATTTCTAACTCACATGAATTTGTTACATAGCCTATTTCAACAACTGTTCACTTTTCTCCATTCTTGTCCTTTGCTTTTGCTTCTAGTATGCACCAGTTTTTATTCCATCCTTCCTTCTTTTTCACTCTTAGTACTCCCATTTTTTAACAAAGGACCTGTCTGTTGGTGAAACTCACACATTTATTTGTATGCTTTTCTCAGTAATGTATTTCATAAACCACCTTTTGAAGACCACAGGGAACTTGTGACTGTATATCACACTTATCCTCAGTTCCCTTAGAGAAATTGAAAAAAAAAGGGAGAAAGCCTCTGCTTTCTGTATTAGAAGAGACCCCTTTGCAGGAGCCAAACACAACCTACACATAGGATAGTTACTCAGTTCATACTTCAAACAGTATTTTTCACTTTCCTTTAAAAGTATCTAAGTGTTCCAACAGTATGAAGTCCCAATCCAGCAATCTTCCTTAAAATTTACCATAAATTTGAAATGTATTTTAAATGCGTTTGAATGATCCGTTTTCACTTGCTGAAAATTGCTAAGCTTTGCCTCAAAAATGTCTCAAATTAAATATTTAAATTTTTTAGTTACTGCCTATGCTATCATCCATTCCCCTGCTGTAATAAGAACATTTTTGTTTTCTACCTTGATATCCAGTATTAGAGCAAGAGATGCTTCCAAACACCCCAAACCCCATGTAACTCAGTTTACAATGAAATCCATTTAAACCTGCCATTGATTCTAATAGTCACAAAACAGGTTTCAGCCTGTTTTGTAGTCCTGAGATATGCCTGATCAGTCATCCTCACTTTCATGATCCGAGTTAACAGGCAGTTGTAGATAGCTAACTACACAGACATGCTTCTTATCAAGGCAGAGTTTCTTCTTACATAAGAGTTAACCAAAAGATTAATTTGAAAGATATGGCTGAATAGGCCAAGTGCTAAATTGGAAGACAATAGCAGGTTGGAAAGATATTTCCATTTTTTGGCTGGAGAACAAATAGCAATAAAATAAAGACTTTTGATAATTAGTTATGTAATTGCAAGTGGTTTTTCTCTTTGTTTTGGTTTCTTTGGGAAAAAGTAGTTTCGTCAAATGAACATATAGATAATTTAGAGCACAGCTCCAAGAAGAAAGTGTTGCCTTGCTGGAGGGAGAAGGCAATACCAGCCACTCCAGCACTCTGGTTACAAGAGGAAGAGCAGATCTTCAGGGTTCCTGGAGCCAGGGTTCTCATGTCTTTGGAGACAGGAGTCAGCACACAGGCCTTGATCCAGTGTAGCTGCCTGGAACTGGTGCTGCGCGTGTCAATGAGTCTACAGCTATCTACACCCAACAGGACTTGGGGCTTCTCCCTCTCACACCCCAAGTCTGCCAGCCCACAGTAGTGCCTGCAGTGAGCCAGGGCAACTGGCAGTGCCAGGCCCATGGTGCATTCCCACTGCTGACCGTCTGTCAGCCGCAGCCAGGAACACCTTAGGCACGCGCTGGCACAGAGAAACCACTCCTGTCTGGAAATCAGCCAAAATGCAGTGTTTGCTGGGGCTGCTGCAGCAAGAAGGAGGTTTCAAGTGCCCCTGTGGCTATGACTGGATTTTGTGCAATGGCAGCTCTTGCTCCAGACTCTGGAGACCACCCAACAGCAGGCAAAGCGCTCTGGACCCTCCTGCTGTCTGTTTCCAGGCCAGCCCGCCACCAAGAGAAAACAGGAAACTGAAAGCGCCTAAGCAGGACTTTTGGATGGTCTGTCTCCATGCAGTCCCTCTGTGCTGGCACCAGCCCAGGCCCAGCTGCTTTCCCACGGGCTCCTAAAGGGCCAAGGTCCAGCATTCATATCCAACATCCAGCAGCTGCACTCAGCGTTGCTGGTTGCTGCTCTGGGTGCAGCCACCTCTATCCACAGGGCTGGTGGTTCCTCCTGTGCCCAGGCACAGCCGTGTCCCCGGGTGCTGTGTTGCTACCAGCAATAGTCAGCTTCGTATTCAGAACTCACATAGACTTTGTGCTCTTCCCTTCCTAGCTGACAATGCCTCCATGGCATTGCAGCACAAAGTAACCTAGAAGAAATGGTGGCTACTGTTTAGCAGGTTACCACAGAAGGTTTCCACAGAAAACCACATTTCTGTCATGCGTGGACTTCAGCACCAATATGTGTCCCACAGGTCAAACTGCTTCACAGCAAACTCTCAAGAAAGAGCTTGTTCCCAGACAGAGTCTCCATAGCATCTCTTAAATGTGGCACATTGGCAATAAAGAACAGGCTCTCCTCTTGCTTCTTTGGATGCCGTGGGTACACAAGCATAACTAGGCTCTTACCTCTTTAGTTACTGATATTTATATAGAATTTAATTTGCACAACAGGAGAACGATGTTAAAAAAATCTGAGTAAAATCTAAAAATGTTTGGCAACTTGTATGTCCAGCAGAACAAGGAGCTAATCTCAAATAGCCTTTTTCAAGGCGAACTCTCAGTTTGAATGAGTTCAACAAAAGTGCTTCTCCGGAGAGACAAAATGTGTCTTTCTAGACAGTAATTGCTTTTATAAAAATAAAGGCTGAAGTTCTGGCATTACCATAAATTCTGACCAAAAAAAAAAAAAAAAAAAAACTGGATAAGCCTGAGTGGCTTTACTCCTGTGGCAATCACAGGAAATAATTCACAAACTTGTTTGTGGAAAGCAAATCGAGAATTAACATTATTTATATTGCTTGGAGGCAGAGATCTGGTTGAAATTGAATTCTTCTTCAAGTTATAGTGGCCTGCATGGCAAAATGCAACATTAATGAAAAGATCTGAGAGATTCATTTCTGAGACTTAAAAGTATTTTTGTGAAGAAGGTAAACTTCATTCCCATGTAATCAAATTCCTCATTTTCTAACTGTCGACAGCCAACTAAATGTGAAAAGTTGATTAAATTCAAAATATCACACAGAGGAATGGGTGTCATGGCAAAACAGTGAGCATTACATTTTTTTTCCTATAAGAAATGAGACCAGAAACACTTGTTCCCAGGTGTAGCCAACTTGAAAAGTCAAAAAAGTAACAAAGAATGCTTACTGGATAAGCTGAGTCATAAGATTAAAAATCACTTGTAGTGTTACAGACTTGGTTTACAAAATCACAGAACATACTCAGCTGGGACCCACAAGGATCATTGAGTCCAACTCTTCGCCTTGCACAAAACCATCCCCAAGAGTCACACCATGTGCCTGAGAGCATCATCCAAATGCTTCTTGAGCTCTGCCAGGTTTAGTGCTGTGACCACTTCCTCAGGAAGCCTGTTCTAGTGCCCAACCACCCTCTGGGTGAAAAAGAACCTTTTTCTAATATCCAACCTAAACCTCCCCTGACAAAACTTCAGGCCATTCCCTGGGGTCCTGTCACTGGTCTTCACAGGGAAGAGATTAGTGTCTCGCCCTCCTCTCCCCCTTACAAGGAAGTTGTAACTGCAATGAGGTGTGCCCTCAGTCTCCTCTTTTCCAGGCTGAATAGATCAAGTGCCCTCAGCTGCTCCTCATACAGCTTCCCCTAAAGGCCCTGCAGCATTTTCATTGCCTCCTTTGGACACACTCTAGGAGTTTAATATCTTTCTTTCATTGTGGTGCCCAAAAACTGCACCATTCAAGGTGAGGCCACCCCAGTGCAGAGCAGAGCAGGAAAATCCCCTCCCTCGACTGGCTGGCGATGCTTTGCCTGATGCCCCCCAGGACACAGTTGGCCATCCTGGCTGCCAGGGCACTGCTGATCATATTGAATTTGCCCTCAACCAAGGCCCCCAGGTCCCCTTCCATGGCACAGGCCAGTTGTGGGAAAGGTTATAGATATATGATAGCAGCTCTTCTTTTTTTCCTAAGTTTACATCGTTAGCTCTGACTCCTTTTTATGTTAGGAATGACATGACAAGAAATTGTCACTATATTTGGTACAGATTCAGAAAATCAGCCATAACCTGAAGGCTTCAGGTATGGACAGCAAATCTGAGAAGCTTCCATTGCAGCTCAAAGTCAAACAGCAGTGGTTGGGAAAGCAACACAGACAGTTTTACCTCCTCTCAGAGGATTCACTGTTGGGGGTATATAATTTCCCCCTGACACCTCTAGGATAAAATTTGTCTTTGTTGAGGAAGACAGCATTTAAAGGAATATGCCACTTTCAGACTGGAAGAAATCTCTCCCTCCCAATTTTTGCAGAATTTGCGAAGGAAGATGAAAGTTATTAGGAACAAGTGAAGCATTCAGCAAGGCAAAACTTGGAGTTTGAAGAAACCTACTGAAAATTTTACACGTGACACACCTACATTGTAAATGACATTTTTCCTTCAGAGGAACACACAATTCTGTAATTCAACCCCCTCCAACATAAGGCATTAGAAGGCAGCACTGCTTGTCCATTCATCCAAAAGTGCACATTCTCAGAAACTGGGAACTGCGCAGTTCCTGGTGGGCTGTCTGGATGATAATAGTAAGCTGTTTCCTTCTGAGCCCACTTAAAGGCAATTAATACAGCTTTGGAGATGGTAATAATCATTTATTTATATTGTTCTCCAATGACAAAAAAACCTTTAACAGTATTTACCAAAGAGTAATAGCTGTGATGTGCATGCTATCTGGGACAGCTGCACCTCTTGTACGGACCCTGACTACAAAATGCCATTGAGTTTTATTTTGCATAGAGAAACGTTGGGCAGACTGTACTTGATAAGCTCTCATGCCATATCAATTTCTTGATAATTATTACCAACTACCAAACCTCCACCCCTCTTTGGGCAAAATGTTCCTGGACGAAATAGTGAGAAGCAGTTGCTTCTGGGTTTGGCACTTGCCTAGCCAATGCCACTGAAGACATTTCTTATACAGCATTCTACCTGCTGCCCAAAATAACAACAAATCAAATCTGGGTGTATTCAAATCTAGTCAACACCTTGGACTTTTCAAGACCAAGTTAAAACAAAGTTCTGGCTGATTTGACACTGGTAGTGTGGTACCAATGGACAGTGGTAGTCCTGCTTCAAGCAGGAGGTTGGACTACATGACCTCCAGAAGGGCATCCACTACTTGTATTAAGCTGTGAAGTGTGTATAAAAGCCCTAGATATTTAGAACATGATTGTTTTGCATTTGAGTTGCAATTGTTTTGCATTTGAACAAAGACTGTTGTATTTAATAAAGTTGGTGCTATTCCATCAGTGTTCAGGACTTCTGATGACTCATACTGTTACACATTATACTTTTGTAGGCTTGCCTATGCATTCCACGGATTGCAGAGGTCTTTTGATTTCAAAATAGGAAAATGAAATATCAACAACTCAATATGGTTCCTCCCATTCAAGAGGAATGTAATTAACTTCAGTCACTGGCCTGACCTGAAAACAGAGGGCCATGGCATCACAGAAACTGCTGGCAGTGGGTAAAGACTGGAGCAGGAACTTCTAATACTTTGCAAACAGCACAATGCCTTCAGAAGAGAGCAAAATATGTTCTAAGTACAAGCCAAGTAGTGTCCTTCATTCCATTGGGTGAAAATGACTCCAAGAACTGTGAAACCTCTGTTATGTTTTGATTATTTAACTCCTTTGAAGTGTTAACAATGGTAACAGCCTGATCAAGATTAAAAGGGGGAAATGGTAAAGTCAAGATCCTTTTCACATTGGGCACTTTTAGGGTAGTTTTGGTTCTTGTTCCCTGTGGATGTTGTGCCAGCAGCAGCTGGAGGCAGTGCTGAGCGATGGAAACATCCAGGAAAGCTGAAAGGAAAAGTTGTAAATATAAAACATCCTTGTTTTTCAGGATCTGAATCTGAGGACAAAAAAGCAGACTATATCTGTTTCCGTGCATGCCATATTAATATTTGTGAGTGTAGGGGCAAAGAGTATCATTTAAGGTGGGACTGATTAAGGTTGTGGGGGTGTTGCATATTTTTAAATAAAACTAGTGGGAGGAGGTGATTAACATAGTTTTTTAAATACATCACTCAGTTGCTTCCCTTCTTCCAGCCTCTTCTCTCAACTACTTCTATGACCCCATTTTTTTTTGTTGAGTATTCCAATAAATGTCTGTGAGGGAGAGAAGTATTATCATTATATCTTTCAGATATGAAAGAAATGTACAGAGGCTCAAATCAGATGTTAAAAGACACATAAGCACACGGCTTTGAATATCTATGTGTAAGTAATTGTATTTGCTGAAAGTAATACAGAAGATTAGTGTCAGTGTCTTCTAGTTTTGCTTGCTAATCAGTTTAACAGTGTTCTTTTCTGTTATTTATTGCTCAACAAAAGGACATAATTAGGTGGCCCTCTACTTAAAAGCACTTACTCCTTTCTCTGTGTTCTGAGTTGTTCTATTTATAGCTTCTTTTCATTTTTTTGGAGCAATTTACTTGTAATAGAAATACGTTAGCAATGCATTGAGAAATCAATATCTAACTTTGCCTTGGCTTTTTTTCAGTGTGTGAGTCCGCTACAAAAGCCAATGGGAAATCTGTGCACAAACTTTAGACTGTCTCATTCCCCAAGGCAAAAGGCAAGAGTGCTCTAAATTGTAACACTGTAGAATTTAGGGCACAGACTACGTATTTCTCGAATTGCACAGAATTTAAGTGACCTATCATTTAGATTCTCTTTATACCAGTTTACATCACCTATTTCCAGCAGGCTCAAGAGTTTGCCTTTCTGACATTTCCCTGACTGGCCTCTGTTACTAAAACAGCTTTTAGTTTTCCACAAAATAGATTTTAATTTTCATTCTTGATTGCAAATATTGATATACTTTTCAAGGCTTTTTAAAAAACCTTATTTAACAACTGTCTTCAGAGGAAATATTTAATTTTGTAGCTAATAAAGTGTAATCCATTTAGCCAATCTAGCTCCTCATCAATTAGCCGTTCTTTCTAAGTCTTTTTTATCTGTGTTTCCATATACCTGTGCACACTATTTACGTTTTTTCTTTGAAATTTTCTTTATTTCATTCTCATTCATTTTCCAAAACAGATTTTACTTCTTACATTTTCCCTACACACTAAAGCAAGAGCCACCACTCCTGTGCCATGACAAATTCTTATAAGAACAGACAAAAACTCCATTATTGGAAGTGCCAGCTGAAGCTAAATTTGACACTAATGCCTTATCCACATCTGATACAACCCTCTGTGTTAAACCTTGGCTAGACTCCACATTACTTTCATAGTCTGCCTGGTATGTAAGGATATAATATCCCATGTGTGATGTTTCCGCGTGAAAGACAACACAGAATCACTAATCACTTAGGCCTGAAGAGACTCTGGGAGGTCATCATTCAATCCCTTACTCCAAACAGGGGCATCTCTGTCTTCCAACCATGTGACTCAGGGCTTTGGTCAATCTTGCCATCAGAATCTCCAGGCTCAGAGATCCCACAGTTCCCTGGGCCATTTTGTACACTGCATGGCTGTTCTCAAATGGCAAACATTTTTCTTTATATTCAGTCAGACATTTCTTTATTTCAGCTTGTGACCATTGCATTTCATTATCCCACCATTCAAGTTAGTATTGAAGCTCCCTTTTCTTGGTGATCTCCTCATAAGTATTGTAAGGCTGCATTTAGATGCTCCCTAAACTTTCTCTTCTCCAGGCTAAACATGCTCCAGTGGGCTGAGAAGTGCACTAGCTGTGGGATTCAACCCACTTTTAAATGTCATTCTGTAAAACTTCGGGTCTCAGATAAGTTTGTTGCCCAGCATAACCTCACCAATGGAGGAAGAGGCATGTTCTTAGGGGAATATCCTCTTACAAAATAGGTGTGCAAGGGCGGTAGGATGAACTTGTCTCTGCAAATGTCAGAGATTTCTTGCTGACTACACAAAGAGTCTCACTACTTAGCTAAAAGCAGAGGACTATCCAAACGGCAAACTTAGGTGCAATGAACCTTGCTGGTAGGGACATGGACTGTTTCCTCTGGTCTTCACTGCTGTGCTTGTGTGGCACTGGCCAAGAAACAGCACCTCTTCTCTCTTTGATTCCTCTCTCTTAGAAAAAGAGAGTGATGATTGAATCAAGCATTTCGCCAAGTGGTTTGATTGTCATGTACAAAAAGTGCTAGATGAATGGAAAGTGCACTGGTCCTGCATGAAGCGCAGGAGAATTAATTACTGGGCAGAAAACATAATCCTTTTGAGTGGCACACCCCAGTGGTAACAAAATGTAACTTTTTTTTCAGTTATTTTTTCTGGTTGGTAAATAGAGGAAACAACCCTAAAAAGGCCAGGCCCCGTAAATGGAGACTTACAGCTAGATTTCTGGTTGGGAAATGCCTGTTCTGCACAGAGCGCTGGGCAACAAAAATCTTTTCTTGTTACAAAGTTACCCTTATGGCAGATATAAAACCACAAGAAAACTGGCACCTCCTTAATCTTATCTTTGTCATCGCACCTATTATGGTTCAGGACACACCTTCATTTAAATACAAATAAAGTTCAAAAATCTTTCTGAATCAATCTGATTACTTATTTAAGTGTTGTAAGAAAATGAGTCAACACTGTAATTACCTCCTGCCATAATTGATTGTATTTGTTTACGTAGTAGGTTATTAACAAAATATTATCTGGAACTGAACTCTACCTTTAAGCACAGTTTAGATTATTGCAGCAATATACCAAATATGTCATAAAGGTGCAGCAAGTGGCTACTTACTAACAGTTAGCAATATTCAGCATTCATTTTTAATAGTACATTTAGAACCAAATTAGCTGTCTTGAATGAATGATTGACTGATAGTGAACAGTACAGCATGACTAATATGCATTATGCAGCTTTATTAAGCAATAACTCACAGCTACACGATGATGTCAATCTTTATCTTTGAAATACTATTTTAGAAAAGGAGCAAATGGTCTTTGCTTATTTCATGGTGATGTGTTCTATTCCAGGAGGTGGGGAGTATTTTTTGGTGCCTAAATTCACCATCTGGTATAGCCCAAAGCCATTATGCTCTCAACTTGCCAGCTTTAAATGACAGTATAATGGGCCACTCCAGATTTATAACAGTCTGCCTGTTTGAATGTCATGCAGTAGTACCATATTTGATCAAGCCCCTAACTGCTAGTAACATTTTAGATTTCTGTGTATAAAACTGCTTTAATTTTGAGGGAAATATTTTAAAAATATGGAAAAAAGAGGAAATCTGTATTTCTGACTATGCTCAGAACAGATCCATTAAAACATCAAAACATTTCATCAAGCCTGTCTCCCATACATTGCTCTTTATGCTATCAAACCAATTAAAAATGTTAAAAGAATTAAATCCAGTGATTTGACAGATGCCAGGATACAGAGCCATTGGCACACAGTTCACGGAGAATTTTTGAAATGGATGGAAAGTGTCTTAAAGGAATTGAGGAGGTAAGAAACATAGGGAATCCAGGTCCTCCTGCCCTACTGTGGTGCCTTCAGACTCCTGCCACAATATATAGGGTGTTCTTGCAGTTTATGATACCAGCAGCAGGATTGTCACCAGATTAATTCATACATACTCCTTTTGCCAAGTAGTTCTCATCACCTGTGGCCATCTCCTTCCACTCTTGTGCCTTGCTGCCATCCAAGACCTAGCTGATGTAAGTAGGTGTCACTGGAAAGCTACAAAGGCCTGTAGCTTCAACAGGGCTCAGCTGAACTGAGATCCCAAATGTGAAGATTGGGGTTTCCCTTCATTTAGATAGAAAGTATTCCCATGCTGCTTGTTCGGTGCACAGTATGATGGTGCACTGAGACATGCCTTGAAAAGCAGCAAAAGGATAGGTAGTGAACGTGTAGGTGGAGATACTGTGTGGCAGTGGAGTTCTGGAGGATTGATTTTGTTTAGGTAAGTACACTTGGAAATGGAAACACCCACCTACAATGTAAATAACTAAATAAATACACCCATGCTGCATAAATAAATAAATTAGTAAAGTGCTGGTTTGCAGGATTAAGGGAAAAATACATTTTTGGCCCTCTGTAAAAACTGAAATATTCTCTTTAGAAAAGACTGGTGTCTTGGGTTCTCACAGAGTCAATTAGTGGTAAACTGTGGGTCCCACTGTGAAGGTGAGAATATATCCTCCCAGTTAGTGTAAAATTCATACTGCTAGGCAAGAATAATTGACTGGTTGACAAACAGGCAGATTGGAAGAAAAGAAAGATATATTTCATTATTGGCATAGAAAACTCAATTTTAGTTTGAAACTCAACTAAATTCGACCTGAGGATTGTTCTGTTTCTTAACCATAAGTTTATTCCAGGGTGGAGCTCTGTCTGTATTCTACTTCTACACACCCTGTTTCACCAACGTTTTCTTGTGTTAGGTACAGTCTGATGATCTTTTGGATCATATCCAATTTATTAGTTTTCTATAGTTAGCTGATTAAGGCCCTTTGATGACAGATATAACTCCCTTGTATGCTAATTGTTTGCCATGAAACAATACAAACCTGCTCTGTTAGCACCAGCTTGATGCATCTAATTTTTTTATTATATCCAGCAGCTCCCACATATACATCAAGTCTACACCAAAATTCTTGGACCCCTTGATAAGGGAAATATCAAGATGTCCAGGATAATATTTTAGAGGGTTTTATAGTTTAGTTGTGAGTACTTGTGACACCTAGTGGTCCTGGCAGAAAAATGCAAATATTTTAGAGGAAGAGGAAGTAGGGGTGGGTCAGGCAAAGGAAAGAGGGATTCAACAGCCCTGCTGGAAGATAGTTACTATAGTAACCTGAGAAAACACGCAGCTGAACAAATTCTGTCCCTGGAGATGGGGCATACCTGTATGAGGCAACCAACCTTTGGAACCCATCACATAAGTAATGGAAAAATTCAGGTAATACGAAACACTTCTGAGGTGGGGTGGAACTAGGCAATTATAGATGTTTGGGTAAGGTGGTGAGGCAATTGCCCAAATCCTCTTTGTGAAACAGGAGATGAGCACAGGAGCTGGGGGGTGATGGCATCAACCCGGTGTCAAAAGAGCACCTGACACAGAGCAAGATTATTGATGCAGGCAATTCCACACCATGACGAAAAGGAAGGAAAAGAAGGAAAATGTTATAGCCAGTTAATTTCTGTCTCTTTACAAAGTCACCCTTTAAGTGTGACCCTTATCAATGTTCCATCATCCAAGACTTTCCCTATATTCAACAGGAAAATGTGGATATTTTCCAAACGATGGACTTGGAACTTAGGTGAACTAAACTGTTCTGTGAAGAAGTCTGTGCCAATACCCTAACAAAATTCCTTGAATTTATGAACTTTGCAAAAAGACCACATCAAGAGCACACACACCCAATGCACAGTAAGCCAACTAGGAGTCATGGTCACATGCAGTGACAGGACAACATAAATTATGCTGGCTGATGGGGAGCCAGCACTTAGAGAGGCAGAACCTGCTTGCTGTTGGCAGAGCACAGCTCTTCATCAGCTGCACAAGCTAATGACCCACATGGGCAAAGTCTCAAGAACTTATGTTGGGGGCTCCTGGAAGAAAACTGCTTTTGATGATAGAGTTAACAACATCCAATGGCTTTTATCAGTCTCTAAAAGGAATCGAAACAGTGGAGTCCAATGTAATGCAAAACTCCCTCAGAGACAGGTATTCACACCTAAATAATAACAGTGCCTATTTCTGCAGTTGCCTGTTAACATAATATACCCATCTAAAGATCTTTAACAGGGACATCTAAAACCAAAAACAATTTACTTCATAACTAAACAATTTTGTGCAGCTAGACAACAGATCTACTAAAACACAGCTTGTAAGCACACAGTTCCAGCCATATACATACGCACAGATTGTATATACTTAGTGTGACTCATGAATCAGAGTATGTGGTGTGATTCACACAACTCCTGTGAGGTTTGTAGGGTGATGAGTACGCTCTGTACCTCCCACTGTATCGTGGCTTCTAGTGTTAGAGTGCACCACTATATGTCTCTGGAAGACAATGAAGTATGTTTGCAGTGAACTTGTTAGTCTACTCCTCCAACTCAGCCACCTGACAATTTCAGGTCCTGTCTGCCCTTCTTCACTGCCGTGGCAGGAGCAAAGCACCTCAGCTGGGTGCTCCAGTTTAGGTTAAGTGAGATGAGTCTCACCCCTCAGTGTGCCACAGTTGTTATAACTCCTGTTGGATGCTATTGCTAGGTTTGTGCAATGAAAAGATTAAACTCAAACCAGAGTAACTGCATGATTTAAGAGTCTAGAAGAAGTATGTGAACAAAAGATCCTACATCATGCCCAAAGCTGTTCTTAAACTTTGCAAATGGTCATTTTGCTTGGACAGCTTAGTTGTACATTCTTGTCTAAAGGACCATTGTTAGGTGTCCCTTTATTGATTGCCACAAGAGTAATAAATGTGTTTTCCATGAATGTTCTACAATAGCAGGAAGAAAACTGATCTCTGCTAGCAATCAAGGTATATGTTGTATGCTGTCAGATACAGAAGTAAATTCTTCTCATAAAGAAAAAGTAATACATCAGATCATGAGAGTGAAACTATTCAGGGTTTTCTGACGAATCATCTCTGTTTCTTCATCCCAGCCTAAACAGTATAACTACAGTTAAAAATGGAAACTGGATTGACTCATTCCACTCAGCACCCATTTTCCCATGTGAATCTTCAAGCTTGCAGGGGAGCCAAGAAATTATGACCTGCTGGGTCAGCTGAGAAGCAAAGTCACCATGCAGGGCACAGCACCACCAGTGACCAGAGCAGCCTAAGCATGCTGCTGTGATATATCCCAAGTCTGAATAGGCTCTGCCTTATGTAAAACCATAGTAAAAAGAACCTGGAGAAACAATCAGCTTTATAGTAGGACCTTATCAGTCTCTGCATCGGTCCCTGCTTGTTGTCATCAGTGCAGATAACAGAAGAACAGAACACCAGATGGACTTGTCTTGCATACATAGGCAGAGCCTGTAAGAAAGACAGAAAGACAGAAGCAAAGCCATGGAGTGAGGAAATCTTAAGAGATGGAGGGGCCAAGAAAGCATTTGTCTGCTTGTGAAGAATGATAAGAAGAAAAAGACCTTAATCAGGATATTGGCTCCCACATCAACTTATGAGATAGAGGGCAGGGTCAAATGTTGCAACAAAGGAAGGGACCTATCATTTTTCTTCAATGTTTGAAAAATATTGCTAATCAAGAACGTGTAATGTCCATTTGTGAAATGTTTTAATAATAGCTCAATTGTTATTTATCAGGGACAACATAGACATCATTGATTCAGCTGTGGGACAGATGAAGGAATTAAATGACCTCTGAAAGATCCTTCTCTACTTTTTGTTATTTTTGTATAATACACTTTTTTGAGACATAGGTGGAATAGTAATGAACAGTGCTTGCAGTAACACCATCATCTCTCCTTTGCAATCTCAAATATGTATTGTAAAAGAGAGAGAGAGAGAAAGAGAGAGAAAAGGAAGGGAGAAAATAAAAGTGTATCCTAGATGAGTTTTAACTGGATTATATGACTTTGTAACATTGCTGAAGTTAACAGTGAAATGTTAACTGAATATTCTGATGTAACTGAATATTCTTCCTACTAAAATCTGTTGATACTGTTCAAGGCCAATAAACTATGTCGGAAATATTTTCTCTATGATAAGGTAATTAAATAAGAATAACACAAAGAGAACAAAATATATTTCCTTCTCTACTCAATTCCACATGATACTCTTAAATTTTATTCCAAGAATAAGACAATGAGAGCATAATAAAACCATACCAGCAATGGTGATCTCTTCTTTCTCTTTTATCAGCCTCATCAACCTATCAGAATAAATAAGTGAATATATGAATCTATCAAATTTTATGTGCTGCTCAAATTGTGTTCCCAGTGAACTCTATTCCCATCAGAAATATTATAACCATCAAGAGGGAAATTTTTCTAATCTAATATCAGAGTCAGTAATGTTTCTTAAAATTAATTATTCATTCTTGATCTCAAATATTAGCTTGCAGTTACTAAAGTCTAAACCAAAGTTACTGAAATAGTATAAGACTTTCCATTGATATAGAAGGCTGTTGCTTCACAAGATGCCATCAGTGCCTCTATAATGAGTGCACTTAGCTCTTGACTGGAGCAGAAATCCAGCTCAGAAATCCAGTTCAATATGCTTCAGCCACAAAGCAGAAGCTAACTCTCTAGCAAAACCTATAAAAGAAATTATGGAAAAGTGCCAAGCATATCCTGAAATTTGAAGCTATGAGACAACAGGACCACAGAAATCTTAGTAAATGCAGAAAAAAAATACTTTACCTTTAAAAAAACAGTCAGTTGCAATGGAACAAAGACACAGCTGACAAAACGGGTTATCATCTGGGACAAAGGGAAATTCCAGTAGATGTCTGGACAACCTCTCACACAAACAGTGCTTTTATTCACAGGGAGTGATGTCCAGCCAGTCCCAAATAAGTCATTATCTACATGAAATAGAACTATGGCTGACAACTGGAGTTTTCAGAGCTTCATCTAAGATTTTTTTTAAATATTCCAAAGGGTTTGATACATTTTATTTTCCAAGGATAGGTGATTTTTCAGGTCTATGTTTTCTTTAATTGAAAAATCACAGGAGAGACCTTTCTTCCGAAACTCATTATTTTGGACATATTATATCAAAGGATACTTAACTTGAATTGTTCTTTCCCTCCCCTCTACAGACTCAATGATTAAAAACTATTTGAAGAACAACTGTGAACTGTGTCTTAAACACTGACCACAAGGGAAGGAAATAACTGAATAACTTCCCAAAGCAATGTATGTTGGACAGCTGTAACTAACTGGGAACAGACCTAAATTATGAGGGAAAATCTCAGGACCCTGCAAATTAAGATAACAAAAAGGCAGAACCCAGTAAAAATTCAGCTACAAACTTTTGCAATCCAACTCGAAACTTGAGTTCCAGTTCCACCCGGATATGCTCAAACTTTTCCAGGTCTGTGGAGCTCTAGCTGACAGACTAATTGAGGAAGTAGATCTTTCCAACTAAGTTGTTTACTTCATTTGATTATCACAAATTACATTCAGAAAATAGTAACACTGTCACTATTTAAAAAACTGAATCCAGAAGAGAATTGCTTTTGCTACTTTCCTAGGTCAGGACTATAGTGATTAAATACTGAAGAAAATAATTCTTAAAACAGTTTCAGCACAAGCATAAGAACAAAGAACATGTGGGAACAATTAAATCTAGTAGGAATGTTGTGTAGAGATTTACTACTCTAAGATTGGACTTCCAGGATGGCTGCCATGGATAACATTGCATGTGGTTAGAGTGGAAAGCTGTGCATTTAGTTTTCTTCATTCTCTTGGTGCTGAAAAAGAACTAGAGAAAAAAGAAGCTTAGAGAAACAAGAGAGTGAGAGTGGACAAGATGCAGCCATATTTATTCTTGTGTTTCTTTATCCCTGTTCCAGTTAACCACACCAGCTGAAAGTTCAGAATCTGAACCCAAGAAACCTTTTAATCTTAAAAAAAATAGGCATGAAGAAAGAACATACAGAGAGGTAATATTTAGGCTCAGGTAAGCTTGGATTGTGTTGCACTAAGGGAAAGAGAATTGAAGATATAAGGCACTGAGGCATCTGTGATTTCTGTTTTATTCAGTTGGCTTCCTTTCCTCTCACAGTTTCAGAAGAGCCACCATCAGTTAAGCTGGTCTTTTACAGAAGGACGATATTTCATGAAGTGAGCAATAAGATTGTGATTGTTCAAACAATACCCCCAGTAAACATATGCAGTTTTCATTTTCATTCTGCATCTCACCAGTAGAAAAATACAAATGTAAAAGAATAGAAACATCTGATTGGCTAGATTCTATTATATGTACTTAAATCTGTACAAAGCAAGATGGTCTAGGCTGAATGAGTGGAGATGAGACAATAGAAAGCATTCAGAGCAAGTCCCAGTATCAGATACTGCTTTACACAGTTTAAGGGATAGTATTAATCATATTTTGCCTTAATTACACTCTGCAATAAAATAGGAATAATTCCTACTGCTATTCTTTATGGGGCTATTTACAGAATTGAATTACAAACAATAACAAGGTCTGGCTGTAATGGCTATAATTTCTAGAGTGAGGAGTCGGTCTGAGTCGCCTTCAGCTCAACGTTCCATGTATCCAAAGAGCCCTTGTACTCTAGAAGTTTTCAGGAACTCTTTCGTGGACTCTCTAATCTCAGTTCAAAGTTTCATTTGAGGTCAAGAGATGCAGGCTATCCTATTGTTTATGATTTTAAATGTACTGATCACCATACAGGACTATTTTACATGGCCGCAGAAGACATAAAGCCACAGAGCAAGAATGCCCCTGGATGTGCAGCAGCAACACACCACCAGCTCTGCCTGAAAATTGCACTCTGCCCCTGACTTTTCTGTTGGGCACTTGCACTGCAAAATGAGCTGAGCTCAGCCTCAGCTAATGCCATTTCTGAAGGTAGGCTTAATGATTTCAAGCAGGAATTTCCAACAGTACTGAATGCTATGAAAGGGAGAGCAAACATCCAGTCCTAAATAGGCGGTAGACACGGTCCTCAGAGCGGAATATTTGTCTCCTGGTATTTATTTTCAGAGTGCACAGTTGTGATTAATGACAAATGTGTTATTTATTTTAAAGTCTCAACAACGGTATTTGGGATTCAGTAGATTTTTTGGGGATGTTCATTATTTGAAAATGATTTTAGATTGCACATGTTGCTGAAACTCTACATTTCTCCTGAAACTATAATGAACTTCACATGTAAATACCTCCAGAATATAATTAAGACCTCCTGGTGGGGGGAATTGATTTTGAAAACATTTTTCCTGAAAAGGAAGCCAAATTCACTCTTGGGAGTGGGGTCTCGAATAGTGTTTCCTTTTCCTCTGAAATAATAGTATGAAGTAAAACCATTCTGGGAAGTGTCAACAAAAACTTAATTTGATGTACGAAGGCTGAAAAGCCAAAGCCAGGAGGAGAACCATGGGACAAAAATGTGTTTGCACAGATGCTGAATTTTCTGCAAAACCTATGAAACTAGTGCTAAATTCTCTCAGGGCTGAACAATGGGACTGAAATTAGGCATCAGAGAATAATGAATATATATTAACTTGCTCCTACCCACTCCCATACTGTAGGATCTTTTTCCCTACAATCATAAATAATCAATATAGTGCAAAGGGTTTCTAATCCATTCACTGTGTTAGCATATTCTCAAGCAGGGAAGAAGTCACCAGCAGAAGTCTAATTGGAACTGATCTGAATTACTGCTTTTATTTTTGTTTAGAAATTTTAAATAGAATACAAACCCTATGGCAGTCCATTCTTAGCAATTAGTTTAACAAATGAATTTTCGTGTAAAATCTGCAGGTATCTGAGCTGGGGACTGATCCTTTGATAACCAGCTCAGGCACAGACTGATACCCCAGGCTGAGCTGAAATGGGGCTTCTGGGCAGAGACCCAGGTCCCTCTCGGGACACTAAAAAATATTTACAGGGCACTTATTTTCAGCATCTGACCTTAATAAGAGTTACTTGGAATCTTGGAATGAACTACTTTAGGAAGCAACAGAATACATTAGACATAACATTACATAGAAGTATATTAGGTGATTTATTGTTCATACTTGCTAGAATCAACAATATTAGATTTTTAGCTTCTATCCTGAAAAAAGGGGAAAAAAAGGGAAAAGAAAAAAGATGAAAGAATGCCTAGTCGATTATTCATTTTCTTTCTGGATGTTTGAGTCTCACAGTTAATATATCCCAAGTAGCCATTGGCATAGCAAAACTATCTTCCTGCACTTGACCTCCACTCCTGAAGAAATAATCCCTGCCTTTTTTAGGACAGCTTACAGCTAAGAGTGGGACCACAACCTCAGAAAACTGAGATGTTTCCCACCACTGACTTTGTTTTTTAAAAAACTTTGATCTGAGGTGCGTGTGTGAGGTAGGAAGGGGCAAGGTATTAATTGCAGAGATTGCAGTCAGAGTAGGGTAACAATTTTGAAAGAAATCATATAACCAAACTGTAACAGGAAAATCCTTGATAGTCTGAGCACTATATAGAGCCAGTACATTCTCCCCAAAGCACAGTGCCACTTCATTAGTGTTCCTGGAAAGCTCAGACAAGAGGTTTCCCTAATATGATCAGATATCAGATCTAAATCACTCAATTTCATTTTCCACTCCTTTACCTCAGTTCACTACAAAAAAATTTCCATTCAACCCCTTCCCTCTGCAAGCAAAAAAAAAACAACAGCCTCTTTCATGGAAATAGTAAAACTACACCAAATTGAGAAGAAAGTGAGACATAAAGATATAAACTGGACACCACTCATGACCTTAAATGAACACCTGTTGGAGTAGATAAGGAAATTACTTCTCTTTCAGCAAGTTTTTCTTTCAGCTTCAGTTTGCTGAACATGTTTTTTTCACTCCTCCAAAGTATTTTCAAAAACATGCACTAAAATGTCACAATAAAACTTCTCATTTCACATTTCTGTAGTATTTATAAATTCTGGAACAGTATCTATATTATATATATATATAAATAAAACATATGTGTGTGTGTGTGTGTATATATGTATGTTTATGTGTATATATAAAAAAATATGTATCTCCTGGCTGGATAATACATAATTTCTTTTTTTTCCAGTTTTTCTCAGAAGTCTTATTTTCTGCCATCTTTTTTGATTTAGAGAACTACAGAGCTTTTCAGCCTTCAGGACAATTATTTTGCAGTGATGAAAATACTGTGTATACACACCCATAAGGAGTGAAACTTTTGTCTTGTATAATAAATAATAGAAGGAAGCTGGAAACTAATTATATTTTCAAGTCTTGAGCATGATAAATCTTGGCTTGCAGTACTCTAAAACAATTGTCTTTTTAAGTATATGGTCTAATCTAACACAAACAGGTTGTATGTATGGTAGTTCCGGGTCACAGTACACTTACACTGAAGTTACTGGCAACATAGGCTGAAGCTAACATCAAAATAAAGCAAATAAATACATGAGCCTAAGTAGTTCTGGAGAATTAGCTCTAAAGAATTCCAGTTTCCTGTCAATCTGCCTCTTACCATTGGTCAGCTTCTGTGCTTAAAATAGCATCTTATGTGCACCAAGAAAGCTTATGATGTTTTTCTTCTTTTACTGCCAAAGAAAGTGTCACTTCCATGTGCAGTCTTTCCATCATTGAGGTACTTGATTGGTATATCTGCATCAGGCCACCTATTGTCATGACATCTGTGGAAGAATAATTACCTTTGGGACCTCTAGGCTCTACTTCACATGTGGCTGAATTTGGAGAGCACAGACACAGAGACTTTATAAGCCTCCTTTGCAAAGGAAATCACTCTAAAAAAGATATTCTTCTGCCTTTTGTTTTACAAGAAGTGATCCCATTGTAATGAAAACGGATGTGCTATAAAAGACAGGGGAAGGTTTTTCCATTCAAACCAAAGATAAACAATTAACACTACCCAGAATCAGAAGAGTAAACAAGCAGTTTTAAGTGATAGACCAGTGATCCCAAAGAGGGCCTAATACTCTGCTGAAAGCGGTAATGCTGTTTCTTTTGGAAGGGAGGCAGGATTTTCCTATCCTGCCCTCACCAGAGATTGCTGCACGCCTCCTACAGCTACTACGTAGTGTATTTCTGATCCAAAACTTACTTGGTTCCTTATCAGATCAGTTTATTTTCCACTTCTATTATGCACTGAACAGCTATAATAGCAGAAGTAGCAATGGATTCTGCAACAACCATGGCGCAAAATGAAATTGTGCAATTGTGTGATCCCCCAGATTTCCGAATCTCTTTAAAACTGCCCTGTCTCCAAATAGTTTCATTTTTAGGATATGTTTGTCTTGCGTCACAGAAATTCACATAAACTTTTTAAATGTTGTCTCATCTGACATCTCTTTGGAAGAGTAATAGCATTATAGGCTCTGTTTCCCAACCAGTGTGAAAGTAATACTCAAGACAGTGATAGTTCTGATTATTTATTACGGCACTTCAAAGCATAAAAACTCCATTGCTAGGTGTTTCAACCGAGTTAAAAAAAAATAAAATGAGGCTTTAAGTTTTAGGCAGTATTTCAGTAGATTTTGGCTAAAAATTTTTAGAATGTTACTAGACATGAAATAATTTGGTAGGAAAACAAAGAGTCTTCCTAAAATAAGGTTACCTTTCAATAAAGCATGTATGTGTTCACTTAAATTTATCATGTTCTCCAGCTTATCAGTATATATATTTTGAGATAAGGAAAGTGTGGGTTTGAAACATGAGAAAACTAACCCTGAAAATACATTACTGTACTTAAACACTGGCATAGCTTATCTCATTTATGCCCACCTGTTGCTATTTACTTTGTAACGTGTAAGTTCGAAACAACTTCAGAGCCTGAACTATGAATTTTTATTCTATTTCAGATTTTACTACCTTAGCAAGTAAGGATGTTGGTGAAAATTCAGCTTGCTATTAATTGTATTAGCTACATAACTTTCATATCTTGGATGGAAGGCAGCTTGTAGTAGAGCCTAAAACCAAACTGCTTTTTTATAAAACCTCATTTTAAAATTCCACTAAAGTAACAACATGTCCACTTCAGATATTTGACAATTTTATTTAATAGCCTCATAAGTTCAGAATAGTTACATAATAGTTACATCACGGCTTTTAAAAAGAATTGCACTCAGCTACTCAGTCCATTGAAATACTAGAAAACAGGGAAAAGGAAAATACGGAGTGAAAAGGAGCTCTGTCCACTGAACTGAGTTGTTTGCAGCAAGTTACTATTGAACCAGATGTCCTCATGCTTTCTGGTAGACTCTAACACACTTGACACCATTCATGTCACATTCCTAGAAGATAAAGAGATGGATTTATCAGTATACCTCAGTACAGACTATAAGGAAAAAAACCTTTTAGAGTTACATTTCAGGCTACTGGCTAGCAGCACTCAGGGATCAGAAGGTGGGACTGAACTCACCACCACCAATTGTCCATCCACTAGCTTCCTTGTTATTATAGTCTTCTTGCCATCCCATTCCTGCTCCTGAATCAATGACCCATCATCTTTTAAGCTGACAAGGGTCTGAAAGAAGAACCTGAACATCAGTATTTTCCCCATGACATCGGATGGGCACTGAGGCTTTCCAACACCTTATTCCAAATGGAAGGTTCCCACCCCAGCTCATTCAACAGTAATTTTGTCAGTGACATCTGCAAAGCCAGCATATTATCTAAAATGTTTTATCAATCCTCTCCTAACTCACTGCTTAGTCACTCAGTGCCCTGACGCATTCCTGCATCAGACAAACCTTTGACAGAATGCACAATTTCAATGAGCAGGAGCAGAAGATGTCCTCTGTTCATCTCTTTGTACATGGGCTTTGAGCTTTTGTGTAACATTTATCTGATCTTTCAATAATAGATGAATCAAAAGTGTGTGCCTGGAGAGAGTGGGCTGGTGCACACAGAGCACTCACACTAGGAAATGAGACATTTTTGGTTTACCTCCTTTTGGATAAATATTCTCCCTAGCCGGTGCAAAGAGAAGTTCTTTGCCTGCTAAAACTGGAGATTAGGGACTGTGATTCAAAGGGCTGCCTTGCATGTCTGTGATCCCACCCCACAGTAAACCAGGCTCTCTTGTTATGCAAATATGAGACTGAGAGGTTAACCCTCGGGCTGAATTGCCTCTGATTAAACATCAATGGCCTTTTTTCCACAGCCTTCAAATGAAGTGACATTTGGCTTTAATAGGGATTTAGAGGTCTGTTAGTTTTACTTAAAAATGCTTCTGCTACAAAATGAAAACAACAAAATACACAAGACTAGTGATTTCAGCATTTCCCCTCTTAGGAACTTGCTTAATCCACATAAAAGAAAAAAAAACTATTTCAGTGAGATTTAGAGACAGCTGCTCATCAACTAAAGCATTGTTAGTGTGGATGTCAAAATTTATATTAAAATAGCATTTCCAGCTGTAAAACACCCAAAGAATCATGATTTTTCAACAGAAATTCTAGTATACTGACCTGTGTTTTCCTGCCATCTAATGTATTTTCCTCAAATTTCTCGCCAAGCTTGAAGTTGACCTGTGAAGTTTTGAAGGTACTTTCTGTTTTCATTGTGATTATATCTCCATCCTTAATAATGTAAACATCTGGTTTGGCCATGCTTCCCATTTTTCTCATGGCCATACCCACACCTGCAAGGCAAGAGGCACAGAGTGTCACAAAGTCAGTTAAACCCTCAGGCTTAGGGCCACACAAGAATTCAAATACCTAATTCCCGTTTAATTAGGCACTTAAGTACACTTGAGAATCAAAGCTCGAGAGCCACAAAGAAAAGGGATGTTTTAAATTATCCACTGATGAGGAAGGGAAAAAAGCTTATTTGCAGGGTTACTCTTCAGTTTCCTCTGAGAGCTGAAGTTAAATCTATTATGCCCTGTAGGGGACTCACAGATATCCCATAACTCAGCATTGGTTTTTTTGTTTTGTTTTGTGGGTTTTTTTACAAACAGAAATAAGCAGAAAACAGGAAAGCAAACACGAAAGCTTAAACTAATATAAACTATTCCCTTGGAGTTCTGAGCACTTTAAAAATTATACAAATTCCTTTTTAGTTGACAGATTAATACGCTTTATTTCAACTTACTCAAGAAATACCCTTCCACCACTTTGTACACAATTGCAAACACACAATTTTAAATAAAATTTTGTATTCTACAACCTGTACACAAAGTGTGTAGTTGTGAATTAGAAAACTAGTCTCATGAAAAACAGAGCTTACACACACACGCACACAAAAAAGGACCATGAGAGAAATCATCCTTGTGCATGGCTGAAAAATCATCAAAACTATTCAGCAAAAGATGTTCATCCCACCTGAGCCCCTGCATGCATTTTTTCAGGGGTTTGTTTAAATCTTCTTGATCTGAAGGATGAAAATACAAATAAGAGGGTAGCAGGCAACAAACACGAATCTACCAAACTGGAAAGTGCAGATCTGAACCAAGAATTGATATGTAACCAAATGGAGCTGAAAGTGCCACCAAATCAGTGAGTACCTGGGCTCTGCAGTTGGTGTAGTTAGAAATCTTGTCATGTATCAGCACAACACTCCCCTGGGGTTGTACAGGATACTTGCGTGAGGACTGAGTCTACAAAGCAAAGACTCAT
This sequence comes from Sakesphorus luctuosus, assembly GCA_013396695.1. Lineage (NCBI taxonomy): Eukaryota > Metazoa > Chordata > Aves > Passeriformes > Thamnophilidae > Sakesphorus > Sakesphorus luctuosus. The sequence continues at coordinate 261,558 of VWZD01012268.1, forward strand.
TTCCTTGAGAGGTGGAAATGAAGTACTTTCCAGAAACTGCTTTTCAAGACTCAACTAGGATTTCAGGAGAGGATCTTGAGCTTGAGCCCACTGAGAAAAACCAGTCATCCTCAGTCCAGCTTTTCTGACTAGAACTGGTAATTATTGCCACAGTAACCCCCACATACATCTCATTGCTGTCATCCAGTCCCGAGTTATCAGTGAGTTTTTTGATCAGCTACTGCGTGGAATCCAACTAAACAGAGATGAGCTGCATATGTTTTCCATCTGGCAAGGAGTGAAAGTCAAACTTCTTTGTCCTCAAACGTCCTTTTACACAGACTGAGCAGAATTTGCATGATCTCATTTATAGTGCATCAATAGGATCAAAGGCAGAGAGTTTCCTAAATAGCCAGCAAAGGTGAAAACCAGTAAATGGGTCCTAAATTGTGACTTAGAGTAAATTTAATTGCCTAAATTGTAACTGTAAAAGGGTTTATGATTGCAAACTAAAACCAAACAACACTCAGTTGCTGCCTACACAGGGGAGGTGCTCCGCAGTTGCAGCACTTAATTTCTACTTTGAAGTTACAATTTGGCACACGTCTAGGTCTGGCCATTGAACATGAGCATCCTAATCCATGGCTCAACAGAGTTGAGCTTAAAATTCTTGAATTTCCTCCAAAGTCTCCCAAAGGGCTCAGTCCAGAAGGCTTTTCACATCATAGCTATCAGATAATGAAAGGTCTCAAAATATAATCACAGCCACCACTGTCTGCAGACTGTGCACAGCCATGACTGTCTGCAGTGATGCCTTTTGTATTTTACATGAAGAGCACAAGACCTAAATTCCTTCCTTTCCTCCCTCTAAAGCCAAATCTACATCTTCTGCCTCTTGAGAAAATATCCTGCCTTTCATCAGTGAATAAATTGCAGAAAATAATAGCTCCTGGTCTATAGAGACACTGCCAGGTGTCTATCACCTGCCAGCCAGGATGTTCACAGGAAAGTGGTGAATTTGAGCTTGCAGAGGAAACTTCTGATCTCTTAGGTCTATTCTTCATTTGGTACCTTTGTGTTACAAAATGGAAGGCAAAGCTGGATGCAGGGATAGCATGCCAGGACCACCCCCCTGAAATAAGGGTGCCGCTACCCACAGGAGAAAAGAGGCAAAGAGCCTCGGGCGGGGCAGCCTGCTACCAGTTATCCACAGGCAGCTGATGCAGTTTGGCTTTCTATGGAGGAGACACCCAAGGTGACTCCACGGGGAGGCAGCCCCGGCTCAGCAGGTCTGTGCGGCCGCCCTGGGCGCGATGAGTCGGCCCAGCCCGGGCAGCAGCGCTGCCGTGCAGGATCCGCCGCCCCTCCCGGGCCAAGGCAATGCCCAGCCCCCCAGCAGCCCCGGGCATTACCCAGAGAGGGAGGAGCGAACCGCCCTAATCTCAGCCGGGCTGCTGGCGCGGGCTGGTAATCCGGGGTGCTGCGGAGGGAGGGGGCGGCGGGGAGAGCGCAGCACAGGGCGGCGGGAACGTGCCCGCTGCCACCAGCGCCTGGCTCCCAGCAATTATCACGGTGCAAAAAAGGTTGCCGAGGAGCCGGAGGCGGCAGCTTCCCCAGGAAGAAGGGTCTGCTCCCGGCCAGCACTCCTTCCCTGGCGCCGGAGGGGCGTGTAGTTCCCGATGCCGCATCCCGAAGCATCTCTGCATCAACGCCGCAGCCGCCGCCCACCCGTGGCTGACGGACGGGCTGCATCCTACCCTCGGGTCCGGCTCCAGGACCGCGTTCGCCGCAGACCTTGGACAGAGCCTCGCCGGCCGGCAGCGACAACACCAGCAGCACGTCCCCGAGGGGGCATCGCGGCATCCCGCCATCCATCCCCCGCTCCCTCCCTCCCTCCCTCCATCCATACCGGGGGCAGGGAGCCGCTGGCTCCTTACCTAGTTCCTTCATGTACTCCTCGAAGCCCTCGCTGGACACGAGGCACCATTTCCCTAAAAACGGGTCGATAGCCATGGCAGCGGCGCTGGAGCTGGCGACGTCCCTGGAAGAGCGTGGAAACAGGAGGACGGGCTGCAGCGAGGCCGCTGCCGCCTTTAATAGCGGGGCCGGCAACATGTGCCGCCGGGAAGAGCCAATGGGGCTCCCGCCGCGCCCCGGCCCCTTCCCCGCCGAGCCCCCGCCCGGCGAGTCCCGCCCGCGGCGGCGGCGGCAAGAGCGGGCATGCAGGGATGCTGCCCGCCCTCCACCCGCACACACTGACAGACACAGACAGACACAGACACACAGACACACACACTCTCTCTGCACCTCGGGACGGCAACGGCCAAGAACAGTGGGATGCTGCCAGAGCCATCCCGCCACGGGATGTGGTGACCTCAACGCTTCTTCGGACAAAAACTCCATCTGGCACCTACCGTGGTGAAAGAGTCCGGTGCGCTGAGCGCTGGCGCTCATGGGCTTCAACACTGACTCCGGGATTCTGACTACAGGGAAGTTAAAAAACTGAAGTTTGGGGCACTGAATGCTAAATTACAACATTTATTACATATCATGCTTTTTTTGCAGGATGATTCAGGAACAAAGAGGCATCATATGGCACAGAGATAGAACAATAAGGCATCAGCATTCCAAAGCAGTTTACTAGATTTGATTGCCAGCCTTCCCAACAACCCCCCAGATCCCTCTGACATATCACATATTACTGAGCTACAGCAATCCATAGCTTGCTGCGACCCGGGAACAGACCTATTACATATACACAGTGGTCAGTTAGCAAACAAGATCGATCAAAATATTGAACTAATGTGGGTACTTGCATTACACAGGAAAAATCAAGGCCGGAATGCAACCTCATGCTTTAGCACTGTTAAAACACAGATTTGTTATCTTATTTTTAATCCGTATTGAACTGCAATACCCTAATTCCTACTTCTTAAAGGAAAACACAGCAGCTTCCACTACTGTACACTGGCACAGAAGTGCCATCACAAAATGTACACTGTTAACATGCCCTGTGAAGTTCGGGACAATCTTTTGTCAATTTCTGTCAGGTGAGCAGAGAGATTTATTATCATATTCTGTGAAGAAGCTGCTATTTCTAAGTCACAAAAGAAATCCTGATTCTAATGTACTCCAAAGATTTGTTTCCAGCATAAGGGTTATGCCAATCTCTGCCTGTTTTGGCCTTGATTCAGGCTGGATGAAACCCTCAGCTACTTTCTCCAGTACAGAAAGAGAAAAATGTGAAGATACAAGTAGTGTCTGAAGTTTTTTTTATGGAGCAACTGTGGCTACACTTCTCTGCTAGGACTTTTGTGGAAGAGCTTGAGGTGAAAGTATCCAAACCAGAGAAGACAGCAAGGTCTCTATGCTAGTTCTCATATTTAACAACATGAGAAAGTGCCATGAAGCCACATGTTTTGGAGCAAGGAGAATACTTTCCTTTATGTTTTGCAGTGATGCAACTTTGTAGGGCAGTTGGAAGTTTCAATATTTTGTAGAAAGTCAGATTTGTCATACACAGAGTAAGCAGACAATTTTTGAGCTGATTTTTCTTTTTTTTTTTTTTTTAAGTCCTTCTGTTTAACTATCCTTTCCTATGGAGCTGCCTTTAATTAGCTACCGCTTCTGTGAGTACGCTTGCTTTTCATATACAAACAACACTGTAGCAAGCAACACTATAGCATCTACTCATAAGGCAGCAAATCAAGTTGCTTCTTTTTTTTTTTATTAAGTGGGTACGTGGAAACACAAGACTTTCAACTTCCTTCCACTTTTATCTTTTTTTTTTTTTTGTCTTGCACAAGATACTTCAGAGTACATTTTAAATTAGGCTGATGTTTACTAACTAATTTATGGTAGTGGAACCAACATGCTGTCCATCCTACAGTTCTTCTCTGGTTGCTTACAGAAAGGATAAATGAAAAGCAATTAGATTAGGGATCAAACAGAATCATCCTTCAGGAGCTAAGAAGTCTTCAGTCTTGTAAAGCAGGGACAATTTCTAGAAATAGAAATCTTGGCTTTACTCCATGTATGCTAGCAAAGAATTTCAGATCCACATTTCTGCAGTACTGGCTGCAGATCGCTTACGATATGCAAATAGTATTCAGGTATTAGTGCTGATAATGCAGCAGAAGATGTAAAATCCACTATTTCCACCTAGTGGTGAGACAGTATCCCTGGATCTGAAGAACCTAGAGATTCAGCTATCTACCTGAGCACAATGTTGCTATGGTTTTGAATCTTCCCATAAGTCATTTGGTTTGGTTTATTCTCTCTACAAATTTTTCAGGTCTAATTTCAGGTAAATTCATACAAGACATAAGAAAAAAAGAGAGTCATATTTCTCTTGTATGAAATGCAGATTGTTAGGATACAGTGAAAAATCTTTCAATTTTTACAAAGTTCTAACGTTTTGCAAACTAATCCAGTGGTATGGATTACTGGCTGTGATATCATCAACATCACATCTCAAAAATTCTTTGAAATAGGATAGTGCTGAAAGTTGTGGCATCTCACATAGCAAATAAAGTAAGTAGAGGAACCAGAGATGTATCTTTCTGGGTAAGGTACAAGTGGCGTGAGCTACAAAATATACATTGTTTTTTACCTTGACAGTACAGTATATATATTGGCCAAATATAGCTTCTACTTTGGGAGCTAAACTAAAATGTTCAGACATCTAGAGTAGCTTGAGTCACAGGGATTCATCCCTGTAAATCTCAGTTCCTGCCTAATTTGAGGCTGACATCATGATAAGACCTTTTGTATTTGTATAGTCTCCTCTCTAGATGCACTTGAACAGAAGCAGCAAATATGTGTATTCCTACGGGAAGTGTTGAATTCCTCTGCCACATATTAGTGTTTCAGTGCAGACAAATTAAATTCTCTGAAGTTTTGCTCATTTCCTCATTAGATTACACAATGTCAAAGAAAAGGAGAATCATATTCACAATGAGAAGTGTAAATTTTCCTGTGGAAATTATCTGCACGGCAAGCACGTAACCACAGTTAGGAGCAACCCCTACTTGGCAGCTTGGGCCTGCCAGGGTGAATGCTTTCCAGAGGTAGTCAAGCCCTTGCACCTTGTAGGAGGGGAGGATATTACAGTCCATCATTACCAAGTGCAAAAAAAAGGGACCAAGGCAAGAGAGTGCACAGAGACCTTTGTTCTACTCCTTTGGGCAGTTGTGCATCGTGCAGTGATGCTTCCTCTGACATAAGAGCTTGGAAGCTGTGGCCAACAGTGCTTGAGGTTTCTCCTCACGTAGCCATAGCATTACCCATGGCAAGCAAACTAAGCTGTATTTTGTCTTTTAGAGTCATAATATGTGCTGCTTGGGCAGGGCAGGGCACCACCTCCTCATCTGCAACGTGTCGCTAATCAGGTTCCAGAGGAGGTGAAACATTTTCCCTAGACCTTTACTCATTAAACTGCCCATATGTTTAACTTGGAAGGAACCCAATCTGATAGCACTATACTTTTGCTTTACTGTGTAAAAGGGAGGATCTTTCTTTCTAGTATACAAACTCATTGTGTATATACAAGCCACCTTATCTAAGTGGTAGGCTTCTTCTAGACAACATTACTTCTTAAGAAAGTCTTAAAAATTTTCAGGAAAATTGGATACCACAACCCAAAGTTTACTCTTCGGCCTATCCCTTGCTGTGGAAAAAAATTAAAGCAGTCCATGAATAGTAGTTACTCACCCAAAGGCATGGATAGGAAAAATTACATAGGTAGCACAGCTTTGTTTCTGTTTCCTTGTACAAATGTGGTTTTCCCTTCCCAGCCATGTCATCGCTGGGCAGACATGATGAAACTTGTGCTATGGTTGCATAGCTGGCCTAGGGAAGCTTTACTCCAGCTCAAGCGCCTGTTTTCTTGGGCAATACTAGATCAGGAATTACAAAGCAACAAAACATGAACCTGCAAGTCTTCCTTTGTATGTCAATGTGCACGAGATCATCCAGTGTATCCATATTTCATTACCTCTGAGCTAGGAGAGCTGGTCACAGCCCATGTTTTATCAATGAACTTTGTGTGCCACATCTGTTTTCATATCAGAACAAAGCCATCTGGCTCTCCAGCATTGAGCACGGGTCCAAAGAACCCCTGTTGTGGATCTGGACACTGCTGCATCTGCATTGGGTAGCCATCTGTCAGGGGTGGGCAGACTCACGTGTGCCCGCACTCGGCACCCACCCCCAGAACGCCGGTCCTCGCTGAGGGCACAGAGCGCTACTACAATGCAGTTAACGTGCCAGCAGCCCCAGCGTATGTCCTGTACGTTGTCAGCAGCATGGTCAAAGCAAGTTTAAAGGGAAATGCTTACATCGAGGGCAAAGTTTACTGTAGCAACGATGTGACAGCTCTCCAATTGTACCCTGCCTCAATGATGAGAAAGTTCCAGAAGCCTGCAGTGACTAGAAAGAGGACTCCAGACTTTATTTTCCTTATTCATGACAAAAATGACCTGATGTCAGATCCAGCCCAACTCACAGTGACTGCAGCTGTGTGAGCTTATGTCTAACTTTGGAAGCTTTGAAAAGCCCTCTTTATTTAGCAGCAGTATAGAAAATATCCACACATTAGACTAAAAATGTTTTTATTTATCTTCAGAATCTGATAATGAGCATAGTCATTACAATACGAGATCAAGGTGACTAAAAATCTTCTACAGCTGTAGTTTTAGCACTGAAAAGACCTTTGATCCCTGTAAAACAAAAGCACAGAAAGCATGGAGTACCTGCTCACAGAGGAGACTTTCAGAAAGCAAATACTCGGGTGTGGCTTTTAGAAACCGCAGAAGCACAAAAAAAATCCCAAAGCTCTATAAATAAATATAAATAAATGCCCAAACTTTGTCTTTTCTGTGTGGTCTGTAAGAATAAGGACATAAGGAAAAGGAATGCCAAAATGACTTGGACTAAATAAAATAAGTATTTCTCCCTATGATGAATAATTAACCGATGAAATTTGGAATCACAAACTAGAGACGCGGTTCCATTCAGATGTGGCCATTGGATTTTAGAAGGGTGTATAAAGNGCCAATGAAATCTGAAATCACGAATTAGAGATGGATTTTAGAAGGGTGTATAAAGCTTTAGCTTTTTTTTAGATTGCATATCATAAGCAGGGTTTCATTACTAAGGATGTTCAATCACTATGAAGATAACCTCAGGGAAAAAAAGGTTTAATTTATAGTTACAGCCATTACATTAATTTTCATTGTCAGGATATCACAAGGCAAGCATCACAGCTATAGAAATTTGGAGAGTGGAGCCTGACAATCATCCTCTACAGAGGATCTTCTCATTGTGATGTGGATACCAACACCTTTCCCAGCAGCATTGGAGTGAGAGGGACTTCCTGTTGCGCAAAATCCTGTTGTATGGTGTTAGGAATATGTGTAGGCTGTTTACCTGAACAGGGCTCCCAAAGTACTTCATCCAAGGGCGACAAGGGCTTAGGTGTGAAACAGATGCCTGGGGCACTGTTGATGTAAGTTCCTTTTCACCAAACAGCACATCTCCTCAGACCTGCACCCACACAGCAGGTCTCATGCAGCCACTCACTGCATTTGCTTTCCATTCGGACTTGCCTTTCAGAATAGACCTCCTCTTTCATGGACTGTAGAAGAACATAGGAAAAAACCCTTTGGAAGCTAAAGCTAGTTTTTACTATTATCCCATTCTTATTGTAAACATACTAAGTCATGTCAAGAATCACAAGATGACTTACTCCTTTCCTTCAAATGGCTAGATCAGTATCAAGCTAAGCTGCACATAAAGGAAAAGGTACCTGAATTGGTACCAGAAACTATCTTGGGGCAGAAGCATAGGAGAAAATCAGGGAGCTGTAATGTAATTTTTTAGCTCCTAACAGATTTTCTCTGGCCTGGATGTTAGGTATGTAACATCATGTATTGAAACAGAATCAAGGATGTAAACCTAAAGTCTAGAAGAGCAAACTGGAGAATAGTTGCTGATCCTGTATGGTTGCCTGAGATGGCAGAAGATCTTTTGAACCCAAGTGGTGTAGTCAACCCAAAAAACCACTGCTATTAATACTGCCAGTATACAGAAGCCCACTTTAAGTCAAGTAGAATCCCTAGGCTCACCTTAACTCTGCTTTCAAGTACCACTTTGAAACTTCTCAAGACATGATCAAAACAGGACAGGAACTCCTTTGCCTTCACACCCCTAACATCTGTCCCTGGGCACAGCTTTATTTTGTAAAATCCCTACCCAGCTCAATGTAAAAACAGTTTGTTGTTAAGTTAATCAGACACAAAGTAGCGCCTCTACCTGTTCATACTGCTCCATCCCAACATCAATCAGCTTACAGAATAACAGTGAATGGGAAGGAGAGAACACAAAGTGGTCTACTAGCAGCAAAGTACCTCTTGGTATGCTCTTGGGGGACAATAAAAAAAGACTCTTAAGAGTGAGTTAGGCCTTTCAGGGGAAAAACGGGAGACTGGTTGAGATTAAACAGTACCAGTAAGGAAAAAGGCTGTTAGGCCAGAGAGATGGAGAAGGCAGGGAAGTGCATCTGGAAGTGGCATTGCTGAGAGGTGGTATGTCAGCCTCAACGTGACTCAATGTGGCTTTAGATCTCAGACACTCTACCTGGACATAGTGTTTTTATTTAGGTTATCTTACTGGTTTTAGGGCCTGTTCCAGCTGTTCCAGTTCCTTTCATAGTTGGGCAAGCACCCACATTTTTGGTGGGGTAATCAAGATTAGTGGGCTAAAGAATAACGACATGCAAAGTCAGTGCTCACCCAGACATACTTTGTTCTGCATGACTGACCTTAATACCCTGTATATCCCCAGCCCTGGACTGTGCACGTGAGGAAGCTGTCAGGGCTTTGTTTCAGTCAATCAGCAGCAGGGACTGATAGTGTATGAACAGCTTGCAGCAAAGCTATCTAAATACTCAGGGAAGAAAGTCATTAAAGATTATCTTTAATATACTTGAAAAAGAAATTTGTGCCTTTATCTACACAGTACAGGAAGCGCAATTTTCTACCAATTAGCATAATAATCACCAGAGGAGTACCTTCTTACCCCACATTGCTTGTTTGTATCACCTTAGTATCTTATAGTCTCGAGAATGCGCATTTCTAGCTTTATTCTTCTGTCCTGTACATTTTCCTTTGTACTTTGCATAGTAAAAACCCTAGTCATGCACAAAACATATCAGAATTTTACCACTGCAAATTGCAGCTACCAGCACCTACAGCCTAAAGTTCATCCACTGAGTTATCGGCCATCTCTCAACAGCAGCACTGCAGCCCTTTGGCATAACCTAAGCAAGAAGGTTGGGCAACTCTGGGTTAAAATCAAAGCATCCAGCAAAAGCCTATCTCTACAGAGCAAGATGCCTGTCCGTGCAAGTAAAGAAAAAAAATCACCTTTCTTCAATAACAGAATTTATTCTGGTCATAAAAATGTTGAACTAGGATCTTTTCTACGTTTTCTATTCACAAACATAAATCCCAACCTTGGGCCAAAAGAAACACTATAGAAACTTAATTATTATTAATAATTCCTTAATACTTAATTAACCTGTTTTACTCTTTCAAGTACTTACAGACAGCTAATTATTTAGGATGAATCAGGCATGTGTAAGTGCTTCACACAAACACAAGTTTTACACACTGATGTTGTACAAACTGTCAAAGGAAAAAAATCACAAAAATCACTGATATATTACAGTAAGTGAGCTTTTCAGCATATGAACACATGATTAACCAGGGAAAGAATAATTCTACAGTGTTTTTCCACTTGAACAATTCCCACTTTTCCTGTAAAGCTTCTTCAGGTAAAGTCATGCTATATGATGTTATTCTCAGCTGGGGTGGGGGAGAAAACGAAACCAAACCAAACCAACCAGCCAAACGACCAATCAACCAACCTGTCCTTTGAAGTCTTATATCTCTTTGGTCTACTACTACAGCACTCTTCCATTTGTTGCAAACACATGTGAAATACCCAACAACTTTAGCACAGCTCTCCTTTTCAAGTAAAACACATCATCTTGACTTGAGCAACCTAATGAAGAAGTTGTAAAGAACGGCCTTGACAGTGCTATTTAAAATGATCTTGCTTTCAGAAAGGACAGTGCTCATTTACCAACCTTGGCAAAAGTAAGGTAAAACTAGTTTCAGATTTGTGTCCTAAATCTGCTGCCAAATTAACTTCTGAAATGTATGCACTAGTTTTAGAGAAGTCAGGCATCTGATTAACAACAGGTAGAACTGATGGCTCTCAGTTGCACCTGCAATTCTCAAAACTGGAACTACATTTTCATTATGAACTAGTAAAAAACTAATTTACGTGAAACACATGTGCAACTGACACCTTCACCTGCACAGCCTGAAGAGAGATCAACCCTCTTGAACTCAGAGCTTTGCAATACAGATGCAGCTACTTTAAGAAATAAAAGGGTTGGATGTGGGGCTATAAACATCAAATAAAGCTCTGCCTTTGATCTTTATAAAATATTTAATGAAATAGCCCCAAAGTGACAAAAATATTGCAAAACTGAACTTCAAAGATAGCCTTTTTCTCCAACTTTTGATAAAACTAAGTTACCTTTCTCATTGAGGTAAACTTAGTAACTTTTATGCAGGATGGAACACTCTACAGTGTGGACAGTCCCATTAGCTTGTTACTTTAACTGCTGATCTAAATCTAGTTAGCAGATTTCCCACTTTCTTCAAAAAGAGAGTAAGAAAACGGCAGGGACCTAGGAACAGATGCATTATAAAGATAGTACTACAAAATCCACTCTATTTGCAGCCTGCTGTCCCTCAGCTAAGTCAATAAAAAGTTCAAAGTTTTCTTCAAAATTTTAATAAATGTAATAGTTTTCAAAAAACAATAACCGCTCTACAATGTATAGAATTTTTGTAGAAAAGAATGTCCAAAGAGATCTGTCTTCAATGCAATATTAATTTAATAGCCAATGTATATTATTCACATGGATATGCAAACACTTGTGATATCAGTCCGACACGCAGCTGCTTAGAAAGATGCATTCATGCACCTTAAGCCACTCTGACCCACTACTGTTAGAAGATTTGCTGATTCACTATGTTCTCCTTCAGAGGAAGACAGAGGACATTGAAAGCATTCCTTCTGCTGCACATTACATGGTCAGTGTTATGGACATCTCTCAGATTTTTTGCATAGGAGAAAAGCCTTCTGTGCTGCCTGCTGTTTTTAATACATGTGAATGCAAACACACTTGTGTTTCTGTTCTTCATGGACCCTTTTTCTTGCTCTTCTGTTCTTCCTTAAGGTCTTTTGCACTGCATCTGGACCCCAACGCTGTTAACATTTCTATTGCCGTCAAGTTGGCTCCCTTCATTACCAATCGATCTCCATCAGCTGTAAATAGAAAAAATCTTAAGAAATCACAAAGTGTAAGTCACAATCACTTTATTGTGCAGTTGTTTAGTGTACATAAATGTAACTACTCTGTTCATCTTGTCTGATAAATACTCTACTTACCAAGGAATCTGATCATGCACCACCACCAAACAAACATACTAAACTGAACTCGATATGCATTTAATTTTCATTTTCGAATTGCACTACTGAAAAATCTGCAAACATTTCTCTAGGCATACCTATGATAAGAACACATATTTGAGGAGAATGGCTTATATTATGCCCCCAGTGTCATCTAACAAGGCACAGAAGGCATTAGAAGGCCATTTCCATACATAGCTCAGCATTTTAGCAGCGTGTTGTCTATGGTCCATTTAACATACTTCTTTGGCCAAAGCAACAAATCAGTTTACACAATCTGGTGGTTATAATGGAAAAACTAGAGGGCACTTGGATTTCTAAAATTCTGGAAGAATTTATTTTAAAACAGGGAGAAAGCAGTACTAATTAAGTATTGTACCCAAGTTAATTATTTTTGCAAGATTTGCAAATACAAAACGTATAACCAAGCTCATATAATGCAATACTATCCATGGCATCCAATTTCCAGGCCATGTTTGCCAAGTACAAGGGCTACAAACATTTCCCTGGAAAAAAATTCAGCTCTTAGAAAATTAAGGGTTCAGAGCTGTAGCTCTTGGCACAAGTAAAACAAACTGTTTTGATTTTACACTGTGAAGAACACTGAGCTTTGCTGCTTCAGTTTTAATACATCAGATCACAGTCAGTGACAAGGCTGGGAAAGACAGAGGCATGGATGGGGGAGGGAGAAACAAGCAACCTTAACATTGCAATAAATTTTCAAAATTTTCAAAATAAACTTTCCTAAGCAAAACAAAGACCATTCAACACTTTTGACATTTTCACCAATTCATTAAATATATGGAAGTTTAAAGATAAAGGGGTAGCACTAATCAATAATAATGAAAACTTTAATGGCCTACATGACATATTGGTCCATTACAGCACAGCAGGAAAAAAGATGCAGCCAGAGAAAAGGACAAAAGCAGCTTAGAGCCATCTGTTCACAGCCTAGAATCTGGGCTGCTTCCAGAACTGGTGAAATTTCCACCATCAATTCCCTGCCTGCTCACTATGTCCTCAAAGGAAAACAAGAAATTCGTAGCTGACCTCATTCTGCAAGTCCATCTGCATGTGTGTGGCCCTCCCCATGAGCAGTTCCTTCACACTGCACAGTGAGTTACTCAGTCCCATAAGCAACTAAAGGTATTTAACTTTCTCTTCTCAAGACTAAGATGCCTCCATCACAGTTTAAATAAATAAATACATAAATATAGGAAGTGAACAGATTCTTACATCGAAAGCTACACTTACTTTCCTGGTACTGTACCTGACAGCAAGGTTATGTAAGTATGTCACTATAAAAACATACACTCAGCTCTAAAGTTAAGTCAGCTTTTGGATCTAAGATTCATCAGTATAGAGAGATATTTATCTAGATATCAGGCTGTTAGTGACTCCTTCTTTCTTTTTTCCTCCGGCTTTACAACATCTAGCTATGGATGAGAGCCAAAAATAAAAAATCACAGTAAAAAAATCATTATAGAGACTACAATAACACTGTAACAACACAAACCCAGAAGATCTTTTTTGGTTTGTTTTGTTTAAAAATGAGCTCCTTACCAAACATAACATCTACAAGTGGTTCAGATCCATCATGTCTCACATCAGCAGTCACTTCGCAGTTTCTATTAGTAGCTTGGATTTTTTTATGGTATATACACTGGAGAAATACTCTGAAAATATATTTGAAAATATATTAAGTTGTAGACAGAAATTAAAGTAAGTATATTTCTAAACCTAATTCACATATCTTGATAACACTGGGCAACAAAGTATAACCAAAGTAGGATTTTCTACTTAACAATTTCAGACAGGAACTTCTTGTAAGAGAATCACTCTAAAAAATCCAAATGGATGTTCCTTATATGCTAACATGTAAAAAGCATTACCAAAGAATTTTGTAAAACTTCAGTGCATATACTTCCCATGTTTCTCCCAGCTGGGTTAGTAACAATAATATAAAAACTAAGAAAAGCAGCAAAGTAATTTTTTTTCTTTATAGCTCATTTGCTTGCCAACATTTTCTTGTTGGGTTTGAGACAGAATTTATTTGTTTGACATTATTGGTCTCCTGTAGATTTCTGAAATGCATGGCAGCTACTTGACATTCCAGTGGTTTAAAGGTATTCTAAATTAATTTTAAAAGTAGATGTGTCTGTAAAGTCATTGCAAAACGACACTTTGCAATTGTTTGGTGCAGAACCCTCATCACTCGAGATTTCTCCAACAGTTTATTTCCAAGGTAGTGGAGCAGCTCTTGCCTCCACTTTCTCCCATTACCAGTATCTGCAGGAGTGATGAGATTAGCTCAGTTGGTTAAAACCTGGTTGTAATAACGCCAAGGTCGTGGGTTCAATTCCCTGTATGGGCCATTGACTTAAGAGTTGGACTTGATGATCCTTGTGGGTCCCTTCAAACTCAGAATATGAATCTGTGATTACATTCCCTCCCTGCAGGATGAGGCACTGCGGGCATCTCCCTGGGTACTCTGTAAAGCTCAGCGCTCATGTCCATCCACATGCGGGAGCCTCCACTGGGGCACAGGGGCCCTTCCCGAAAGCACGGGATGAATCCTGCGGGCACCTCGGGAGGGAACACTGCCCTAAGCACAGCCCCTACAGCAAACACAGCGGCTTCCCACTCAGAAATGTCAGGGTTCTGCCCGGACTGAGCTCCAGGGCCTGACAAACGCAAGCCTTCAAAGACCAAGATCGTGGAAGCTGAAGTGCAGCAGACGAAGTCTGGGAGAGGGAGGTTCTTCTCCGGAGCACGATCAGACGCTCCATTGCCCAGGGATTGCTGCCAGCCCTCGTACCTTTGTTGGCTACAGTGCCAGCACGGCCCAGGGCCCTGCAGGGACAGCGGCTTCGATCTGCTCCTGCCGCTGCCTCCCCAGGGCAGGCACAGCCCCTGCCCCTGCCCCCGGAATGAACACAACTAAAGCAACAAGGCCAGCGCTCGCTTCTGCCGGGACACACAGAACGCGCGCCCCAGGAGGGCGCACGAAGGGCATTTACAGACAGGGGAGCCTGGACTGATCCTGGCCGGGCCCGGGGCTGGAATCGGCGCTCCCCCGCAGCCCCCTCACCTCGTGCTCTCCACGTTGGGTTCGAAGGGGCAGAACCGGACCGCGATGCTTTTCACCGGCCGCAGCCCCACGCGGATCTTGGACGCCATTTTCTCCCGCCCCCTACTACAGCTCCCATCAGCCCCCTTGCAGAAGCGCATAATAGTGACGGCCATGCCGCCGCCCCACGGGCAGCTGGGAAATGTAGTCCTGCGGCGGCCGGAGGGGCGGGCAGCGCGGGGTCCCTGTGCCGGCGGCGCTGCCACCCCTACGACCCCCGGGCTTAACCCGCGGCACTCGGTGCGGAGATCCTTCCGGCTGTGCAGGGAGAGGGACCCGCTGACCGGCCTGTCCCTGCCCCTCCGGTGACTCTGTGACACAGCGGGAGCGGCCCGTGAGCTGGTCACACTGGCACGTAGGAGGCAGAGCCTGGGATGCTGCCTCATGGAGAGTCCATACACTGAAGGAGCAGAGCTGGGTTTGTTTCCTTTATGTTAAATCTATCCTTATGACTGGAAGCTTCTGATGTCTTCCAGACGTAGTTAGTTCAATACAACTGAATAGACAAATATATTCATAAAAGCAGAGAATCGAATGAATGGTTTGGGTTGGAAGGGACCTTATCATCTCCAACTCCCCTGCAATGTGCAAGGACACCTTCCACTACCCCAGGCTGCTCAGACCCCCATCCAGCCTGGCCTTGAGCGCTTCCAGGGCTCATCCACAGCTTCTCTCTGCAACCTGCTCCAGTGCCTTACCACCCTCACAGAAAACAATTTCTTTCTAATATTTAATCTAAACCTACTCTTTCTTAGTTTGAAGCCAATCCCCCTTGTCCTGTCACTACATGCTCTTGTAAAAAGTCCTTCTCCAGCTTTCCTGCAGGCTCCCTTCAAGCACTGGAGGGCCACAGTAGGGTCTTCCCAGAGCCTTCTCTTCTCCAGGCTGAACAACCACCATTCTCTCACCGTTTTTGTATAGGAGAGGTGCTCCATTGCTCTGATCATCTTCATGGCCCTCCTCTGGACCTGCTCTAACAGGTCAATGTCCTTCTTGTGCTGAGGACCCCAAAGCTGGATGCAGCACTCCAGGTGGGTTCTCAAGAGACAGAGTAGAGGAGGAATGTGAGTACAGCTAAAGATAAATTAGAGGCAAAATTTCACAATATGTCAAGCAAGAGCGAGACCTGCAAGAGGCACTACTACTGGAAGTGAACATGGTTTTTGTTTGTTTGTGAGAGGTTACATCCAGCAGGGGGCAGTCCCGTGGTGTAAAGGAGAGCACTCCGGGACTCCGAACCCGAAGGTCGCGAGTTCGAGTCTCAATCGGGACCGTCCCCTGCCAGTTCAATGCCTCCCTGCCATCCCATCCCGTCAGATCTCGGATGCTCAGCAGGGTCAGCCCCGGTTAGTACCGGGTGCTGTGACAGTCCCGAGGACCTCACTGTCACTGTCCAAGCTCGCTCGGCCGTTGCAGATGGACCTCAGGACTTAAACGGTGGGGCCAGTTCTGCACACGCTGTGCCTCACCTAAAAAATCCACTGCGCAGGCTGGAAGGGCACACCCACGTGGGGAGAGATCTGCCCAAATCTTTGTTTGTGAAGTCTGGCCATAAAAAAAAAATACATAGATCCAGCAGCTGCCCCCCAGGCCTTAAACAAAACCTGGAGGAGGCTCAATGAAGACCTTGCCACGCTCTACGACTGCCTAGAAGGAGTTTGTAGCCAGGTGGGGGTCGGCTTCTCGCGGGCAACAAGCGACGAGACATAGAGAAGACATAGTCTCAAGGTGCCTCAGGGGAGATTCAGGTTGTACATTAAGAGTGATTTCTTCAGAAAGAGTGACTAGCCATTGGAATGGGCTGCCCAGGGAGGTGACACAGTCACCATGCCCGGAGGTGTGTAAGGGAGAACTGGACATGTCACTCAGTGCCGTGGTGTATTGACATGGTGGCGTTTGCTCACAGGTCGGACTCGGTGGTGGTGCAACCTGAATGCGTCTGTGCCTCTGTCCGGGTGCCGTGTCGCCGTGTGTCCGAGTGCCACTAGATGGCACGCACCTCCCTGGCAAATGGCTCCACAGCGCGGGATCGGAGTAAACCCAGCAGCCATGGCATTCACACACACCTTGGAAATGTCAGGGGAATAGTCAATGCAGACCCGTGCTCCTACCTACAGGAACTGCATTAGATATCTAGTATCCCTTGGAATGGGTAACCTATTCTTAGAAGGTTATCTTTGTTTATTTGAAGTGTTCTTTCTTAAAAAACCCCCACAACAACAACAACAATAACAACAACAACAATAGCAACAACAACAACAAAACCACAAAAAAACCGAACACACAAAACAAAACAAAAAATCCCAAACGCCAAACAAACAAAAAAATCCCCAAACAAAACCAAACCAAACCACACAGTCATTGGGTAAAACTGTCCTGTTCGCTGAGATTTAGCCAAGAAATTACTTGGCAAAATTAAGCACAGTGGAGTCAATATAGTTTTAATGTTAAAAGTTTTTATTATCTTAAATTTTCTTTATTTAAATGTATGTAAAGAGAATAAAAACATTAGAGCATTTATATATATATGTTATATGTAATAGTCTTTCCTTGTGGAAGAAATGGAAAAAATACATTACTGTGAGATATCTCTTGAAAGACTTCACTGTAACCAATAAATAGCTGGTTTAAATAGGAAATTTTCCTATTTAACAGGCTCAGATACAGGACCAGGTAAACAGAGTGTTTTACATTTAAAAGGCAAAAGTAACTTATGACATTTTAACATATCTTTTTTTGTATTGGCACAAAGAGTTCAATGTATTCCATTAAAAATCTGTAGCGAAATTTCCATTGGCTTCTATAGCAGCACTGGACAAAGGACAGTGAAAGAAAGAATGATCACTGATTTTTCTAAGGGCTCCATTCTCCACACTGTTGGTACTATGGCATTCATTGACTTAAAATATACATGGCAAATCCAGTTTTGTATTTGCTCTTCTTGCATTTTGATAGTAATTTCATGAAGAATGTTTAGCTTATATTGCACAATTAAATGAAGAGAAAATTTTGTTTACTCCTTTCCATGCTCAGATCAGTTAACTTTTTTATTTTTATTGTCAGCAGTAAAACTTTCATCTTTCCCTTTAAGCCATCTGTTTGGAGTAATTGAAAACCATTTCTGCTTCTTTGAAGTAATTTTTAAATTTTTGATGTCTGAGAGAATTCCAGTAACAGGAAAGAACAGATATCTGGTCACTGAAAGACTGTGTGTTCTATTTCTCCCTTCAAATACTCTGTATCTGTAACATGAAACCAAGGGTTCTTACTCATACTTAGGAATAGGAATATCTTTTCTTTGGATGATACCCTACTTGTTGACAACCAAGTATTTCTCAACACTCACTATAGATGCAGCAGCTTTAGCTGATGGTAATTCTGGTGAGACTATGAACTTTTACAGTTACTAAATTAGACAAATAATCAGCAAAATGGCAGAGCTATTAAAAAAAAGTAAATCCCAATAATTTCTTCATCTGCCTTTAAACCCAGGTGGTGGTTAGCCACAGTATGTTGGACTACGACCAGTTTACACCAGAGTAACTTCAACTGACCTCTGAAGGACAATATTCAAATGCCATTTCAGGAAAGGCGATGATTATCCGTGAAAGGCCTTGAATCAGTCTCTCCAACTCCCATCAGGCAATCTGGGACCTCTCAGATGTCTGCATTTGAGATTGTTCTCCTGGGACATCCTTGGGAATCTGAATGATTCATGATTCTTATGCCTTGTGATAATCATACACATTTCTAAAGGAGAGTATCATGAAGAAGCATAAAAATATATATTATTATAATGGTAACAATTGTAATATTGCTATCACCATTTTTATTATAAATACTGCCTCATCCCAAGTCTACAGATTTTCATGTCATCACTTTCACTGAAGTGTAGCCATTAGCCCAGCTATGATTTATATCTGAGCACCATACACACAGCAAGGAAAAACTGAAGCGGTGTTTTACACTGTAATTATGAAGACAGGCAGAAAAAACCCACTGTACTGTTATTTATACTAAGTCAATTTTCCTCTTTTCTCATTGATCATTTCAGATCTCTTAGATCCAAGGAGGACTCTTCTGCTTCTCCCTGCTTCTGACTTAATTGCTTTCATTTTCTGTTATGCTCTCTGACTGTAGAAAGACCTACAGATGAGAACTCTTGAAATCTAATTTCTCCATAGTTTGGGCATGTCTGCTTTTAGCACCTTGGCTCTGGCTTTTGTTTGCTCTTCAAACACTTCATGAAAGAAGGTTCTCAAGGTTTCATTTCAGGTAAGGTATAACACCACTGTGTTCGGTTCTGGAGTCTTGGATCATCCCTGCCTGTCCTTGGCTAATTCCATCCTCTCCATCTTCATCCTTTTTTTGCTGAGTCTTTCACTGAGTCCTGTCACAAGTGTCAATAGGCCTGGAATTTAGCAATCAAAATGTCATGTTTGCACATCTAGTTATAATGCTGTGTAGTCCAGGAATAAAATTTAATGCTGCCTTCAGGGCAATAGCCAGTGCTGAGGAGAAGTGAGCCAACACAAAGCTAGCAGCCTGCCTGTTTTGCACAGAGGTGATGCTTCCAGATGGCCACCCAGAAGAGGATCTTTGGGAAAGAAGGTGCCCTGGGCCTGACAGGGGAAGCAAATTATTTCTGGAAACAGATAAACACTCTGACAAGTGCAGCATCACAAAGCATATCTTTGAAAGAGCAATGGACAGTCAAGATCACAAAGGACTTGTAAGAAGTCATTATGAAATACTAGTGCCACATTGGAAGACAGGTTGGAATGAGTTCCTTACCGTACTGGAGAAACACTGCTTACAGTCATAAAAATATAAACCAGTCTGTGTTTTCTGTCTGGTTTTGTTTCTTCCTTTGAACTGAATATTCTTACACCATATGGCAGTTACTGAATTTTAAAAATATTTCCCCAAAGAGAAGAACTCATAAAGGGTCTTTATTCTGTGAAAATTGTAGAAGTCGGGCATAGTTTTATACTAATAGTAGTGCCAATTTTGCATTTCATTTATAAATCAGTTAATAGTTGTATGCTGTTAATGTGGTTTTCAAAAATAAAAACAAAAGGAAAATCAACCAGCAAAGGAGCCACTTAAAATGAGCTTGGTTTATAATTAATTCTGAAGAAGTAACTCCACATATCAGTTAAGAAAAGCTTTTATGGAAGCTAATAAACAGATTCCCTCGTTGCTCTTTACTCTTCTGCAAACATGTATTTCTATTGCCTGAGGTTAACAACTGCCAGCAGAAATGTTTGCTAAAATAATAAGCAGCATTTAACTGGCTGAGAACATACCCTGCCAATTTCTGACTTTTGTAACTTAATTTCTTGATGATATTACTGAAGTTTTTCAATCTACATCTACATATGAATTCTTCCCTGTCTAATAAATACTACATTAAATACACACATTTATCATTTGGATTTTTATGTTGATTTAAAATATGCAGTTGCTTCCAGCAAAGAAAGATCATTATCATAATAGCAAAAGGCACAAAGGTGACCTGAAAGGCATGGCAACAACCCAAGGTTAGCACCCTAGTCCTTGAGGTGTGGAATCTCTTCTTGAAACTCTGGGTATTTTTACTTTAAAGGACTTTACACACAATGGCTCACAGGTAACAGATGTGCTCCCATTTGACAGATCTAATGCTAACAGAGTTATTATCATAGTTTAAGATACAACAGATTTTCAGAAGGGCAGAATTTGGGAAAAGCACTTATATTAGAACTTGATCTATATTTTCAAAGACTTTCTGAAGGTTTTTCTGTGCTTCGAATAACTTGTTACAGATTTTGAGGAGCTCAGCAGCATGTTGACATTTGTACCACTTTGCTAAGGGCATGCTTCAGTGTTGTGAATATTGTAAGCAAAGCAGTTTGTTTTCACTGTCTTCTGCTAAGAATAGCTGTGCCTGTAGATTGATCTTTTAAATTATTAGTATTGTCAGCAAAGTACAACAACATAGCTCAATTGAATGTGGTGACCAGAGAAGGTAGCCTCTCTATACAATTTAATTTTTTTCCATGCCAAAAACCTTCACCTGATATTCTACAAGCTTATTTATGAACGAGTTTTAACTTCTATTTTATAGACCTGAAGGCGGTATCCACTCATTGCACACATGTAAATCATAGAACACCTACTTAACACAGATAAAAGTTGAAACGCAAAGTGTCTACTCAGCAGACACAAAGGAGGAACTGGATATCAACATATTTTCTGTAACAAGGTTCATTTAATTTTATCTGATTATTAAATTAAATAATAGTTATCTCCTCAAGAGAGTCATTGTAGAGAATTCTCACCATGTATGTGACTAGAAGTCTATATTTCTTTAAACTTGAAAATGTATCGACATCAGTGACATGCTACTAAATTTAGTGTTGTAATTCCACTACAAAGGTAGTCTGACTTACCGAGAAGCCATGATAAAAATATTCTTGGTTGTAAATTTAAATATGCCACAACATCCTTCACACGAAGCTCATTCTGTGTTTGCACTCCTATGCTCAGTTACATAAAAAACTCCACACCAAAACCCCCAGCAACTGGATTATGAATCTATTGGTCTTACATTATACTAAAGTAAGAGAGGTAAGTTTGATTAAAAGCCTGCATAGCACAGGAAGAGTACAATTCCAGGGGTGTCATACAAGAATTCCAGATGCAATGCAGTCAGTGATATGACTTACTGCAGCAATTAAAAGCATAAAGATCTGAGCCATTTTGAAGTGTTTGTCAGATATCTCCCTATGTGATTACATTAGTAGTGTAATATTTTCATTATTGTGTACTAATTGAAGTAAGCATGTCAGAGATAGATGAGAACAAATAAGATTATGCAAGAGTTGTTTGTTACACGTACAGAAGCTACATTATAGAAACAATAGGCAGTAGATGACAATTTAGATAGGTATTCCCAGGAAATTCATGTTACACAGATGAAATTAGGAATATGAAATGCTATAAATAGCAAAATTCGTGAATTTTATTTAAGCATATATTGCCAGCTAACATAGGAACGAAGCAAGTATCATTTCTCAAAGCAGTGGTTTTTCAGCCTATGGATCCTTAGTTATCTGTGGCCTATGGGTTTATGAAGGATTATTTTTAAAAGACATAATTCTTGCTGTTGACAGGCTTGCAATCAGGATCAAGGAGTCTCAATCACTACTTGAACATTGTGAGGATCCAAAGATCCGTGAAGATGGATCACAGTGGTGTAAGTGGTCACTGTTCAGCCCTAACGATACGAGATAGCAAAGCATTGGTTACTAGGTTAGTTCCAAATGGTCAGATTTTCTAGACAGGGATTCTTAATGTCTTAAAAATATCACAGATTCTTCCCCGCATCAGTCAAATCAGAAGAAATAATCACAGTTTTTGCCCAGTCTTGAATTAGTGATAGCATATGCACATTTCATCCCTCTTGAACTACATTAACTAAGTTAAATATATCAGGCCTCTTAGGATAACCAATTCAATTCTTACCTGTATCCAATTTCTTGTGTGAAGTGTATACATATTTAACAGAGAATGTGTAAGTTAGAGACTTCAAACACTTGTGTTTAGCCTTGTGCATATAATGCTTTTGTTCACATACTGAAATTGCCGGATAAAATTTCATGTAGGTCTGTCATATTTCTCTCTCTAGTATCAATGGATAAATATTATCCTGATGAATCAAAACTCCAAAAACTAGAAATATTTGCAATACATTTATGTTGTTTTCACATTTTTTGATGAATGAGCAATGTATGAGATGAATAACTATAGTATAATAAAATATATATAAATACATATTTTCTATATTTCAAATATAAAATATAGACAAATATATAAAATATTTCTTTTCCAAAGATCATTTCCACCAGTAAGAAGATTTGTATGTTCTTATCAAAGCCTTGTTGAGAAACTTAATGGAAAACAAATGTTTGTGACACGGTATTACCATACTAAGCTCTAGAGCTCTATAGAGATTCAAACAAATATTCAAGGGATAACCACTTCTAAAGGAAGGTAGAGAAGCTGTGAATTTAGCTACATTTAGTCAATCTCCATCATCCCTGCAATGAGGGAGTACATCCATTTACTGCTTACTGTAGTTCCTCCCAGCAAATCCATATCATCAAGGAAAGACTAAAACATCTGTTTTCAAAGGAGCTTTTTCTGGCAAAATACATCAATTACATATTGACTCCAGCTACAGTAACACTGAGGTTTAGGGGACCCAAGCTGTCCTTGTATATGTGTCCCTTGTGCAGCAGTAGCAATGTTTATTAACAGTACTAAAATTAAAGTGATGTCTGACCGTTCCTAGCCCACTCCCATGCTACAGGCACAAAACAAGCTTTTTTTCCCCAAGCTCTTCATTGTCCAAACTAGTAAGAGTGATGCTTTAGGTTGGATATTAGAAAGAAATTCTTTACAGAGAGGATGATCAGACATTGGATTGGGCTACCCAGGGAAGTAGCTCCATCACTGGAGGTTTTTAAGACGAGACTGGATGTGGCACTGAGGGCCATGGTCTAGTAACCACGGGGGTAGTGGATAAAGGGTCTTTTCCAACCCAGCTGATTCTATGATTTTGCTGTGACTGCACAGAAAGGAGCACACCATTGAGCAAGGCAGCAGCACACAGTAAAGAGGCAACTGTCTGTGGCTTCTCACAAAATTGTTGCAGACCGCCAGTGGGAATTGCACTCACACCAACATGATGTCTCAGGCAAAATCCAACTTTATTCAAATTACTCAACATATTTAAACCCTAATAACCACGCCCCGTGGGTGTAGTGCATCTGACCAAGCCATCTCATAGGCTAAAGGCTGCTGTCATTATACAGAAAGGGCAGGGGCCATGCCAGGGGCTGTCCCAAAGCACAGCCAGAGCCCCAGGACAAAATACATTTACAAAGGCAGACAGCTCCAGTGGAACAGTTGTGATGAGCTGCCACACCCTGCACTGCCCACAGCAGCTAAAAACACTGCTCTGCCTTTTGTGGGGCTTTCACCTAAATGTTGGTAATCAAGAAGATTTCCTCTCCCAGTCTTAGACAAATAATAGTCTATTTCAGTTATTGATATGTTCTCTTTGGTAGTGACACATTTAGGTTTTAAATCCTCTGTGCTTCTCACTGTCCTAATAAGCTGCTTCTGCCTCCCCCTCTCAGGGGCTTTCAGGACATAGTCAATACCTATAAACTCTAAAAATGTGAAGGGAGGTTTCATGTCATTAAAATGTTCCTTGAGTGGAGATTTCTTTATTCCCTCTTGTGATTTGTGTCCACAATTTCTGACCTTTAATATTGGTATTGTCTCACTTACGCATTGTGTGCCCCTAGGGAGTATACTCAAATATGTCACAAGACTTACTACTGGATTTTTGCTTTGTTATACATCTTCCTTATCCACCAGCAGAGTATTCTCATCTGTTTATAGATTGTGCAATAGCTCAATGAGTAAAATTGGTCTTATAGAAGACCAGGTTCTGGGAAAATTGCTTATATTGCTTTCAGAAATTGCTTCTCTACCAGATTTGTCACTGCACTTATGTTAGTAATGCAATTTTTTACTCTTTAATGGTACAATTCCTCAGTAAAGACCAGTTATCTTTAGGAATATCATACCTTTTTTTTTCACTATCCTTATCATACCTGGGGTTCTGACTGTGTTGTATTGCTAAGGTTTCTGGAAACTGGATTATGACTCAACCTCTTTTCCCCTCTTACAGCACCTCCAAGAGGCTTAAAGGGGGTCATAAAATAGAAATACAACTGAAGGAACCCAGCTTCCTGACGCTTCACAGAGTCCACATACTTCAAAATGTCAAGGGATTGTGGGCATGAGATGACAATAGGTTCCCAGGGCATCCAATTGCTCCTTTGCAAGCCAGCAGTCTCTCCTGGATCCCCTGCTGCTAAATATTCGAGTTGGCCTCATGTTAGCACAGCCTCCGTCTACTCACAGATGTAGCTCCAGCATAACAAATTACACTTGAACAGCTTGAGAGCTGCAGGTGGCTAAAGAGCCCCCAAACTACCACCCACCATCTAACAGCAGCCAGTATTTTCCAAATTTGTTGTAAATCCTTTTATCTAGTAACTACAAACATTTATCATTTTTGGCATCTAAAGAAAGTAGACTGCTGCCTTCTCGTCTCAGAAATGTGTGGAGAGCAAGTCAGACGAGGTAACTACGCTGAAAGGAGCCTCACAAAGATAGGTGGGGCCAGAAAGAAGATGTACTCAAAGAAATGCAAGTCTATTCTCTGTGTTGCTAACATTTCATTGCACAAAGAGAAATGGTTGATCAGGATCTGATCCTCTCCAGAAACTTGATGAAGCCACCACCAACTTTACTAAAACTACTAGTTTTTGACTGACATTGCACACTTTTGCATAAAAATGCTCTTTCTATTGACCTCAGCCTTGAATATATGCATAACTGGCTCCACATGACTTGAGAATTATCAAGTCCTTGTAGAAAAAATCAGGAAACTACATAAAGCGAAGTGCCATGGGAATGACAACATTTTTTTGTATTTATGAAACTTTTCCCTTAAAAAAAGTAGTCAAAACGTGAAGCAGTCTTAGTCTGCTTTCATATAAGAACTTTTCCTCAGGATTCACACAACAAAAGAGTATACATGAAAATAGATAACATCTATAATATAATAATATATATAATGGCCAATCTTCGTGAACGAAGATTTGGGAAGGGCTCTCCCCCCGTGGGTGTGCCCTTCCAGCCTGCGCAGTGGATTTTTTTAGGTGAGGCACAGCGTGTGCAGAACTGGCCCCACTGTTTAAGTCCTGAGGTTCATTTGCCATGGCTGAGTGAGCTTGGACAGTGACAGTGAAGTCCTTAGGACTATCTACAGCACCCAGTACTAACCGGGGCTGACCCTGCTTGGCATCCGAGAGATGATGGGATCGGATGGCAGGGAGGCATTGAACTGCCGGGGACGGTCCGTACTGAGACTCGAACTCGTGACCTTCGGATTTGGAGACCGGAGTGCTCTCCACTACACCACGGGACCGCCTAGATAACATCTAGATGAAATACAAAAGGGATATCAATCTCTTCAGTTGGTATCAATACATTAAAGGGATTGCTCTACCCCCTCAGGAGCTTGATGTGATCTGAGCAGCACGGGTCAGCCAGTCTTGAAACCTTGGTTGAAAAGGCTCATGCTTTAGTTTTTTGGTAACCATTCCAGAGAAACACTGGATGCAGTAAGGCTGAAAAATGTCTTTCTTCAGCTCATTCAATTCAATTCAGCTCCTTCAGGTGACACACAATAAAGAGATGTGTCAGTTAAATACGTACATGTTAAAGTCTTTACATATTGTATCAATCAGAGAATCAAAATGAAAAAGTTGTTTAAAAACTGCTGATTAAGTGGAGAAATTAATACTGGTGCAGAAAAGAGAAGTGAGGGATAAACTGCCAACCTAATTCTTGGCTTTTGATGTAGAAACTACTGAAGTCAGGTAGTTACTGAAGCCAGGTAGATAACTGAAGTCAGAGTAGGAAACAAATAAAAGCCCCCTGAAATAAGAAGACAATATCATGTTATAGAATTTTCAGCAGTTTGATAAGGAAAGATAAGTAACCACAACATACTTGGATATACATCAGGCTGATGGTGCCTTAGAAATGCATTAGGTGGCCATGGACGTCTGCCTGTATTTTGCACTAGAGTTTGTGCAGACGGACGTGGTGTTTTCCATTGCTAATATGCATTGCAACAAGGATCCAGGCTTACGCAGGGATGCACCCATCAAACCCATCAGTGTTCCATGACAAAATACAGCCCTGCCTGAGGTGGGCAATGGGGCAGTGGCTGAATCCATGGGAGTTGACTTCATAGGGTCACCATTCCCCTTCTGCTTTCCAGTGCTCAGGGAGTGATTTTTCTGTGCAAATAAGGGAGAAGAGATTAATCCAAAACCTTCCCAAAAACATTCTCTGCATATTAAGCATGTTCAGGCACATTAACCTGTTTCTCTCTGTGCTTGTTTCTGGGATGGCACTGATCAGCTACAAAACCTGTGCTCAGAGTCAATGATTTGTTGCCATTGAATTTATCCAGTGACATTGGTTTAAAATTCCCATTGAAATTTCTGATTGCAACTAAACAAAGCCACTTTAATGCCAGAACAGCCTTCTAACTAATATGAGTTTAGTATAAATTCCTTTAAAAATGCTGAGTGCCACAGAAATAGTGACTGTGTCTAATTGTGCCAACACTATGTGGAGTTCATTATATGTTACAGGTAGGCAAGTCATATCAGATTTGCTTTAATGGATTTTCCCAGAAAGCATTTTCTCAAACTGGTGCACAGCTGAACAACCAGAGCTTGTGTAATTCTTCTCTTGAATGCTTCACAATGTAAATTTTTAGTCTTCTAAATGTGGATTCCAACTAAAGAAGCGGAGCATGTAATGTTGGCAATAGAAGCAGGTAATGTGAAATTCCTACCTTCAGCTGCTTTTCTGTGCCTCTTAGGCTGTGCCAAAATGCTACTGTCCTCTTGGAAGCTAAGCAAATATCAGATGCTTCTCATTTCCCATTGTGCCACATTCCACAATGTGCTCCAAGTCTTAGTTACACTTGAAGAAGAAAGAATCATTCTTTTGTGTGCTTTTATTGCAATCATTCTGTTGCAAGGATATTCCTCTCCTGGCAGGTATAGATTGCTTAATTGGTCCCATCCATCTCAGTGTCTCTGTTTTTTCTACATTACCCTCCTGTTTGTAAGACTTATGCTACTCTGATTTCTTCTGCTAATGTCCTAAATGTGTTTGAAGAATGTAGGATTTTCCTACATCCTCCTAACTTCCCTGTTCCTTATGGCCACAGGCAGCCTGGAGACATTCTTGACTAGACTGCTGACTTTGGATTTCTTTGGTGGAAAATGAAGAATGATGGCACAGGAAAATTCACTGATCACAGTGACATCCCCCTCTCTGTCCTTCATTTGTACGAATGGATTAATCTCCTTCTGCTGAACTCATCCAGAGATTGAAAAGGATCCAAGTGAAAAGAGAACTGGTCGAGTGCTGCACTCCTGGACAGGATTCAGCTGTCTGTGCATGGGTGCTTACTATTATTTAAGACAGTGGGTGCATCCTGCCTGTCCTCTAGCTGCCCGCCTTTGGGAAGGTCCAGCTTTTCTTCTAACACCCATGTTGTATCTACCAGCCCATGCAGATGACCTGGATATCTCAAAATACCTCTAAAGAATGTATTAAAAAGTGCACTTACATCCTTGGATTCTGTAAGCATAGCAAATATTTTAATTTAATCCATTGGATGTGGGACTAAGTTTGGACTGATACTACAAAAATCATAGTTCTCTTCAGTAAGGCTTTTACAGCACAAGATTCTGGTATTAGGAAACCAAACAATTCAGTTTCATTAAACACCTATCTGGCAAGATCTGCAGAAGAGGACATGAAATAACATTTTTAATTTTTTTGTTGTATTTTTCAATCTTTCTTTGTAGTGTGTGGCTGGTTTGTGATTACAGATCAGCAAACTCAATAATAAAATTAAAGGGAGATAGACTATGTATTAGTGTCATTACTGTTAGGAAAAGTCAGAAAATAGCTGATAGTTTGCTTGTAAAATATTTTCTATATGAGAGAAAGGTCTGTGATAAATAATTCTAAGTGCAGAATGCATCTAGATTTGGAGGATTTTCTGGGAATATAATTTACTTCCTCCCACTACAACCAAACCAGCAGAATGAAAGTAAACTTGGCATCAGCCCATGAGTTATATTTTAGTGAAGACAGTTGTTGACAAGTCAACCTAACTGTGTTGCTAGAACTTAGCTGCTAGATGATGTTGGAATGGCTGGACTGGCTGTCAAATTACATCATCTTACTGCTTGCCTGCCATGCCTTCCTAGTTAGATATAAAATCTAAAAGGTCCGTCTTATATGCCTGGATAAATTTCATACTCTGTTATGAGCAGGTAAGATCTCCAGCTCCTGAGCACAACCAACAACAACCCATCTTTAACCTGCTGGATTAAAGCTCTATGAGCTGGCCCAGTTGACCATTCTGGCCATTGCTACCCCAAACAACTCACTAAGGTAAGAGTTGTGTGTAGCTCTGGAGCAGAGTGGGCTTCACCTGCAAGACAACTCCTAGCCAAAGACTCTCTTGTGACATGCCCAAAGAGTTACAACAAGGCTGTACTGTACTAGGCATGGTTTTGCTCTGCTGAATAAATTTATATGTATTTCAATTCATGCCAGTTTAGAATTTTTCAGAGGAGAACTTCACGATGTTTCATGATTATTGATGTGCTTGGGAAGTGCTACCCTGCCCTGGATGGCAACGCTTAACCAGAGAGGAGCAGCTCCAGTCACAAAATGTGGACACATTTACAGCTTCAAAGTTTGAAGTCTTCTTCATTCAGCTCTTATCCAGCAGGTTTTTGTTGTTACAACAAAGGGCTTTTTTGCTCTTTGGATTTAGCCAAACAATCAAATAATTTGATGAAGCACTCTGGGTGGAAACAGTACATTTTTTCCCACTGCACAGTGCATCATCATCAATTAATCAATCAATTAATGATAATAATAATAATGATGATGGTGATGGCAATGATAATTATTAAAACAATGATAATAATAATTATTGTTATTATAATTATTATTACAACAAAAATAATTAATAACCATAATAGTAATACCAGTAATAATACCAATGCTAATGCTAATGCTAATACTAATACTACTAATAACAATAATAAACCTTTGCTTCATAATTTTCCTTTTTTCCTTTAATATGCTCAAATGAATGTTCCTTAGGTCATTAGACTCCCAGGCTACTTTAATGGGGATCACTCCAGTGGCTACTTCAGCTGCTTGGAAGAAGCACACAAGAGCTTCAAAGAGAGACAGAAATAATATCAGCTTTGCTTTCCCCCAGGAAAGAAACACAGATGTTTTCCACTTGAAACTAGTGTAATTTATCATTTTCTGTACATACAAGACTGCTAGGTTCAACAAAAAGGTAAAGGTGGAAAACTGAAACAAATCTGGAAGACCTTAGATGGTAGGAAATAGAAATTTGTGCTGCAAGGAATATACAGAACAGGAATAGTTTTTATTGGTTCTGTGTCAGTATTTAAAACTAGAGTGGCAGTGGTGGTGTACTGGTACTGCCTGGAGGGGGAAGTTTCTGTAGACAAAGGTAAAAATACATGGTTTTAATCTTTCCAGCTCTCGTAAGATTGAACACTATTTGGATGGAAGACATCTAAAGAAATCCAGGCAAGTTTGGCTGAAAGTAATTGGCTATTTTCTATGCATGGAGTGTTTATACTTCCTTAAATTTATGTGACAAGTATTTTAGTGCTGAACTGTTGAAATTTGAGTGGTAAGATTTTGTTATAATTGATCAGATTTGTCCCAAGATATTCTGTCTGGGTGACTTAGGTATAAATGCAAATTTTCAATCATGTACATGCTTGTGCCAACAGCTTTGAAATACAGTTTCTGAACCTCTCTTTAAGAAGCTTTGCTCACTAAACCCATGACTTCTGGAATGAAGGAGTTCATAAGAGGCGTCCCTCAATATTTGTGGCTTCCTTATATTTCATAAACTCATAGAGTACCATGTTGGAAACAACTTCAAGGATCATCTTATCCAAACTTTCTTGGGAAAAGCATGGTCTAGACAAGAT
Source organism: Sakesphorus luctuosus (assembly GCA_013396695.1). NCBI lineage: Eukaryota > Metazoa > Chordata > Aves > Passeriformes > Thamnophilidae > Sakesphorus > Sakesphorus luctuosus. Next base: position 291,942 of record VWZD01012268.1, read on the forward strand.
GACCCAGCACCCTGTCCAGCTGAATTTTAAAAGTGTCCAGTATTGGGGAATCCACCACTTCTCCATGAAGATTCCAATGGCTGATTGTTCTCATGGTGAAAAATTTTCCTCTTGTTTCCAGTCCAAGTCTCCTGAGGAATAACTTGTACCCATCACTCCTCATCTTTTGCACGTGACTCCCTGTAAAAAAGGGAGTCTCCATCCTCTTTGTTGCCACCTTTTAATTACTTGAAGACGGTGATAAGGTTCCCCAAAGTCTTCTTTTCTCAAGGTTGAACAAACCCAATCGTCTCATCATTTCCTCATGTGGCAGACTTACCAGTGCTTTGCCTGGTGTGGCTGTTTGGCAAAAGCTGAATTTGGGACCTGCAGGGATCGTGGAGGGGCTGTACTATGCAGAGTTCACTTGGGATCTGGACAGTGACAAAGCACTAATTGTCAGATGTTACTATTAGTGAAGTGGTAATAAAGTAAAGATGATTGTGTTATTCCTCTCTGCAGTGACCACCATTCCATTATGCAATTATCTGAAGAAAATGCCCAGAAGTAAATAAATCACTGTGTCAGGGCCCCTCAAGATGCCAAGCCTGTATCCTTTTGGCAATACTGCTGTCAATTTAGTTTAATCTCACTATGTACAAAAGTTCCTCCTGATTTACAGTCATATAGGCTACAGTAAAATCTGCACCTGTTTTTCCCCACTAGTATCCATATGCATTTTGAACTTTGATTTGAACTTTGATTAGCAAGTGGCTTACTGCTGAAAAAAAAAGCTGTGCTCTTCTCTGAGATGTGACAATGTTGCTCTTGGCCTGAATGGTGAAAATTGGGTCTCACACAGACACTTGAAAGTCTTGATTTTAGAGACATTTTTTTATACATCAGCACAAGCACACACAAAGAATTTGTCTTAGTCACTGGTTGTTTGAACTGGTGAATTTTTTATATTAAGCACATCTAGCAAGTAGTTCTTTAAGCAGCAGAACTAATGGTATTATTTTCTAGAGGATTCCCTCATGTTTAAGAATATATAAAGATATTTATGCAAGTATTTTCTGCACTTGAGGCAGATGTAACACCTCTCCTCTGTGTGCACTCTCTAAATTAGTAATATAGTTACACTCTTCATGGTCAGGTCATTTCTGTAGTAAGGCTAAGAACAGCCTGTACCTTCCATCCACCTGCTTATCTCCATAAAAATCATACGGATTTAAATCATTATCCTTCAGGTGTGCTTCCAGCAGGGCACTGCATTCAATATAAAAAGATGCGGGATTAGAGGCAGACAGACCCCACATGAAGACAATAGAAGCATCAGAACCTCGTTTCTAAATGAAAGTAAGTTAAAAATGCTACGTAAGAAGAATTGCACGTTGTCCATGGTATGTAAGCATCAGAACTACACCAAAAATTCGGGATCTGACTTCAAGGCAGACAGTCCCAATGGTGATGTTAACACAAGATAGCATAAATCTCCATGCCTGCAAAACGTTCTCCTTCCTTATCTGCTTTAAACAATTGTGATTTAGCATGTGGTAATTTATCGCTGAATAAAGATGAAAAGTTGCAGTTGACTCCTTTTAACTGAAGTTTTTGAAAGTGTGTGGATATTGGCACATGTTACAGTTCTGACTTGTGCTTGAGGTGCAGTCAGGAAAAAATTCTTTGAATTAAGTTTGGATTCTTAAGTATTAGATGTCAACCAGGACTTGAAAATACAGGTTACTGAGCCATTACAGTCCTGCTAATTAGGCTCCTGGTTACTCTAGAGCACCCTCAAAAATGAATTGACAGTATAACATGAGCAAAATAAGACTATTTCTAGAAAAGCAGAAAAATTAAACATGAATTATTGATACACCTAATCAAAACACATATTTTTGTATGAGTTTAGCTTAAATTTATCATTTGTGATATTCATATGGAATAAGAGAAGTAATTTACATAGTCATCTCTTGTATGGAACATTGTGTGGCATAGGCCCACCCATTAGTAAAAAGAGTACCATAGCGAGTCCAGGCAACCCTCTGCTTTTCCTTATGTAACCTTACAGCATCTGAATGGCCACTCCTAGCGTAATTAAAAATCTCCAGTGTCATAAATATTTTCAAATCAGCGGTAAGAAGACACTTCACTTACTTTAAGGAATATATTTCATGTTCTTAAAGGTCAGATTCCATTTGAATAGCTGGGATCCAGACCAATATTATGCTGTCCCAAGGCAGGTCGCTCAACCCTGGTCCTCCCCAACAGCCTGAGTAAATTATGTTTTGGTGCAACAAAAGCCCTCTCACTAGGAAAACCCATTGGGATCACACATGGGCCCTTCATAAGGGTTCCTTCTGTTCTTTTCCAAAGTCAGGCATAACCCAGCTGTTACCATCTGATGGAAAGAACTTTTGGAAGGAGGCACCTTACAAACCCAGTCAAGCACCAGCCACTTGACAAAGTGGGCCAGCCAAATTCTCTCAGGCTGAATCCCCTCTGAAGGCAGATGATTTCATTGACCTGGGGCAGTTGCTTGCTGCCCACCCATCTCCAGGTGGCTGTCTGATGGTAGAGGAAGATTTTTATGGACTGAATCCATAAAAGCAAATCAGTAATTTTTCATGGGTAATTAGGAAAAGCTGTTTCAAATTTTAAACACAGATACTGTCATTATTGCAAAAGCAATATCTTTTTAGGATATTCAATTTCCTCTAAGCCATCTTTAATAATCACAATGTTTTTATTAAATTTCTAGCCATAGGACTAACTATTTGCATTGATTTAAAGAATAAATTACAGATTGAATTTTTTTTCATCATGATTTCATCCCAGTCTCACTTAAATACTGGAAACTGTCAAGCTACCAGCATAAAAAATAGTTAATCTTGGTCTAAAATTAAGTAGTGTAATTTATCTGCATAAATATAAATCAACATCTTTAATTCCATGGAAAAAAACCCATATTCTCCCAATACCAGATCTTGTCATTTAAGATTATATTAGTGCTGAAGTATGGAGATCCTCTTAACATATGATTTATTTTTAATGCTTTCACTGAAATTATAAAAGTATCACATTTCTCTTCAATGGATTTAAGATTCTTTCCTTTCCAGCTGCACATGAGTACTACACAAACACTCCAAAGTGACGATGCATCCCCTCAGGAGTAGTCTTCAAAAGAATAAATTATTTCTCAACTGGCATTCTAGGAACTTGCCTTGGAAACACCCATGTAGCCTGACATAAAATGCAAGAGAAGAGGCACAGGCAGCTGTAAAGGTAAACCATGACATAGTCCAGACTGAAAAATTCACCACTTACTAAAATAACAGTTCCATAATTTATACCGCAATAAATTAAGTTGTTTTGGATTTGTTTGTTGTAAAGGAAAGAATTTAAGACACCAAGTTTTGAGCCTTTTTCAGGGTATAATGCCTGTTGTAAACTCTGTAACTGAAGTCTTGATTTAAACTGGTCGTCATTTATATACATTTAGCTCCTCTTTGCATGGCAAGTGTACACACTGCTTTAATACCTACATCTGTTCCAGCTCATTAAACCCAGCTGTTCTGTACTTTTCCTCTCTTCCCCTTATGGCTCAGTGGTAGCAAATAGTAGCAAACCCAACCCATAAGTGAAAAGCAGAGAAGGCATTAGCTAAAACCAGACAGAAAAATACTATTATTACCACTTTTCTCAGTTTTCCATGCTTAAATGAAAATTGATCAGGGAAACATACTCTTTGCACAGAAGCAGCACTAGTTTTACTCTGGAATGCTAAACCATGCTCAGAGGTATGCTGACATACTTAACAGCATTGCAGTGATACATACTGGCTGAGATGGCAATGCAGAAGTTCTCCTAGGCAAAGTGGGAAATCCTTGTTCACCTGTCCTTGAGCTTAAAATGCCAGTGTGGTCTGTGGTCATACATGAGCCTACAACCATTATGGACTGTACCACTGTACTACCACAGCCAACTCCCCGCAGTCAAGCCCTTTCTGACAAGTCTCATGCTTAAGTTCTCATAGCTACTAGAGCAATATTGGTTTTTTCCTCCAAAGAATAGCTTCTTGCCTAAGTTTAGGTAGGAAGAAAAGAATCAGACTCATTTCATCCATATAAGCAGTTATGTTCTCCCTGCTTTAATGAAAACTCAGAAAACCTGATGACGTTACTATGGCATTACAAAGCTGAACTTAGTCTCCCACGACAAAATATGGCACATGGGGTGTCCCTGCTCTCCATGTCCCATTGAGAAAGAGGTTCTTTTACCTGTACTTAATGATTTAATTATATTTGTATGCGAGTCTGAGTGGGCAGCTTGTTCTCCTCTCTCTGTAGTAGAAACAGGAGGCTTTTGTGCAGACACATGATGTAAGGAGCTCTCCAGGCGTCTTTCACTCCCCACAATACAAGCATTACTCAGAACCCTGCACCTGAATGCACAGGTGTGGTAGGTCCAGACAGACTGCAAGGCAAAGGGATGCTGTGTGGGGAAATAGAACTAAAATCTTGTGAAAGCATTTTGACTGTCCACAGTGGGTTATTTGTAGTGTTAACACAGGCTTTTGTCTGGCTTTTAGCCACACTGCACTACACCATCTGTCCATAAACGTAGACTTTGTTCCAGCTGTTTCGGACCATCCCTGCAAGTAAGACATCAGCAATAATTTCCCTCATACAAGGTTGCCAAAGGCTTCATCCATCATGGGCACCATAGCCAAATTTGATAGCTGTTGTAGCCTACCAAGTGCATCATCAACTGAGGATGAGACTGGTAGCCGTCTTAGAGAAAGCTCAGCAGAGGAAGCAGGATCTGACCCCAGTCTGCTAAGCTGTTTGAGTAAAATTTAAGAAGAAAGTAGAGAAAGAAGGAACATCGTCACACTGGAGTCACACCTGATGTCAAGCTGATACTGCCTGAAGAAATATTCAGTGTAATTTCATAACAAATGATTGAATTTTTTTGGTAGTTTCTATTTGCTATGGGATGACTTTTGTGTGAATCAAGGGAAGAAGCAATGTGTTCCTCTGCCCTCAGTAGCAAAAGCAATCCTAGATGGAGAGGTATTACCAAGCCTGCAGCAAGGGATTTTTTCTATTGGTCTCTAATTAATACTGCCTTTTCAGTATTTAAAATGGCAGACTTCTGTTAAGAAGTGACTGTGGTTGTATTCTATCTACGCATAGCAGCCACTGGGTTTAGGATGCTATTACTAGCATTCAAATGGTGCCCTGAGTGGTGTGTGTTATGAACTCTGTTGACTGTGCTGACTGGAAAAGAGACTGGACGGGTGCCTGATTCCTCTGAGTGTTCCCTGAGCAGGAGGACTGAGGCAGTAAGACAGAACTTTATGAACAGGATTCTGTATCACTGTTCAGGATGCTGTTTATGTTTGCTTATATTTTTTGATTCTTCACTGATGAAGCCTGATGTCACTGCAATTCTTACTCCCTCTTGTGACTTGCAGGCTTTCTTCATCCATTTGATTTCACTCCACCACTAAGTGACAAAAGCACAGAAACACTCTTGTGTGAGAGCTGATAAAATATTGCCTTTTCCAACATAGCATCTCCAATAAATTAAAACATGGATGGATTATGATATGAAGACCGTAATTAGTAAAAAAGGTCGTGTTTGAAATTTGCCTAGGCCTTCTGCCCAGCTAAAAATTACTTTGTTCATATTTATAAATATGACTGAAATCTTAAACCACTGCTATTGTTTTTGCAATCAAATAAATTAGGTGGCAAACACTTCTGATAGGCATATGTTGATAGAAGAAATAAAGGCTTAATGAACTGTCAGAAGGTGTAACCTTGCTAAAGGAAAGATTATGAAAAGGTATTTTATTTTATTACTTTCCTAGGACAAAGAAGTACTGTGATTCCCTTGTTGTGAATCAGGACTTGCACTTTTCCTAGACTACAACAGCCACTGAGAGCTTTAAGGAAGGGAACCTCAACCACCAGAGAGAGGGAAGACAAAGAAATGGCAATGATGTAGAGCTAGAGTCTGAGCTCAGCCATCTCCATGAACAAGGAGCTAGAGGAGATGAAGACAGATTGCTGATGGCCAGAGAGTGTAAGGTGGTATCAGAGCACCCTAAGTGTAGTTGGAGGGTGAGGAAGCATGAGGTGAGGGGACTGTATAGCAGATTGCTCCAGCTCCACCGCCATTTCTTTACTACTGCCCTCCAGACCTGAGAAACTCTCTGGAAAATGCTGTTCTGGGCAGGAGGACAGTTGGGACCTTGGCACTGGTCGAGGCTTGGACCTCTTCCTCTTCTGCCCACTGCAACAGTGAGGGGAAGAGCAGAAATACTGGTACCATGTAACCCCATCACTGGGGAGGTGATACTGCCTGGGGCTGGGATCCTCCCCACAGACAGCATGGCAGGCATTTTGCTGACATTTGCAAATTTGGCTTGCTGTCTACTTAGTTCTTAGCAAAACTATATTAATTCTTTTTAAATATCTTTTACTTGCTTTAATAAAGACCATAGTTCCACAGACCATTTGCAATGACTATTTTCAGGAAACATAAGAAACAGGCAGGCTCATCGAAACATTCAATAGATTTCAAAATTACATGAAGTTGTTGCCAGTTGGCAGGGATGTGACAAAGTAATGCAGCATCACATTTCTTTATCCTGTTTCCCTGTGCACTGCTGCTTGCCACATGAAGCTCCAGGCACACAAAGCCCTTGCAATGCCTACCTCTTCTGGACTGCTCCCAGCAATGACAGATGAGCTGTTTAGTTGCCTGTGCCAGGCCTGCAAACTGATGGTGTCCTAAGCCCACTCTGGCAAAAGCTCTTTGCATTATCTGTGTAAATGTCATGCCATTTACCTCCTGCCCCACTACTTTGAAGAACACTGGGCTTCCTGGCACCTCAGCTGGGTTACACACAGTGCCATTTTGCTTTCAGTTTGCCTGAAACTGGTTCTGCGTCCATTCAGCAGCAGCTCACTGCACAACTGAGCCATCTCCTGCCAGGTGCTCTCATAGCAGGAAATGGCCTCATCAGTCGGACTAGCATAGGGTACACTGAGCCCTGCTGAAATAACAGCAGGTACTCGTATTTTTTAAAGGCAAAAAGATGCTTTCTTATTCAAATAGATCTGGGCCACATAGCACCATGCACACTGCCAAGGTATCCCACAGTGGTATTCACAAAGTCTGTGTCTATAATAACAGATTAGATATGCCTAGGAACGCTCCCAGGTGCTGAGGCCAACTGGCACTGAGTGGCTTACTTCTATGCTAATAAATTGTCTCATCCTTCCAAGCAGGGTTGCTGCACTCAAACCAACCACACTGCTTTGACTGTGCCCAGGAATTACTCAGAACTCTGGTCACTGCCATGGGCCAGGTGTGGGCGAGGGATTGGTCTAATGGCTTACTGAAATACCTGCTTGGAGGCATGTTGGGTACACTTGATTCTGCTAGCACAGGAGCAGCTGAATTCACCCATCTGGTAAAATAAGCCAGTCTTAATGGTGTTAGTCTTTCACACATGTGTTCACACAGTCTCTGTAGCACAACCACTGTGCATATAAGAAAGAAACATTTATAAATGCAATCAGTGGCACTTGGGGACCATCCTCTCCTCAAGCTGGATCTCAGTTCAGGGGTGAGAGGAGAACTAACAACTTTGCAACCACAACACATTGGTAATCATCTCACAAACTTCCACCACTACTCTCACTAATCAATTCTTCACTGGCTGGCATTAGAGTGACTTGATGCTGGCTTGTAGCAAAGTCACTGCCTGCTGGATCTCAGTTGCAATCTGCCTGGCCTGGAGCTGCCTTTTTGCACAGCCCTGTGAAGATAGTGCTCCCTGTGCACAAGCCCTTCTGTCAATCCTTGCCATTAAGGATCTGTGGAGTAAATGGAGCAGGAGGCACTGCAAAACATTAAATCAGGGAGAGGTTAATATCAGAAATTCCTCAGTCTTGAGACACATATTTTTAATATTTCCACTAATGATTTCAGCACAATAAATACAAGCAGTGTTGGTTGGAATTGTTAAAGTCCTGAACTTGTATGGTAACCTGAAAAGAGAGGAGGCCTAGATATTCTATTGGAATTAGTAGATGAACTTCAGTACTACAGTGGTAGAGACAGGACAAATGTCAATAAAATGAGAGAGTATATATTTGAGAATAACATAACGCACGTGACAGCAAGGCCCTTCCTGTTGCCAGCCAGAGAGGAAGGCATGTGATTAGTAACAGACTGGAGAGTGACTGCGAACCACCACAACAGACAATCAGATGAAAAGCAGGTGTGGTTTCAGGATGTGCCTGAGGGACTGGTCGTTCTGAAGAGTCCTGCCTGCTGGGCTGGTTGCTGGTTAGGAGATTGTTACACAAGCAGCAGGGGCAGGGGAATGAGCAGTCTCTGCTGTGAGAGAAGGCTGGCAACTCTTAACTTGGTCATCCAATAATGGAGGAGGTCAGGAGGGGGAGCACACTTGTTGCCTGTAATTGTATAATGGAGGAACACTTTGGAGCAAGGATGATGTAGGTATGAGACAACGTTTGCATGCTAGATGTAAACAGAGGTAGGCTTCGAGTTACAAGATGTTTCTCTTCTCTAAAGCAGTCCTCTCTGGACCAGCTATTCAAGCAAAGCAAGAATGACAAAGGAAGAGATTTTTAAGCAGTGCTTGTTGAGTTCAAAAGAGCAGTGTGAAATGCTCACTTGTCAGGGGGAGGAACAGGGCCTGGCAATCCACATTCCCACTGCAATCCTTTTGTCCTACAATGAAGAAGCAGCAGTGTGTGCTTACGCATGTCCTTGCCCCTACGACCTGGGGAGGGCAGAGAGTATCCAGAGAGGCTGGAACCTGCGTCAGCAGTCTCCATGCATTCTCCTGGATGGCCTCTGTGTCACAGCTTGCCCTAGCTTCTGCTGTTCTCTAAGTTTCACATCCTTCATTTGCATCCACATTTGCATAACTGATAAGTTTTTCAGTTTACTGCTCCCTATGATTGAATTCAGTGGTGGAAAACAAGGAGACCTTACAGCTGGAGTGCTTTAGTTTGCCATGTCGGAGGGCTAAGAAGTAACAGACAAACTGCACTGAGTGTGATGCACACCATGGGAGTAGGTACACCAGAATATGATTCCCCAAATAGGTCATATCTGCCCTGCATTACAGCTGTATCAATTTGTTGGACGAGGGCTGATTAAGGTCAGGAGTAGGGACTCTTGCATGCTGCTTGGCTAATTTGGTTGCAGGGGCCAGGGAAGATCCTACATGGTAGCTGGAGGAAAACTGCCAGCAGGCAGGCTCATGCCAACATTAAAAGGAATCACTACAAGAAAAGCAATGGGGTAACACCTGCCCCACTGGTCATCTCTCCCCATCAGAAAAGACTCAATGTGTCTGAAGGTGTAATTAAAAACCACCACATAACCAGCAAAGCCCTGAGGTTTGTCAATATGAAGTATCATTAATTGATACAAATTGTTTGTTAAGGAGTGACTAATTTGTCATGGTTTGCACAGTACCTTGGCTGAAGAAAATCCTTAAAGACAGAATAAAACCATTTGCTGTAGTTGTGGAGGAGTCTTTGGAACAAGCTGCACATATGCTTTCTAGCTCTGGTTGATGCCTGCCAGAGCAAGGCTTTTATTATTCATTTTCTGGTACTAGTACGGATCTGAAGTGAGCAACCATCACAGTTGGTAACTTATGCCAATTCTGGCAGCGAGGGATGAGCAGAGCTCCAATGTTACAATCAGGGGTGCATTGATTGAAACCCTCTTTGTTGAAACTGAGAACAACACAGGCCTTTTGGAGGGCAGTGTCCACAGCAGTCCTGCAGAGAAAGAGAAGGAAGTGCACTGCCCGGTGCAGACAGCCCGGCCAGCCAGGCAGTGTGGCACTGATGGGGTGCTGTTCCCCCATGCACAGCAAGAAAAGCAAGGGCATGGCCAGTAGCGACAGGCCAGATGCAGCCCACGGATATGTCTGCTCTGAGACAGCTGGAGCAAGGAAAGAAGTCACACCAGGTACGGGGCTGAGCACAGGCACACCTCAGCTCAAGTATGAGGCTTGTACTGCTCAGGGACCCAGGAGAAGGCTGCCCTGGCTGTGAGTGCACTCCTATCCCCTATGGGGGCTCCAAAATGGACTTCAGGAATTAGGCATTCCCTGAAATTGTGATTTATGTCTTTTATCTGAGAGAGAAGTTCTGGTTTTAGAACAGAGAAATAGTGGGAACAGATCTTGTCAGCAGTTTTTGAGCTGACTGTCTCAGTTCCTGTCTCCAGGACAGTACTTGCCTGCAGCTCTGTTTCATGACAGGGATCAGTAAAGGAGTGAGGAGTGAGGTGATATGGGTTCACCTTCTGCCAACAAGGGATGCAATGATCCAAAATAATCCCACTTCTCTCTGCAAAGAGGTGAGACTTGCTAAGTACTTGCTAAATAAGGAGGAATAAAGGAACTACTTTGGAAAATCATTCATTGAAATCCAGCTGAAAACATGAAGGTTTTTAAGCTGTGAAAAAAGTGGGCAGCCATCCTTAGTCACAGGTCTGTTCACAAGGGACAAAATACTGCTCAAGCACCTTATCCTGCTCTTCATTCTGCAGGAAAGGCTGATGTTGAGGACAGCAAATTTTTTTCACACACTACTGCTTGAACTTCCTCATCTGACAATCAGACATCCTGGAGATCTCTACTTACCAGCAATCTTCTATCATTTCAGTAACACCCCTGACATTTTTTGCAGGTGAGTCAGTCTGTAACCCAGGTGCCTCACTAGCTTTTCTCTGAAAGGTGAAGACTGTCTCAGGTGGTGGTGGCTCTAGTCAGTCACTGCTTTCTGCAGGAAGCAGGCAATTTTATTTTGAAGACTGTTCCAAACAGACAAAAAATGTTGAAGTAATGTAAAACTGGAAATTTTAAAATTTCTGTTGTTGGTACACTGGATGGATGCAGATAGTAATGTAAGTTTTTATACTGGAAGAGCAGGAGCAGGTATTTGTGTGAGAGTCTGCTCTGTTATCACTAGGTTGTCCCCATGATGATCTTGCAAGCATTCTTCATTAATCTGGAACATGCTGCTGCCCCTCGTTAGATAAGATAGTTTCCAGAGCATGTTTTCCCAGAAATTATTTTCCCTGCAACAGCTCGGTATTTCACTGCCTGTGAGGGATTACCTTCTGTTTCCCAGCAGTATTAGTTGGGCCTGAAGAAAGAGAATGGGAAGAGCAGAATGACTGAGGATATGGGCTCCCAGACCATTTTTCTGTGGTGAGGCTGTTGTAAACAGTTCCCTCTTTTCCTTCTCAATCATAGCACCACTCTCCCCTCAGCAGTGTCACCTCAGGTCCTGGTGGCCAGGGCGGCCAGATGGATCAGAAAATGATCAGCATTAGAAAATAACCTTTTCCCACTGAGACTATTTCTGCCACACCACCACCTGACAGCATGACCAAGGCTGCCTTTGCAGTCAGTGCACACCCACAGCTGCCTGCCCTGCTGTCCCCACCAGCTGTGCCATCCTCTTCCTGGACCTGCCCTGCATCCTCACCCCTCTCCTTCCCTGACAGCAGGGGAGTGACAGTGAGCTTCGAGCTGAGCCAGCCCTGCTGCTGCCCGTGGGAAGTAAGGGGCAGGGCCGAGCCCCTACTTTCTGTTCTTACAGAGAGGAATGGGAAGTCCTGCAAAGACCGGAGTGAAATGAAGTTTAGACCCCTCAAATGAGACAAATATTGCAGTTTTACATCAGTTTAAGGCAAGAGGTGGGAGAGAAAAGGTTTTACTTTCCCCTTGCTCGCTGCCACTCCTGTGCTGTATGTACCCACAGATTTGATACAGGGAAAAAAATTGCTGTTTGGGGGAGGTAGGAATTATGCAGAATAACTGTGACTGTGCAATAAATGACAGATTCCCATCATAGATCTGTGCTGGATAACACATACAGCATAGTGAAGTGTTTCTCAGAATTGTACTTTGCTGGTTGTAGGAAATCAGAAATAACATGTCAGGGCAATATATTCACTTGAGTTTGTGTGGGTGAGGTCAAGCTACCACTACTGGTCAGGAGCAATTACTGCTGCAAAGAGAAAACTTATTTCCACCTACAGAGATCTGTGTTGTTGTAAGTTAAGATCAAGGTTTGGACTTTAATTGAACATACCAGAAAGAAACATGTGTTAATATAAATTGGTCCTTATAAGCCAAATACAAATTATTATGGTAATCATTAAAGTAACCCAGAGTACAAAAATATTACAGCTATGAAACTGTGTCTTGTAATTACTGGTGTTATCTTGGTGTTTTATATTTGAAGTTCTCTGTTCTGAATACTATTAATGAATATTGAATTGGAGAACAGAAAAAGAACTTCTCAATATGAAAAGAGGTTTAGCTGTATTTAAAGTAAGATGTTTTTTTTTTCTCCTGCCTTGGCTGTATCTTTAGACCCCCATCTAACAGCAGCTGTGATTTATTTTTAGCTCTTTTTTCTTTGCATATTTAAAAGGGTGTTTCCGTATGGTGTGAAGCATAATCTAGTGTAGCAATTAACCAGCAAAGAGACTGAGCTTTACAACTGCAAGTAAGTCAGAAATTAATTTCTGCTATGAATCAGAGACATCTACACAAAGTGAACAGTACGTCTGTGCTATACATGTATACTTTAGGTCTGCTCATTCTATGGATTCAGTGGAGTACACAAACTGAATTCAAAAGAAGGCATCTAGCAGTGACTTTAAATGCCTATAACACCAAAATACTGGCTGAGTGTTGCAGAGTTGTCTTTTTAATTCATATTATATAAATTGGATATTGCAGAAATCAGCAATATCCTTTCAGAAGCACAATGTTGTACATCTAATGAAGCATGATCCAGAGGCTACATTTGCATTTAAATACAATGATCCATGCAGAAGATATCTGGCTTTTATTTAAAATTTTCAATGAACTTCTCTTTTTTTTTTTTTATTCAGAATGATTCTCTTTAAAGAAAAGGAAACTCTGTCTTCCAAGAGATGATGAACAACTGATCTCACATTGTTTGGATAAGGTACAGTGATCCTGCCAGTCATGACATGTTACATATAAGGAGTTATAAGACTGTGACTATATAAATGGCTTTGCCCTGCCATTTTTAACGAGTCAAGCAGCGTTCAGTAAATACATAATGTGGGTACAGGGCAAACTCTTTTTACACTGCATCTTAATTAAGAATTAATTAACAAGTCCTCATAAAGAAATAATTAATTCCTGGATCTTCTTTGTTCTTCTATTACATTATTCAAAAAGAATCTCTGGAGTTTCTGCCTTAAAAGACACAGATAGCATCCTGATCTCTTATTTGTGCAAACTGGACTTTTAACAATATAAATCAGTGTATTCTTTTTCATATATATATAAACTCTCAGACTTCTCTATCTGGTAGTTCTCTTTCAGGCAGCTATTTTCTGACCTCAGTGGCCTCATTGGCAGGGATGAGGAGGAAGGGCTTTGCTTCTCCATTCTGCTTTGCTATTTATGATGGTTTATTGGTTTATCCTGTCAGGCAGCTAAACACCTCGCAGCTGATTGCTCACTCCCCACCAGTGGCCTGGAGAAGAGAAATGAAAAGAAAAAGGTAAAGTTTGTGGGCTGAGATAAAGGCAGTTTAATAGAACAGAAAAGGAAGGGGGAAAACTTAATGAAAAAGAAATATACAAAACAAATGACGCACAATGCAATTGCTCACTACCCACTGAACCAATGTCAGGCCAGTCCCCAAGAAGGGGGTCAGCCCCTTCCCAGCCAACTCCCTCCAGTTTTATCATTCAGCATGACATCACATGGTATGGAATGTCCCTCTGGAAAGCTGGGGTCATCTGTCCCAGCTTCTTGTGTCCCCGTCTTCTTGCTGGCAGGGCAAGGAGTTTCAGTGAGAAACTGAAAAGTCCTTGAGTTAGGGTAAACACTGCCTCAGCAACAACCAAAACATCAGTATGTTATCAATATTATTCTCAACCTAAATGCATCTGCTACTAAGAAGAAAATTAACTTTATTCAAGCCTAAACCAGGACAACCAGGCAGGCACTTTAAAGTACTCAAGCATCTTCTCAAGGCACATTAAGATCACTATAGATCCCCTTCTACCCTTTCCAAACAGGGCACCTTTATACACAGGCAATTAATTAAACAGCAGTGAAGCCTGCAGAGACTCAGCCAGACACAGAAACCTGCCTTCCACTCAAGCTGCCTGAGCCCTCAGCTATCACTTCTGCTTGGCTCCTCTCCAGACTAGATTAGATGCACCCAGCAGGGACATGCTGCACCCAGCCAGAGCCACTCTGCTAGCTCAGAAAGGGACAAAAAAGCCAGCTGCTTGAAGTGTGTAAAAATGAGGAACATGTTGGGGAAACAACTCATAAAATACTGGGTTTAAGCAATTGCCTAACATTATTGTGAATCTCTGACATGTGGGATAGCCTCTAACTCCTCTTCATCATTTGCAGCTACTCCTCTTTTCCTGTTCTGAGTATGTCTGCATTGCAGTCACTGCTCACAGAAATGCTGCCAGAATGGGTTAAGCTCACTCAGCTCCTGGTAACTGCTGCTGTAGCAGCAAAAAGCTCTGTTACAAATTCTGCTTCAGCAGATCTCTGCATGGCTTTGTGTTTTAAACAATCTACACCACAATTAGTCAAAAATTCTAAAAGTGAAGGTCTGTGGTCCCACAAATGAGCTGAGAACCCAGGAATTCAGAGGATCAGTCCTTAGATGCAGGCATTTTATTTCAGCATCTACTTAAAAGAAACCAAACTGAATAGAACCACAAAAAACGAACCAAACAAAACAAAACAAAAAAACCCCAAAAACAAACAACACCAATACAAATCTGGGAAATTCTGTTTTTAATAGGTAATAATTATATTTGGTAATTTTATTCCCATGGTACATACTGCCTTTCTGCTTATCTCTGCTGAAATGACTTTTTCTAAACAAAACAAAGCTCACAAGTCTTTTTGTTCTCAGTACTCCACAGTTTCTAGTCTTGACCTTTGAGGATAAAGGTGAATTTGTACACAGCTCTCTCCGAGGCTCTTTCTCTGTCTTTACAGCTCTGCTTATCCCAAGGTCTCCAAGAACTCATTCCGTATTTCACTCCCTGCAGTGCTTCTCTGACAGTGGCAGAAATGAGAGAAACTCAAGGAAAGGAATGGGAATTTTCTACCCCAAATCCAGGACAAGTTTTGATTAAGTTTAGAACGATCCAGGACTAAAGTTTCTTCACTCTGGGTGCAATACTAGAGACTTCCCTTATTGCAGTGGGAGGACCCCCTACACATTTGGCCACATTTGTTCTGCAGAGGATCCTACATACCTCTTTATATCTCTAGCAGATCTATTGTATGCTGAAATTCCTGCACCACCATCACACTCTGCTGCAGGTGTGCACAGAACATGCAGTACAACATCCATCCACAGTTCACTGGTGTCTTGATTTGCATGCATTAACCTTTGATGCAATTGGTGTCTTTCCGATATGCAGATATGCCTTGTAGGCAGATACAAGGCACAAGTACGTTGATCCTACAAGCATGAACTTTTAGAGTTCTGTAAGCAGAGACCTGCTCTGCATTTAGATTTCAACTTGTTTGAATAGTTCAGCCCATCTATCTCACTACGTGTAGTTATGAGAGAAGTCTTTCTGGGAAGTAGCCACCATGTGTAAAAGCCAAAAAGGACATTGCTTTCTTCACCTTTTTCGTGAAAACACACAGCATTCAGGGCCAGATGAAGACATGGAGGAAGAGGTGGCTACCACATTGTAGCATTAGGAGCACAGCATGCAACATGAGACAGGGACTGGGACAAGAAGGAGAAGAATGACACCATGTTGGAGAACCCAGGTCAAGGGCACATGCATCTTCATACCAAGATGGCTGCTGCATGTCAGCCACTTCAAGAATTCATGTCATCAAATAAAAATGGCCTGATGGATTAAAAACATCTTCATAACATGGATGCCTGGTAGCAACTTGTGTTGCTGGATGTGACTTACCACTTTTGCTCCTTGATTCAGATGACAAGAGCAGACTGTGGCTTTTTTTGGAGAGAAAGGGCAGTCCAATTCTTCTGCTCCTCTACCAACCAGCACCTCCCATGTGATATCTGTGGTACTTATGCTGCTATTGTTATGTACTAATGGGCTTGCTAAGGAAATGAAATCTCTTGACTGGTGAGAAAGCTCTCCTTGTTCCTTTCTATGTGATTAATTGTTTACATGGCCATCAATTTGCCCTCTGAGTGTGTGACAGGAAAATAAGTCCACATGATAAACTACACTATCAAAACTGTCCTCATGTAGTTTTAATTACTTTGGGTGTTACGCACAAACTCCACTCCAGCAGACAATTATTCCACATATAATTTTTTTGTGGGTCAAGATGTACACATAAAATTAATTGCTTCAAAATGGAATACATTGTTTTGAAAGCCAGCTTTTGTTAAGGAGTGTGTTTTTATCATTGAAGGAGGGAACATAGCTGAAGTAATTTATGAATGACAGCTGGAATGTAGTAGTGAATAGCAATATGTGGAATATGCTAGATATTGAAAATTAAAAGAAATATTTTTATCATCTCTTTGTATACATGAGGTGGCACTGTCAGGAGCTGTATTTTCATCCTTACAGGCACAAACTTAATATGCAAGAAATTATTAATATGTTGTTACACAATTTCATCTGCAGGAGAGCCACACCTGTGCTAGTATAATAAGAAAAGCATATATTTCATCATTTCTATCTGTGGCTAAGTCTGGGAATGTAAAAATGGCACGAGTTCTGTGTGCTGTGCTACCCACAAAAAAGAATTCCTAACACAGAGATGCCAAAAAACCCCTCTTGGGTCAGAGTAGACATGTCCTATCCATTCAAAATCTCACCAGCCACTAGAGCACAGCTTCTCCTTGGTGAGGTGTAGGTTGGACCCAATCCACTCTCTCTTTGTTGGGTTTTTCATCTTTGAGCCTCAAAAGGAAAATTTGAAGGTAGCATCTTCCAAACATCTCACTGGACATAAGGTGTAAACTTGCAATGCCATTACATAATCATATCACAAACTGTGTAAAAATACAGCTTCTTCACATCGTGCAGACACAGGATCTCGAGCACCAACTGCTTTGCTATACAAATCATTCTTACTGATTGATATAACAGCCTATAGCACACAGAGAAGTCAGCAGCAAACTACTCAAATCTGCTGCACTTGCGTGACTGAAGAGGAGAAAGGGAAATTGATATGAAAAAAGAGCCGTTATCTTCAGAGTGCTGAGAAAAACCACAAGCACCATTACCCACCATCGCCCCCATCTGCCACCACGCCCCTTGCACAGGTTGTTACTGTGTCCTCCCTCGAGGCGTTTGCTTGTAGTTACACCCACCTCTGCTATGAGAATCACACCTAAAGCGTTGAAAGGAAGGAAGACAGAAGTGACACTTCTAAGGCCAGAGATTTTAGTAACAGAGGCTGGAAGACAATGCTGCGATTACATTTAACTGAATGTTTCTCAAGATGAGGTACCTTACAAGGACTAGCCAGAAAACACAACACTAAATGCATTCGACAATCAGCTACATTTACATGATGAAATTATTGGTATAGACCTTCTCAGTAATCTGTGTTTGAATTACTATCAGTTTCAATTCTTTTGTACCTAAATTCATCAGAGTAAGTCAGAATGTTAGGCCTTTCTTTTGTATCTTTAAGGTCCGTTCCAACTCAAACCATTCTATGATTCTATGCAACCGTCTGCAGCCAGAGCACAATTGCGTGGTGTTTGGTGTGGCAGCTTCCCCCTACTGAATGCAAGACTGCAGCAGTTCCTCAGAGTACATTCAAGGTAGCTGAGATTTAGAAAAGGCAAATTACCAGTGATGACCTGTAGGGAGTTACACTTGCAGACACTGATCTGATGAAACTGTTAAAAAACAGGAAGCTCTGGTGAGCAGGAAGCTGTTAGGGTGTAAAAGACTTCTAAAACACAGAAAAGGTAAAGATCAGTCAGATCCCCTTCCTGGAGACAAAGATAAGCTGTAGGTGTTGGTGGGCACCACTGCATTTGCGGAGAAGAACTGTGAAGAAAATCTCCAAAGTGAAATATGTTTTCTTACTGAACTGCTGATGGATGAATGAGTAACACCATCTTCAGCCACATGTTCAGAGCTTCATAAGACTCCTATATTTTAACCTAAAGCCAGTAATTCTACGTAACTGGTTGCGTGCTTATCCCAGGTGCCTCATCCACCAGCTGATGTTGTGGCTATACATGTAAAATCCTGCCCATAACACACAAACCTGCATTTGTCTGATGATACTCATTCTGGTAACCAGTCCCAGTCAACCAGACAAGTGTCAATCAAACTAATGCCTCTCAACACAAAGCCAATCTGTCTAGGGTTGCAGAGTTTGAGCCAATTTAATTTAATTTATTAGAGTTAAAAGGAACCTTTGCCTCTGTGACAATGGGTGAGACAGTTTGTAATCATTCTCATTTAATTGATGAATATAGACTTGGCACTTGACAATTAACCAGACGCATTAAGACACTAGGGGTGAAATAACAAGAGAATTCTATGAGCATCTACATGCTTCTAAGGTTTACTTTCCTACAGCAAATTCACCTGCAGCCTTTCTCATCCAGGCAAAGCTGGAGCCATTCAGCTGTGTCTCACACACCGAGAAAAACCTCCACTCAGAGAAAAAATCTTGCAGTGCAGAAGGACCCAAGTCCCATCTCTGCTTTCAGTGTGAGACTGGGCTCAAAATATACAGCCTAATAGCTATTCTGTAATTCCACATAGCCCTACACTCCATAGTTTGCAATTCATGTACATATGCACAAGTGAGAAACATTTAAGTATGCATTACCCACAGAAAGCCTACAATAAAATATCTTACACAAGGCTATTTTAAAGGTGAAATATTACTCTCTTGAAACACTTTTCTAGTGCTGAAACCTAACTTGTTTTTATAGTTTGTCCTTTATGGTTGCCTGGTTTAGCAACCCACTTTGATGAGCTTTCCAGTGTTAATTAATACACGTTTTCAACCCTCCTAATCACATATTGCTCAAGGGTGGTTATTCTGGAATCAAAGATTTTAAGTACAGGGTGCACCATTGCAGGCTTCAGCATAACTCTCCAGGATTTTACCCTTTGCCCTGGGAACACAGTGCTGAATGCCTCTCTGCTGACTGAATGAGAGCATTTTTTGAAGAAGGAAATCTAATCTTGATTTAAAGATTTAATGTGAGAAAGAAGCTAACCCCATCCTGTCATAAACTGTTTCACTGGTCAAGATCCACATTTTATTTTTAGCTCGAATTTACCCAGCTTCAACTTCCACCGATGGAATCTTTGTTAGAACTTTGTTTTCCAAACTGTGTTATTTATAGCCTTTGACAGATCACTTCAGATATCCCCTCATTTACAGCTAATTAAAATTTTTTAATAGATATTTCTATCTCTCTCATCAAAAGAAAAGCCCTGGAGGACAACTGTGGTCCTCTTGCTCATGCTTCTACCTCTCAGCAGTGTCTTCTGATCTGCACAGAAACTTCTCCTCACCAGCACAGTCCCCTCTTCATATGACAAAACCTCCCAAGGCCATCAGACTGGCGCTTCCCTCACCACTGCCTGCTCTGCCGATCACCCCAGTAGCACCAGCAATGGCGCTGGCTGCTGCTGCTGACATTTTCCTATTGCCTTTCTGACATGCAGCTTTCAAAGTCTGGATGTTATTTGAGTAATGGGTCTGTTACTGCTGTGTTTCTTCCTGTCCATCTCCTGCTTTCTTTGAGCCCACCATTAGTCCTCCGAAGCCACATGTTCCAACAGGAGTTCATGTTTACTCACCACCTAGGAGCCACCGAAATACTTTGTACAATCCCTTATCTCTCCTCATCAGTCCCCATCTTAGGCAACCTATAGATACTTGGACGTTTCTATTTTTATTTGAAGTCATTGGCACATAATCTGCCTTTGTTCATCACATTAGTCCATGAGCTAATGGCTCAGTGTTCTGAGGGCAGTTCCATGCAATATATGTGAGCTTAGTGTGTTTGTCCCTGCTCTGTCCTCTAGTGTCACTTCTGTCTAAAAAGGCTTTAATATTGTTTAAAAGAGTTTACATGTTACATTATGTAATGTAATGTTTACATTCATTCTGACATACTTCAGATCTGTTCTCCCTCCTTTTCTCCATTTCCCTACCCAGTTTTCTGTCTGCAGCCCACGCTTTCTGCCTGCCAGCTATAAAGAGATTTCAGAATTTTAAAAATAGCTATTTAAAAGCAACAAACCAAGGCTGAAATGAAATACAGCAGAGAAGAACTGCTCTAGGGAAACCCACTAAGTCAGAATACACCAGGACTTTCCTGAAGGGCTTTAACAGTGGCTTTGTGTAGCTCCTTAGACCTAAATCTACACATTTAGCTGAACCATCACCACGAGAGGTTTGTCCTTTATTTGAGTATAGCTAATTGCAGATTTACTTTGGGAAGAGGAATTCCAGATATAAATTGATTTAAACTATGTTTTATTACATATTCTTCTGTTTCCATGAAATTTCATTTGCTCCTCATGAGAGTTTATGGGCTAAATGCGGATTTAGATGCTTCTATTCAAACAAACACAACAGATTTTGCCCCATGGTATTTAATGAAAAAGAAAATGTCATGAGGCCTTTCCCTTTGGAAATAACCAGTTGAGAAAAGATTAATGAAGATATATTTATGTCCACACTGTCCCCTGCAGCGAGGTTAGGAGGTATATTCATCATATACATCAGGATTAACTCAGTTTCTGCCGTAGCATTGCAGTTCTCTTGAAAATGTATAGCCACTGACCTACTTTTCAGGTGGCTTGGTGAAAGTCACTACAAATCCTTCTGGCCCTTCAGCACTATAAAACTGTAATGTTTTACAGGAATAAAGCATCTTCTGAAATGGCAAATAATACAAAAGTAAGTCACAGAATGGAATTTGAACTCCTAATGTTGGGAAAAACAACAATAGTTTTCATAAGAAGCACACCAAGGAACAAGCTGACATGGAAATGCCCTAAGGGGATTTGTCTCGAAGGACAGCCTCTGCATCCCCAGATATGTTATAGTCTTTGATGATCCACTGCTGCTGTTCTTCTCCTTTTTGTGAAGAAGTTACTGGAAGATGCTGGGAGTTCCCACCCCTGCTTATTTTACTTTCTTCCTGAAGAATGGCAGCTTTACTAAAACCAGGTTTATATGTATGCAGAATAATGCCATCTAAATATTGCACAGCACAGTCTACATCAGGTGATTATACTAATTCTTGAGGTTAAAATAACATCATCTTTCTCCATAACCCTTGCTCTCTGCAAAAGGCAGCTTCTCAGGAAGGCAGTGTTGGAATATTTACCAGCTCAAGAGGAAGGTGGTAAAAGCCCAGGACAAGCATGTTTGGCACTTTCCACTGCTGTTTGCATCCGTGCCCCCCAGGCTGTGCACATGGTAGATGGAGGCTGTCAAACATGGTGGTGCAGCACACCAGGCCTGGAGACATGGGCTTCTCACCCTAAAACAAAGACAAAGGAATACCTAACTCTGATGCCAGCAGACAGAGATGTGTGAGCTTATAAAAAGCAAATCCTTAATCACTCAAATACAAGAAAGACTTCCATAAATTAAAACCAACCAGACTGTTAACTTAAGCTCTTTAAGGATTTGCTTCTGCTTTTATACTATCAGCCTCAGTGAAAAGTGGAGCAACATGTTCTCTAGCTGTATTGGGAACTCCTGAAATATGTTATTTTATAGCCAAAGCTCAGACAGACACTGTAGCTGCTGTATCACTACCACTATAATGGTAAAACGATCTCCTGCACTGCTTTAGTCCTTTGAGGACTGGCAGAGGTCATTAGAGAGCATGTTTCTGCTTCCCTGCACTGGGTATACAAGGGCTGCCCCAGAAAAGAGGGAATGAACATAACACCCAGGCAGTTCAAACCCCACATTGATTTGTCTTGTCCAGTAATTACATTACTATCTCTGTGGTATGGTTACACAGTGCAGCCAGTGGGGAAGGGGAGAAAAAGGATTCAGTGATGGAAAAAAGGACACTAGTTAGAAATTCAGCAGTTACACTGCAGTTTGACAGATATATAGGTAATTGCATATTGTTTCCTCATCAGCTCTCAAGATCTAGTCACTAGTTCAAGGAAATGAGAACAGTAAAAGTAATCACATTTTTATAAACAATGATTGCTGCTAATTTACATAGACCCTGTGATGAGTCAAAAAGTGGTGGCAACCAGCACAGCACTGAATCAGGGAGCAGTGTTTCAGCACTGCTGTGGCTTGCTGCCACTAGCTGTAACTAGAAAGAAAATCTCTGTCTCTGTATGCCCGTTGCTATGGTTAGGACCACCAACTATGTGGAAGAAGGAAGGGTTTCTCTCCCTCTGTCTCCCTTCCATCGTTTCCAGGCCCTGTCCACACTGACACTGCATGGGAATGCATCTGCTGGGAATTCTTCTGCTGGCACAGAAGAGGTGTAAGGCAGACAAGACAGAGGGGAACAATCATGGCAGATGCCAAACAGATTACACAATTTTGTGAGCTTCTATGAATTTTTCTTCTATTACCCTACCATGTAAGTTAGAGATGGGGAGATCAGATTTTACTGCAGTTGAAACAGCCCCCTAAAATCATCCCAGAGGGTACACCATGGAGTGTGCAAGGTAGCAAAGGCAGAGGTGGGCTATGCAGATTACATCTTGTAAGATATGGAAGAAAACAGTGTTTGAAGATGTCAAAAACAGGCTTTACATCCTGGGATTGTTCCAGCCAACAGACGACAACTGACTTCCTCTAAAAAGGACTCTTGGAAGTGAGCTGATATTAACCCAGATAATAACTTGGCTTATTTTATTTTATATTTGCCTTGTTACAAAAAAAAAAAAAAAGGTAGCAGACATTTTTGAGAGTGAATTTTGCATACTGATATAGGGTAGTATCTGACAGCTGTTTAAAGACACTTCAGAAAATTGAGGATTAAATGTATTTCCTAACAGTAACACTGCAGTAAATCAAAAGCTTTACTCTTTATGAAATTGAAATAGTTTTAGCTATATTATTGAGAAGATAGCCTTTGAAACAGAAAGACCTCTTTATCAAAAAGGAAATAGTTCCTGAATTTGCCTGGGGCACATTTTCTTCCTCAAGATTTAAAAGGGTGGGAAAAGAAAAAAATATTTCAACTTATTTTAAAATATATATATTACACTTCTGCATTCCAAATAATGACTAGTTTAAATTTTATTCTGTCTGTAATTTCTGTCTATGTAATGGATTTTGTTTGCTTGTAATTTTAAATACATCCCTGTCCTAGGGCACATGAAGTATGGATTTAGCTCAAAATTAATTCTGCAGTTTTAATTATGATTCCTGAATTAAAAATTAACTTCGAGGTTATTTTTAAAATCTTTTTTTCTTATTTGTAAGATATCAACTGAGAGCGGAGATAGCCATAAAATCATTCTTGAGGTTTCATACAAAATACATTTACGAATTTTTTTTCCAGTTCTTCCAGGCTTCTCTTCTCATTACCAGACAATTCGGAGCCATTGGAGAAAAACTATTACAGGTTTCAAAGGTAAAAAGCCTTGGAGTTAGACTGTGTGATGTCACAGCTGTGCAGCAGCATTGGCACAGCTCACCTCCCATGGGCTGCTGCTGCATTCCAAGGAGCTGATGTCCCTGTGGTCATTCACCCCACCTGTAGCCCTTGTAATGGTGCTTCTTTTGAGGCAGAAAGCCATGAGCCCAACCCCACGTGCAGCATTTAGCATGCCATGAAACTCCAAACCTGTAATCTGACCTCCAGCTTCCTGGTAAGGGAAGTGGGAAAGATCAACCTCTGCAGGTTGTAATCCTTCAAACCTCTTCCTAAATGTAGTCAGCTGTGATGAGAAGTCATACCCTGCTGAAGCATTTGTCATGAAACAGCATTTTCTTGGACTCTTCCATCCCCCAGGATCTGAGCCCTTCCTCACCTAGACCATGAACTAGTCAGACAGACCCTGCTCTTTGCCATTTGAGGTGAGAAAGGGTTGCAGTGCCTTGTCAACTAATTTCTGGCCTCAGAACAGGACAATTCTCACCTTGAGAAATGTAATTCTCTTCCTGCATCACCAACAGCTCTTACTGTGGAGTAAGACTTCCACACTTCTTGCTCTCCATATTTTTCTGGTATCTTTGTGAGTAATAATTAATCATTCTTAGCCTAAAGGCAAAGAAATTTTTCCAGCCTTTGCAAGAATCAACCTTTTACCTCAGTGTGTGCCATTGGCAATGGCATTGATTTGCCTTTCAATAATGTTGGGTTTGGATTTTTTTTGTGAAAAGCTACTTTGGAGCATTAATGGCTACAGTATGTTCAGGTATGTTACACTTGGCAGGTGGGTTATTAATTGAGATGAGCATTAGTGAATTCAAAAATATTTTTTTTTACTCAGTTCCTCATGCAGGTTTTGATTTGCTTCCAAATACCTGCCCTGCAGTCAGATTAGACATTTGTAATGGGCTCCTCTGTGGTAATGGCTTGAATTTCTTGACAGGGTTTTCAGTATGACTTTAAAGATCACTTCAGCCTCTACATACATGATGCAGCAGCATCTCTGTTCATATTTAGCAATGGGAAATTGGTCCTTTGTTCCCCAAAGCCAGCAATATATCCTGAACTTTGCAATTGCAAACTGAAATTACAGATGTCCAAAACAAATACAAAGAGTGGGAGCTCAGATAGACTAAGTGATTTATAGATTCAAGGATGATGCTTGTGAATGTCATTAGAAGCCAGTTTGCCATCCTAGTAATTACATTCAGATGGGTTTGGGTCAAACTCACTGTATTGTTTCTCCTAGAAAATGAGCTCTATGATCCTATGTGTTCTTGAGTGGCAGTTTAAAATATTGATGGAGTATTATATTAGAGCAGACTTAAAGATTTTATTTAAGGTAGTTATTAAAAAACCATATATTAATGAAAATAGTTTGTAACTATGAATATAGATTGTCATTATTTTAATACTAGCAACCAATTTTCTGACTGAATAATTTATATGTAGATTTCTAATACTTGTGAAAAAACGCTGATTTTCATGTAATTTTCTGAACAAAAATATTTTCTCAATCTGTCATAGTCATTAGTTTTAATTTATTAGTTTTGTTGTCTTTCCCAACCATCACCTACAATCAGTGCTACAGATGAATCATTAGTACCACTTCTCCAGTTTCCTACCAGCATGCTGAAAGTCTGATGGATGAAAGTCCATTGAAGAGTGCAAGTGTTTTCCTTTGTCTCATTCAGGCCATTCCTAAAGCTAAAATCAGATAAAGCATTAAAAATAACCATATTTTCCAGTAAACAATTAAGTTACAAAGAACAGCAAAGTACTCCTGAACAGAAGTACAGCAGCACTGTCAGCTAAAATGCTGCCATGAACACCTGCTCACTCCTTCTAAAAATAAATTGTTGGATTGTGTCACCAGAATTGATGAGCCTAAAAAATGTAATGTCTCATGACAATAGGATTCCTGGGTGGAAAGCCATGTGTGGAAAAGCGCTGGGCAGACGCACCGCAGACCTTGCTCTGCTCCCCTGTAGCTGTACTACCAAAGAGTAATCACAGCCAAGTCAAGACACTCCAAGGCTGGCAAGGTGAGTCAGAAGCTGCAGCCAGGCCCCAGCAACCCACCCCACAGTGAAGAGGACCAGTTATTTGCTAAGGCTGACCATGAGTCCAGGCACTGCTCAGCAGATACAGCAACTGCCTTGATCTTCTCTCCTTCCTCCTTGGTGAAAAGTATGGAAGTGAGCTTCCCCCATGGTGGCATCACATCAAATGACTTTGTCCATTTAGTAAATTTCTCTCCTTTGGAGAGAATTTAGGCCCAACATTTCAGTTAGAAGATAGTTTACTTGCCCTTAAGGCCTCAGCATTAACCAGGCAGCAGAATAACAATGACCATCTCAGTCAAATCAGCCACGCTAAGAGCCATTGCTTTGACAGAACTATTTTACATGCCTCTACCATAATGTGATTTGTCACTGATTTCAGAGATGTGGCATGCAGCCATCCAGGCTTTCACAGGATTTTTTAGCCTGTGAGAAAGTTCTATTAGATCATTTATTCTGTCCCCTTGACAGTGGCAGCTTCTTACTGATGTGCTCCTTGAATGGAAGCAATGCTTTCCTACAAGCTCCCACACCTCCTTTAAAGTCCTCTTCCTATCCCTAATGGCTTGACTTCCAGAGGTGATGGTATACTCAGGCCCTTTTGCTCCTTAAAGAAGTAGGAGCTTAGACTTCTTGAAAACCAGGCCAAAAATGTATGTACAGAGGCGTAATTGCTGTCTTTGTAGGCGGCTCTGGGCCATGTCATAATATGCTCTGTTAAGTGAGGACAAAGTCCACACTAGAGTGATGCAGGGCTGGCATGAAGAAAGAAACATGTCAGTCTATTCAAGTTTTTTTTTTCCCAGTGTGCAGGGAGAGGGAGCTTAGCAAGGATGAGCATTTCCCCTGTTTTAGACAGGTAGAGCACTCTACACAACATGGGTGAGGTACACTAGAAGAGCTTGTTTAAACCCATGGTACTTGTCTGCATTAGTAACTCCTGGGAAATTTACACTTGTGTGGTTTAAAGTTGCATTTTCTTTATAATGAGTTTTTCTTATACTATACACAAATGATAATTAGGGGAGGTACCTCAACATACCTTCAAAAGATACTTCCGTTTCCTCAAACCACAGAACCCTGCAGGCTGAGAAATCATTTTTTTCTCCGATTATGTACTAAAACGTCTTTAATGAGCATTTCTGCATGAATAGGAGATGTAGTACTAGGACCGTGCTATTATTATATAAAATAGAAGTGAATTTAGGGATTACAGCAAACTGCAAAGCTGCTGGTTCCTGCATTTTGTGCATTCCTGGCTTAACACATGTAAATTGACCTCTAAAGTAGCATCTGTGAGCACCTAAGAATATCCAGTGGCTTGATCTTGCCATAAGGGGGAAGTCTTGGTCCTTCTCCTCCTTTTCTTGCTTCTAACCCAAACCTCTACTCAATGAAAGACCCTGCCTCCTCACTTGTGGTGGCTCTGGAGCTTATTTGAGTTGCCTGTGAGCTGATACAACTCACTGACCCAAGCAGAAATCTAGGCAGCTGTTTCTTTCAGAGACGTTTCTGCTTGGTTAGTGACCAGCACTGGTGACTGAAGGGCTTCATTCATCTGCAGGTTGCAGGACTGACAAAAGAGAGATGATGGGATTGCATGCCTGGGAACAGGGCTTCATCATTTTGGTGGAGGTGAACTTCTGACTTAGTGATTACTATCCTAGGAAAGTGAAACCTAAGGTATCTAAATGTGAGCACCAAAATCCATTTTAGTCATCTCAAAAAGCAGTTTAGTAAACCCACCTGCTTCATGTAAGCACAGCTGAGGCCAATCCTGTGCCTCTAGAGCAGAATGCCTCCAGCAGCTGGTACAAAGCCTGCTGCTCCCCGTGACTGACCCTGACACTCTCCCACGCGGGCTGGCTAGGCAGCCAGGATATTTATATGCCTTCCCTGAGAGCTGGGCTAGGAACTGGTCCAGCTGAAAAGTAACTTCTGTACCCAGCTCACTTACAAAGAGTTGTGGCAGTAGGATGCAGAGCAGAAGAAGGGACAGAGATGGGCTGTTGTAGCCTGGGTGAGGGCAAAGGTTGTATGTGTTCAGTTGCTCCTTTCCTCTGCTCTCCCAGAATGTGTCAAGTCAAGGGCTGTGACCTCCCGCAGCTCCTACACCTTGTGCTTCAGCTGTGATTGTGTCAGCCTGCTGTCATACCTACTGCCAACAACAGCCTCTTGGGCAAGAGGTTAAATCAGGTTCTTGGGGTTTCCTGGTTCTTGAATAGGAATAAAAAAGCAATGGAAATGCCTGAGATGGAGGGTGGGTCAGTACTATATGTGTACTTTACTTGTATGTTATTTACCTATGATTGTAACTGCGACATTGCATAATAAGCCACAATGTAGGCTTCTGAGGTTTCAGCTGTCCTTCCTCTCCTGATCTCTTACACTCTTTTTTACATTCCTTTGTTGCATTTTGGCTCATGCTAATCTGTAAGGCCCTTGTGGCAGAGACCACATCACTGATGTGCCAGTGCAATGCTCAGATAATGGAGCTCAAGCAGCAGTGGGGGCCTTAGGGAGCACCTGTCACAGAGATGACAGGAGGGAATAGTTTCCCTCTTGTGGAGTGCAGAGCTTACGTTTAAGAGTGCTTGGTTTTTGCCAGCCTTATTGAAGGACTTCATCTTTGCCTCTTGCTTACACAGTTCCTATCTCTCCATCTCTGCCAGCTACCCACTGCCTTTACACTCCACTGCTATTCCTCCATTTTTACTCCATGTCCGATCCTTTCCTTTTGTCAAGAAATCACAGGCTGCCTCCCTTTCCTCATTCTCTACATCTCTGCTTTTCTACCTGACCTTTGCCTGTCTGCTGATTAGGGCTGCAAATAAAGATTAGGTAATGAACAAACCTCACTTACCCAGATTAAAAGACAAGCATCCGATAATTGTTTTCTTCCTAAATACAGAGGCAGATAATTTAAACCAAATGGTATTTGGAGCTGGAGGGCAAAGGGGAGATAGGAGGTTAGAGAGAAGAAGAGGCAAATGAAAGCCACTTCTGTCCTTCGGAGCTGTTTTTGGCTTGATTTACATTTTGACAGGAGCACAGGTTATGGTGAGAATATAAATTGCTATGGTAATACCTTTTTATACCATATGTAGTGACTCTTGTTCAAAACTAAGTATATGGTTTTGTTGTTGCTTATGATTTCTGAAAGGATTTTTCATCTAATTAAATCCAAATAAACTAGCTATCTGGAGGAACTGGGAACGGATTCTGTGGGTTTCAATGTACTGGCACGCTTTGTGCATCCCTTGTGAAGACTTGACGAAAACTGTATTTTGCTGATGACATTGAGCTATTCCAAAAGATACAGCTGAAGGAGAGTAACTGCTAGAACATTGGTTCCCAGCCTTTTTGGACCCACACACTACTGTTAGCCTCCAAAATTTCCTACAAATAACAATTTGATTTCACACTTTAACCTGAAAACACTACAGAGCCACCAAATGGTTATGATGGTGGCATACCATGCTTTATAGGACATCTACAATCCTTGAGTATATCAAGGGAACCACTGGTCCAGAAAGAGGGAAGAAGGAGGTAGAACAAAAGTGCCAATTCAAGACTCCACAGGTGCCAATCTTCACTTACTACAGTTACAGGAAACCAACACAGTTGGAGGTGAAAGAGTTAAAGTCCTTTGGATGGTTGGGCTCATTGCAGAGTCATCATGTGGAATGTGGATACGGATGTTAGGGGTTTCACAAAGGCTGCTTGTTACTAATGGAATGATTTGGTGGGAACTTTTCTGCCAGAACCATGGGTAAAGGAAATCCTAAGTCTGAGAAAAACACCACTGGGTTAGCTACAATGTGCCACTGTAGGGGCATGTTAGGAACAGAGAAGAAAAGCAACACTAGACTGGTAAAATGACAACCCTCAGCTGGATAGTACCGGTTACGTGCTAGAATAATATAAATTTTGCTGCAGGGGCCATGTGGACAAACTGAGATGGGCTGGACTCTGCTATACATGGACTATGTCACCCAGTGCAGACAGTTCTTGGACAAAGAGCTTAAAGAAGACTCGAAAGGGAAACAAATCAATAGAGGAACCCAACAGCTGGCAATACTGAAAGGAATTATGAAGAACGGATCATCTCTGAGGATTCATTGGATGGATGCACATGGAGAATAAACTGAGCTATAATCTTGCCAAAGATTAGGTGAAAATGAAAATGCTGATGGTACTGCTGTATTTGGATTATCAAAAAACCAACCAACCAACCAACCAACAAATGAGCACTTTCCTGCATAAGCAAATCCTTGCTTGGTAAACATCAACTGCAGATCCACTCAAACCTTGAGCTAGCCACATATGCGACAGCAGCGCGGCTGCAGAATGGCATATGGGGTTTGAACTTGTTCTCAGGAAGTAAGAGCTCACTGGGTGTTAGGTCAGTTCTTGTATCTGGGTGGAAACTTATAGTAATTATGCAATTTCCCTAAAAAATCTCCAGAGATCTGTTAGGCATTTTGCCTTTGCAGCCTTTCCTGCCTTTGCTCTTGCAGTTCTTCTGAGTCCTTTACATCATGTAAAAATACGGTTATTTCTTAAAGACCTTGGTACAGCATTAAAAAAAGCCATCTATAATTATGCCGAGGTCCCTTTTGCCGAAATATCTCTCTTCATTAGTCATGCTCACTTAACGGGGGAAAAAAATAACAGCATGCCTGGATTTATCCTTTTTTCCTCCTTTTCCAGGCCGACCACCGGAGCATCCTCCAGCCGCGCAGTCCCCTGTGCAGCAATCGGGGCGGCGGCTCCGGCATCGCCGCAGCGCCGGCGCCTGCCCCGGCTGCTCCCCGCGGCTCGGGGCGGCCGCAGCCCCCTGGGGCCGGCGGCGGGGCCGCAAGGTGGGCAGCGCGGCGCCGGGAGCCGTGTNNNNTCCCTCTCCGCCTTCCCCCGACCCTCCTGCCGGGCGGAGGAGGGGGAGGGAGCGAGGGGGAGGAGAAGGAGGGAGTGGAGAGAAGAGAAGCGGAGAGGAGAGAAGAGAGACGAGAGAAGAGACACCGGAGACGCGTCGCAACTTGCTGCCGCTCGTCCCTCCCCTGCGCCGGCCGCGCCGCTGCCCGGCCCCTGCGGGTGCGCCCCGCGGGACGCGCATCCCCGGGCGCGCTGTCGGCGGGGCCGGCGCCTCCCGGTGAGTTGGGGACGGTGCGCGAAGTTGCCGTGTCTGCGTTTGGGGGCCGAAGGGGGGCCGTGTGCTGGTGCAGCCGCTGCGGGGGCCGCTGCGGGGCTCGGGCTGCCCATGCCTGGCCGCGGTCCGCGCTGCGGCGAGCGCGGCGCTCGGACGGCGATGTGCGCGGTGATGGGCGGCAGCGGGCACAGGTGCAGGGCAGGGCCCGCGGGGTCATTGTGCGGCTCTCCGCGGCGCGGGGTGCCGCGCCTCCCCGCTCCCGATACTGCCGGCCAGCCCCGTAACTATTTCCATTCAAATCCTATTACGTGCTGACAGGCTCCAGTTTGTTTCACAGAGGCATGTGCTCTTGAGCTTGGCAAGTCTTTTGAGAGGAAAAGGTCGCTGGGAGAGCGGGGGCTGCTGCTCAGAGAGAGCTGCAAGCTCGGATTGTCCCTAGCGCAGAGTGCTGCGGGGAGCTTTCAGCTCCCTTGGTGCTCCGAGCAGGGGAAAGGAGAAACTGGCACATGGTCACAGCAGAAAGTTGTGTAGCTTGAGATGTTACAGACGCTAATGGGCCAATTATCTAAATAAACAAACATAGTGATTTATAGGTGTCGGAACTGTAATGCTTTGAACGACAGAGCTCTTTAACCTCTCTTTCTAATCTGTCCCTCAGAGATTTGGTTTTAAGGAGAGTAATATATCATCTGTGGTGCTGACTACGCGAGTTGATTACATTTTTAAAAGGAGTGGCCTTTGAAATAATACTGAGCCATTAAGCAATAAATGCAGGAAAAAAGTGATGGAGAGCAAGACCAGTGATAAAATTCTGGCAGAAAATATTTCCCCCCTTCCCAGCAGCCTAGAAAGCCTAGCAGCCATGCTTGATTAACTTTTAACCAGAGTTCTTATTTTATTAAATTAAACTTCAAAAATCCAGGTGTGCTGTGTGAAACCAGAAGCAAATCCTCCTTAGTTCTCTTGAAGTCCGTCTGTGTTGCAGTTAAGTGATGATTGGAGCAGCATCTGTTAAGAGAATTTTCAGAAGCAAGCACCTCTAAAGGTACCCTGTAGGTAAATGGAAGTACATTGTCATTGTGTTTGTTTCTCTTAGTCTCAGACATTTCTAATTCCAGGGGGTTTTATTTTACATCTTTGAAAATTTTGCCCTCATAAATAGGCTTCTCTGTCAGGTTTGCAGCTTCCAGGTGTTAGCTTATTTAACAGGGGCCAAATGTTGCAACCTGTGGGGCATCTCCTGCAAGGGGTGAATGTTTGTTGCCTTCATTGAAAAAGAAAATACTACAATATATGTAATACCTGGCAGGCCTGAAGTACAAGAGGAATTTTTATCCTTAACCAGCATTTCAACACAGGATTTTATTAACATAAAATCAATATTCAGGTCCGCAATGGGGATCTGCAACTTCCAAATGAGAACCTGATCTGAAGGCAATGCATTGCTCATATGAGTAAAGGTTGTGGGATATGACAGTCAGCAAGCTCACCTATCTTTTATGAGATGCCATTTAATGAGGAAAAGAAACAGGTAAACCACTGCGGTTTAAGACTCCTCATAAGCCTCATTGCCCGGCATTTGAACATGAATGTATCTTTAGATTATGTATTGTATACAAATGACTACTACTAGGTAACAAGTTCTAAATTTATTCTGCTATTAAAGTTACATTGTTTAGAAAATGGCAACTGGATTCCAAGTGCTAAATAAGAAATGCTCAATAATGATCTAGAGCTAATTTATATTTTAAGAAGTATGGAGGAATCCACAAGAAAAGCAATTGAGTTTTTATTCCTGGCTGTGTGGTGCCATTTAGTTAAGGAATACTACTTCCTGGGGCACTGTGGACTTCATTGACACACAAAGGAGTTAAATCTGTTTATCAGCTCATTGATGCCCATGGTAAAGTGCTGTAGAGTTCAATGGCTGGAACAGAACACAGTTGTTTTCCTTCCAGTAATGATGGGGATGGAAAGCTGAGGTGCTTTTTCAAAGTAATTCCAAAACCATATCATTTGTAACTGCAAAATATAAAGCAAGAATAAGATTCATAGACCAAGAAGGCTCAAAACCATTTTATAATACTTAAATGAAACCGTAAATCATTCAAATAACATTACCTAAGCTCCTGTAGCAATGCCTCTGCTTCCAGGTCCTAAGAATGGAGCAGGTTTCGGGCATGGGCTGACTGAGCCCCAGAGTGCCAGTGCTGGTTATTCTGTGGCTGGGAGGGAGCCCACGCAAGGTGAAGGAATGCAGAATGCTGATGCTCACCCTTATCCCTGGGTTGCCAAGCTGGGACCAGGGATGTCCCCCTCCCATGTTTGAGGGTTTGCTGAATGTACGGCAGCTGCTGGCCCAGGCCCTGCATGGAGCCAGTGGGGAAGAGGTGGTGAATGAGGCCCTGGCTGTGTAGCCTGTAGCTTGCAGGCAGGTTGCTCAGGAAAGAAGTTCAAGACAGCATCTTCCTCAGGAAGATGGTCCATTTCTAAATGTTCATATGATGAACATGGAAAGGGCAAGCAGCGCATGCTCATTTGTGTAATGCTGTTATTAGTAAAATCTAAACTTTGCAACTGCTATGCAGTTGTGTGGGCTTTTGGAAGCTGCAGGACAGATGAGGAAGCTGAAGCCTGGAGATTTGGCAACAAATTTACTGCAGATAATTGAGGTGTCTTTGGTTGCTTTTCCCCCACTTCCATCCTGGTATCCGTCACACTTTGAATTGCCACGCTGTGCCATGGCCTCTCTGTTGGTGTCATCTCTCCTTCCCCCTGGCCCCTCGCCTCCCATAACTGCCATGTGCTCATGAACCAGGGTGAATGCCAGCCTGGAGGTGTTCGGTGACTCACTAGAGGGTCCAAGCTGCAAATCCCTCTGCAGTTTCG
Organism: Sakesphorus luctuosus; assembly: GCA_013396695.1. NCBI lineage: Eukaryota > Metazoa > Chordata > Aves > Passeriformes > Thamnophilidae > Sakesphorus > Sakesphorus luctuosus. Next base: position 325,727 of record VWZD01012268.1, read on the forward strand.
CTTTGCGTTTCTTCTCTGGTGAAGCAGTTTCCTTGCAACACTGCCCGCAGTTGCCTGGGCAGGGGAGGGCAAGGGTGGTGAGACTTCCAAAGGTTGCTTCTGGAAAGGTGCACCAAGCACAGGTGTCAGGTGGAGATGAGGCATGATGGGAGGTGTGCCTTTGCTTCATGGATGTGATATAACTAAGTTTTAATTAAAGCAGCCACAGTAGATTATTACGGTAGATAAATACTGCCTTGTTACAGGCCTCTTGGGTCATATGTAAGCAGTATTCGTTCTAGAAAGGATGAATGAACAGTCAGTCTGAAGGATAAAGATCAGCATTGTTAATCATTCTGGAAGTCTTCCGTGGGAAAATGTAAACTCATGAGGAAAGATAGTGAACATAAATGTCATTTAAATATTTACATAACTTGAGGATAAAATTTTGATATTAAAGACATTCAAGTACCAAGTCATGTTTCAGTTCCTGTCAGAGGTAACTAGGACTTGTAGAGGTGCCATCTGTTGGTGGGGGGCTGTATTTCTGAGTAATGCTTTGCTATCTGTAATGAAGAGCCCTTCTTCAATGCCTCCTATGAAAAAAAATTGATTTGTTCTTGATAGGGTGCTGATAAAAAATATTAGAAACTTGGGAGGCTACATTTGCTTGAGCTCTTGTGCTTTAGGAGGATTTAACTCTGCACTTCTGGTGTTCCTGCGTCAGCTGTGTGCCAGGTACCATTATGGGCCCTGACCACCCAAGCTACAGTTTATTGCTGTTGATACATCTGCAAGGTGAGAAGAATGACTCAAGTGGAAAAGACTGGTTTCTCCCTCATAAAAAATAGGAAATTACAGGAATTGTGCCTCTACTGTACCTTGATTTTGTAATTTTCACTGAAGTTTCTTTTGTCCTTTTCCAGTTCTCAGAATGCAATACAACTGTTGAAAAAAAAATATGTGCTTTCATGTAAATACGATGAGGATGAGCTTTTGAAAACATGTCTAGCTGATGTTGATAAATAAACAAACTTGGCCAGGATAAATCTTTTCATCTAACTTCAAGAGCCATGCTGTAATGAAGTAAATATAGATGTACTTAATGGGCTTCTTTCATCCAAATACATAGCAAACCCTCCAAAGTAATGCAAACAAATCCAAAATGGATTTCTAAGTGGCTTTTTTGTTGTTGTTGTCTTGATATTGGAGCACTTTAGTCTAGCTGGGCTAGGCTGGGAGTGGAGCTTGCTCCTGGAGCTGTTTATGTGCTGAGGTGAATGCTGGCTAAGTGAGAGAGGGCAGAGGGAACGTGAGAGACCTGGCTCTTATCCTGCAGTTCTTATGCAATAAAGGCAGGAAGTGCTCATTCCATGTGTAATTCAAAACTTGTTACTTGATGAGTGTCTCCCCAGACATGCCCCTTTGTAAGGCAGCTTGCAGACAAGGCTTTGAGAGGCTGAGAAACTCACAGGGGCTGCTGCTTGTTCCCCTTTGGGTGCAGCTCAACTTAGGCTGCACCAAGAGAGACACTCAAGTGCAGGGGCTGCCTGCCCCTGGGACCACCTGTGCATCATGTGCCATTGCTTGGCCAGGTGCTGACCTGCCTGGGGGCTTTCTCTGCAGGATAGAACCTGTGGTGCCCCAACCTGGGTCCTGGCCCACAGAGCACCTGAGTTGAATGTTAAAGGTGGCCTCGGGTCCCTCATGAGAACTGCCATAGACACTGGTGTGACTGCAGTGGTGATGCTGACTTTGGCAGCGCCTTGTTGGTTGGAAACTGCAGAGAAGTGGAGCTCAAAGAACAGTTGTTTACTGTGTGACAGTGGATTGTGTTTCATTATGAGACTTGCAGGATGACTGTTTCCAATGTTATCATTTGGAAAGGGATTAATAGTTTCTTTTGTGAAGCATGTCTCGCGCATACAACTGTTGGGTTTCGCTGCCCTTGCTTTCTGAAGAAGGCTAATATGTAATGTTTGTACTTCCGTATCATGGAAAGAGTCTTTGGATCTTCTCTTTAAAACACACAGTTGTAAAATAATTTTACTTTAAAGGCAAGTGCTTTGTTTTGAAACCTCTTCCTGGAGGAAAAAGTTTTTACTTGGTCTTACCTTATCCTAATAGGCAAAGTTCATATCCATCATGGAATAAAATTCCATTCAAAGCTGGGCAATATGCTTCATTAGAGTTTTGAGTATTGGACTATTTAGACAACTATGCTGGCATAATTACAGAAATTCTTCAGGATGAGCTTTTTCTTTATTGGGATCTTGATGAGTGGGAAATACTGTTAAGAATGATTTTTGTGAGTGTTAGAGCAATTTTGTGAAAGAGATTTAAGTCTAGGAGACTACTGTACTTCGAAAAACATAGTAGGGGTTTACTAATGTCCAAATTCATCTTGCTGTTTGACACCTTGAATAGTCAGACCAGCCCAGTTTAGCTTGCTTCTGGTTGTGTTGTGCTGTGTGTACAGAAGTGAAATATATTAAAAACTGTTCAGCTTCAGACGTGTTCATCTGGGGATTTACTCATAAATAACTGATAACCCTCTGAAACAAAATCTGTTCATTACTCCGTGGATTGCTCACCTCTTGCCTCCCACGCTCATTGTTCTCACAGACGAGGAAGAAGGCGGCGCTGCTTTAATGAAGGTGCACATCAGGCTCTGCTGCTCCTTCCCAAAGGTCATCCAGCTAAACAGTGACAGTGAAATGCTTGACAAAGATAAACATTTTATGGAGATACGTGGCATCCAGTGTTTTAGAGGAACCACTAAGCTGCTGTATTTAAGACTTCCCTACATCCTAGCATAGAAGCAGTGCTTATGATGAATTACTAAATCAATGAAATGTTTGTGTCTAGTCTGCTGCAGTACAAGACATCAAATTAAGGGTCATTTGCTGTGCAGTACCAATTATAGTTGTAATATTTGGGCTTGATCTCTCATGATTTTAGTGCTAAGGATACTGTTAAGTATCCTTGCTCGACTGCTTACTGCAAATGGGACAAGTCTTGGTGAGCAGTGGTTTCTCGTTTGACCAAGGGTTTGTGTGAGTGAATTCTGATTTACCAGACACTGATGCATAGTGATGAATTTCCTATCCTGCAAAAAAGGAGGAGCCATTCTGCTACCTACTGACTTAAAGTCTGAGTTGATCTAACTAATTTTAGTGGGAAAAGTGTCTTAATTTAAGATCAGTTCTTTCTGATGACTTGATTACTTTAGAGTTATTAGCCAAGTTCTGTAGCAGTCTTTAAAGGTGTTAATACTTCCTTGTATTTAATAGCCCTAACTATTGGTAATGTACAGGAAATGTTCAAATCACATCATTGAGAGAGAACCTTAACAAATTTTACAGGTATTTTAATGTGAGATTTCAGATGTTACTCATTTAATTGAAAGGTGAATTCTATAAAGACTTTGTCAGACTGCTCTTTCCAGATGACAGCACTTTCTGTGGAGTAACTGGAAGTCCCAGAGTGCTGATCCCAGCTTTCAGCTTCAGGATTCATAGCTTAAACTCTTCCTTTTTCACCTGGCAGAGGCATGTGTCTGTGGTGGTGTCTGGATTTGTGTCTTCCAAAGAAATATTGGTTTCGATCAAAGAAAATGCGGAAGATTTTCTGAAATGGTAATCACATTCTGGCTCATACAGGAGAGAACAGAGCCTTCACTCCTCCTATAAACCACAAGATTAAGTTTGCTTATAAAGGATTAACAGAGCTCTCTTCTGTTAATTCGTAGTGGTGTAGTCGAAGTGCCTGATTCTACATCAGTGGAAAATCCATTATCAGTCAATGGGAATTGTGCAGCTGAAGCCAAAGGGATTAGAGTCTCATCGTTGAGAAGTGATTGAAGGGGAGAAAAAGCCCTGGGTATGCTTGTTGCCACAGAGCTGTGAGCCACCACTGCCGTGTGCCCATAAAAAATGGCAAAGGCAAGTGTTCAGTTTCCTCAGGCAGGCCATTTCCAGAGGAGTGAAAGGGCTCGTGCCACTGTGCAGGGCTGCAGGAAAAGCTTACCTGGGGTGCTGCTGATAGTGGGCTGTTCCTCACATCCAAGCAAGATGATTTCCAATTGGAAAAAGTATGTATGTACGGCCAGACTTTGTGAATGCAGATTTGGGCAGGGCTCTCCCCACGTGGGTGTGCCCTTCCAGCCTGCGCAGTGGATTTTTTAGGTGAGGCACAGCGTGCACAGAACTGGCTCCACCGTTTAAGTCCTAAGGTTCATCTGCCATGGCCAAGCGAGCTTGGACAGTGACAGTGAAGTCCTCAGGACTGTCACAGCACCCGGTACTAACTGGGGCTGACCCTGCTCAGCATCTGAGATGTGACGGGATCGGATGGCAGGGAGGCATTGAACTGCCAGGGGACAGTCCCCACTGAGACTTGTACTCACGACCTGGGGATTCAGAGTCTGGAGTGCTCTCCGTTGCACCATGGGACCGCCCCAGTTGGAAAAAGTACACGGAAAAAGATGACCTGAAGTCCATTGCTAGGGATTGTGCTGTGGTGGCAGAGAGTTAGAGGAGGTTCGATGGGAGCAGGAGTTAGGAGGAGCTGTGGAAGATGGGCTGTGCTTGGGGTGAGGGGTGCAGAGGAACACTGGTAGCTGCCCCACGCTCTGGTGCCTGCCACTGCTCAGGCTGCCACCCTGGCATGTTGGTTTGAGGGGCTGGAGTGGAAGGGAGAGACAGGAAGAGATTGCTAAAGAATTTGCTACGGATGGTGTTGAGGGTGATTTCTTAACAATCTTTACTGCCTGCAGAAGTTTCTTCATTTAACAAATAACAGCTCCTTTTTCTTCTAGTACAATGCGTGGACCAACATTCAGACTTCTAGAGCCTGGAAACTAGAAAACCTGTGGTTCCAGACTTCCTCTAGTTTGGAATATTCATCAAGCACATTCCAAAATACAATTTTACTTTCTTTTGAAATTCTGTCATAGGGCTTAACTTAAAAGTAGCTTTGGTCCTGAACCTAGTTGTGGGGAAAAGCACAATTTCTGCAACCTCTGCTGCAACATTTGGTAGTTACTTTTCCACAGATGGAAGCTGATACTTCCCAAAAAGCTTTCAGATTAAAAATTACACATTTTACAACAATTTGGTAAACATAGATGTATTGTTTTCATCTGTTATAATAGGCAAGATGGTGTAATTTAGTTTGGCAATTACAGAGGTGAAATTAATTTAATTTCCCTTTACTCTTGTTAAATGCAAAATAATTGAACACGCATCATGGAAGGTTGGGGCTCTCTTGTTTGTAGCTTCATCACTTATTAATCTAACACATTAGATGAGAGACTCTATAGATTTGCTTGCCTAAGGAAAAAAGAAGAAAATATAGATAAGGCCAAACTAGATATGTTTGTATTCTGCCTCACACTTTGAGGTGCTGTCAAATATTGCCTTGTTTTTAGTACACTTTGTAAGAAAGGACACTGCTTTGCCCCTTGAAGGGTAAATGGTCACCTAATGCTTAAATAGTTTGAGTAAGCTCATGTTTGGTTAGGCAAAATCAATTGTGCCATTTACATCACACTCTTCATATAGGAATGTAAAGTTGTAATTGGGCGTGGGAAATATAATACAAATGAGCACACTGTAAAAAAATGTATTTTGATACTCTCTTGACCATCTTAATTGACTCCTCTAGTTACAGGAGGGACTGTGTTTCCCTCTAGTTCAGCCTTTTCAGAAGATGGTGTTGTCCTAACACAGGCAGTGGTGTAATAATACCTCAGTGGGCAGATGTGCTCTTATTTCTTACCTTCCTGTAGCTGGAGGGGATTTGAAAATTGGATATTTCTCTCTGTCTCTGCATCTCCGAGTAGCCCTGACACTGCCAGCCATGGATTAGTGAGATAAGTCCTTTATGTTCATAGTGAAGTGGAAAGTATAAAGAGCATTTTCTGCCTTTTTTTTTCCTTCTTTTTAATGTGTCATTTGCTGGCTGTCACAATGACCTCCATTTCATGACTCTTGTGATGTGACTTGTTGCAGAGCTTTTTTCTGTGGGCTAATTAATCACTCAAGGGAGCAGCAGCATGTGACATTATGCATGTGCACCTGAGGTAAACAGTTACCTATAGACCACCTATAATGAATGTGTACTTGAAATGTTATCTGTTAATGCACTTTGGCTTTTCTAATATGATTTTCTTTCCCTTTCGTTTTATCTGTTTTCTTAACTATGTTCTTGGTAATCAAAAATGATGCAAATGTATAGTCACATTTGGTGTTATAAGTGTAACCGAATTTGGAAAAAAATATTCCTGATGATTTAGTACATGAAATTTACCAGTTCGTTTGGAAATGGTTTTATAAAAGTAATGAAGAGGTGCAACAGTTTGATTTTCTGAGGTATCTTCATGGACAATCTGTCAAATCTTTTAAATTCTTCCAGTCAATTATATTGACTGAAGTGAAAGCAAGAATTTTTTTCCAGTCTTGAAGATTTAATTTCATAGTCTTGATTTACATTTCAGTATCAATTGTGTATTTTAATTTTTGTGAGTGAACCCAGTAGCCCTTACTCTCTTGTGACTCCATCTTTAATATTGCCTGACAAGTCCATCTCATTTCTGCGAAGCCAGTACACCAGGAATTGATTAGCATTAACAGTCAGATAAATGATAGGGAAAGAAGTGATGTCTGAGACTGGTGTGGGGTCTGAGTAGTTACATGGAATTAACAGATGGTGGTTTCCAGGTGATTCTGTTTTCATCTTCCTCAACAGGTTTCTTCTAAACTTTCCCTGGAGAGTGCAAACTCAAAGCAGAGGATTGGTTTCTCACCCATATGGGAAGTTATTACTGAGGAAATCAGCTATATTGTTAATTTGGCAAAGTAGGCAGGCAGCAAATAACTCAGCATTTGTGTGTTTGCTGTTTATTCAGCACTCAGGTATAGTGTGCGCAAGTAACATGGTGCAGTTGGTTCCTGACAGGCACATCAACACCTGTAGTTGGTCTGGGAGGAGAAGCCCAGTCTGTGAAATGGGTGATGGAACTGCCAAACTCCTGCAGGGGTGGCCCAAGGAGCTGTTTGTAGCTACCCTGAGACACCAAAGCCCAGGAGATTTCGACCTCATGGTTGGCAGTCTGGCAACCTGGAAACCTGTGATTTTTTGTCACTTTTTTGCTTATCCCAACTTTAGAAATTACTGAAGTATTAGTTCTTGGATAGTGGTAAAATTAGCACAAGTTGTTGGTTTTAATCACCAGTAAATAACATTTCATTCAGGAAACACAGTAAACAAGAAAATTTGTTTTCCCTTAATTTTCTGAGCTCGTCAGAAATTATATATTGCAATGGTGTGATTCCCTCAGAAGGAGAATTTTGAAGTCTTTGCAGTTTTCGTGTTCTAGCTGGCCTGATGCGTGCCTTGCTCCACAGAGCAGTTGTATTTTTTATATTGAGTATTAGCTTGTGGAATTAATTGGACTGATGCTTAAAAAAAGATTACTGCTTTAAACAGAAAAGACTTTCTTTCAGTGGATTCTAGAGAAATAAAAAAACCTCAAGCAACAACAACAAAACCAACCCAAAAAAACCAAACCAATGAAAATAGCACACACAGAAACCCCTTGGGAATTTCTGGGCTTAAGCTATCTGTCAATAGGCAATAGGAAATTGATTTTCTGAGGTATAACTCTGATGTTTTTGTGTTCATTATTTAATAAAAATTACGCTCCCAGCAGTTCATCAGCAGCTGGCACTTAGAAAAATTGAATTCAGAAAAAATAAGTATGAAGACTAGACCAGAGCGGAGAGATTTATGCCTTTGAAACACCTATCTACCTGGTTTTTTAGCACTCCAGTACCTGTGGTGTGTGTTTGCATCAACCTGATTGTATGCAGACGGGAGCAAGCTCTTGCAAAAAAAAAAAAAATTAGTGCTGTTAAGTTAGTTGTGTGCTATAAAACGAGAGTTTGGTGGGAGGGAGAAATGCAGTGCTGCTTTCTCTTCCTTTCTACACCTGGTGTTTCAGTTTAGCTGTAGAGGATTGCTGGGGCTGTAGGCAGGCACTGCACGCTTAAACTTGCCTTTTCTCACTCTCCTGCATGAGATTCTCCAGTGCACTTTTGTCCCCCAGCCCTGGGAGTGATGGGTGTTTGGTATGGGAAAGGGCTACCTTCAAAAAGCATGGCCTGGCAATTCAGTGCCTGGGGAGCTGTAAGTGAAGAGATGCTGATACAGAGCAGGCTCTAAAGCGGACCTTGCTGGAGCATGTAGCCAACATGGGATCAAGGATCACAAGTCATTGACATGCTGCCAAGAGCCTGGCTTCTGCTGGGGCAGCCATACCTGTGGCTGGTCCGAGCTGATCAGTGCAGTGCCCAGGGGATGTCACCTTCTGCTCTGCTGCAGAGAGGCAGCCAGGAGTTACCCCACATCCAGAGTTTGAACTAGACACCAAAAGCAAGGAGAAGTGCAGAGTCCTGCCCTGGGTAGGAACAACCCCAGGCCACCAGTATGTGCAGGGGGTGACCTTCTGGAAAGCAGAAAAGGTGGATACCAGGTTGAACATGAGTGCCTTGTGGGAAAGAAGGTGAATGGTGTCCTGCTTTACATTAGGCAAAGTACTGACAGCAAGTGGAGGAAGGTGATCCTGCCACTCTATTAGGTACTGGTGAAGCCACAGCAGAAGTGCTGGGGCCAGTTCTGAGATCCCCAGTACTGGAAAGAAATGGACATACTGGAGGGAGTCCCACAAATGGCCATGAAGAGGATGAATGGACTGGAGCATCTCTCAGAAGAGGTGGAGCGAGCTGGGACTTTTCAACCTGGAGAAGAGGAGACTGAGGGACAGTATCATCAATATGCAGAAATACCTGAGGGGAGGCTGCAAAGAAGACAGAGCCAGGCTCATTTCAGTGGTGCCCAGTGGCAGGACAAGGGGCAGTGGGCAAAACCAGAAACACAGGAGGTTCCCTCTGAACATCAGGAAACACTGTTTTCACTGTGAGGGTGACTGAGCACTGGCACAGGTTTCCCTGAGAGGTTGTGGAGTCTCCATCCTTGGAGATACTCAAAACCCACTTGGACATGGTCCTGGGCAACTGGCTCTGGGGGGCCTTGCTTGAGCATGGGTGTTGGATTAGATGGCCTCCAAAGGTCCCTTCCCACCTCACTGAGGTTTTGTCATAGCACCAATTATGCTTTAAACCAGCTGTGCTGGATGAGGGATAGGACTACTTCTGTGCCACCTTCTTTGCAGGCAGAGGTTTTTCTTTTTTTAAGAGAAGCTATTCTTAAATAACAGTTCTCTAGGTTTTTCCTTTAAAAAATTAAAAGAGATTCCCCATTCTCACTGTAAAAAGTATAGCAATATATTCTTGGTACCTTATGGCTGCCTCTCAGTTTGCTCCCACTTTTTCACCTTTAGTATTTAAAAGATAAAATCCCGTGTATGCTCCCTGGATTGTACAGCAAGCACACAGTATCTGCTGTCTCCTGTTCCTGCACAGGATGTGTGCAGAAGAGCAGTTATTTCATCTGCGTTCTGACTATTTATGTGAAATTAAGGGAAAATTAATTATTTGTTGCGACTGAAGCCTGTAAATGTCAGACAAACAAGCCCCTTGTCCTTTTTTTGAAGTATTTCCTTTCCTTTAAAGTCTGGTTCTCACTAGCTCCATTTCTGAGCCATTTGTAGCTGGCATCATGTCCCATGTGCTCCACAGCATAGCAGATGAGGTGCTGAACTTAGCTGTCATATTAATAGGCCTTAAACAGTATCCTATCCAAGACCCAAGGCAGGAGGCTTTTATCAGCACAAGCCTACAGACAGGGCTTTGTAAACCACAGTGGTTTGGTGTGCCACTGCGTGTTCCCTCCTCCTGGTGAGTTAACAGCCGCCTGGAAACAAACGCCGCCAAATGTGCTGCTTTTGATGCACGCCAGAGCAGCGGAGCTGTTATCAGTGACCTCGGCCTGGTCTCTTTGCCTTGCAAGCTAATTTTGTATTAATTACAGGCAGAGCTTTAATCTTTGTCAACAGGACAGCAGCAGTAGAGTTATCCTTTGATTATTGATGTCCAATTTGTTTTTATGCCCTCTCTGTTTGAAAAAATAAGAACTGAAGCATTTTGCATATAAATTTATTTTGTATTAATGATTTTTAAAATTCATAAAGAACTTGATCTTAGATATGCTGCTGCTGCCTTCTCAGTGTCAATACAATTGCTCTAGTGCAATCCTTGGGGACCACAGTAGGTTTTCCAGGTCAGAGATAGTTTTTTGAGGCAAAAGAGGAGCAGTCTTAACATAAGTTGTTTGTTTGATTTTGATTTTTCCCCCTCAGGGAGAGGGACTGTTCCCATTTTAGACAGGAAGAAATTCAAGCCTTTACAGAGGTGTTCCCCAACTAAAGGCATGCACAAGAGCTTAGTTAACTTAATTACCTTTTAAGTTTTCAATATACTTGAAGTAACAAATACTTCAAAAGAGAAACAGCTGTTTGTGGCAGAGTGGCTGAGCCCTCAGTGAGCTGCAAAATGGGTGACAATTTCTTCTTTTAACATCTGACCTAGGAAGTGGATGTAGACCTAGGTAGGAACAAGTTTAGCCAAGAGAGATCTCCCTTTCTCCAGAAAAGAGATTTTGTTTTTTGGTTTTGGTGCCTAAAGTCTGTGGTATAGTAAGAAAAATGCTTGGGAGAATTGGAATTCATACAGCATTTTAGTCCATTTGAAATATTTAGGAAGGTTCGGAAACAGACCTCATTGTTAACCGAGAGGTAGCAAATGTTGACAGGCATAGGTGTACATGAACAACAGCTATTGAGAAGATTTCCATGATAACTGAAAATGTAGATTTCATGCCACTTTGGAATTTGCATTTTCATGCCCCATTGTGGCTTTGGAGGGATTATATATACAAACCCCTGGTGCAGAGAAGTAAGTGCCTGCATGTAGTGACACTTGGTGCTACGCTTTATCATACAAGAGGAATATTTATTTGTAGTTTTCCTCATGTAAAAATACTGCAGTCCTAAAGTGAAGAAGAAATATTTTGGCATTTCTGGTTTTTTATTGCAACTAGTTGATACAAGTCAGAGTTGCTAATATCTGTAGCTAATAAGAAAATAAATCAGGGGCTTTTTTTCCTGTTCTGTATTTTATTTGCCATGTGACATGAGCTGTGAAGTTAAGAATAACCCTGCTGTTGCATTTAGGTGAACTTGCCACTTGTAATACAAAGAAAATGCACACCAAGAATAGAAGAGTTTCAGAAAAGTTCTGAATTATGTATGTAAAACTATCTTTTAACTTTTAGGGCTTTTTAGACAATGAAGTACTTGTCCCACACCCAAATAACAGCAGATCAGTAGAATACAGGAGGAAGTCAGAAGAAAGAAAATTAATATCCTCAGACTTGGCATGGGAATCTTCTTAAACACATTGTAAAAGTCACTTAAGGCATCTGTATATAAGCAAGTAGAAACAGTGGTCTGCTGAAAGCACAAATGTTAGGAGTTGCTCAGACTACAAAAATATCCTCAAGCAGATGGGTATCTGCCCCTAATGATTCAAACAAAAAAAATGAGCCAGACTGTGTTGAATTGAATGCAAGCTGAGCATGAAGATATGAAAAGGACTTTGAAAAGTAAAGAGTCTGCAACACCAAAGAGAATTACGAGCTGTGTATCTGTCAAAAGGTGGATACCTGTAAGAGCACTGGTAGACATGCAGGAGCACCAAGCAGGACATCAGAAAAAGTGGCAAGTCAGTTGAATTGGTCATTGCAGGACAATCTGGGCAGGCATTCCATTGGGTAACTAAGATGAGAAGTTGTCAGGCTGAGGTGTCACAATAGAAGTGCTGCGAATACAGGGGTGTGACTGTGTGTTGTACAGAGTATGGCCAGCGCTCTGAAGAGGCAGCACTACTGACAGAAAACATACCATGTGTATGGAAACTACAGCTGCACTTTGTGAATATCAGCACTGGATTTCATTTTAAAAACCCTGAAATATTTGGTGGAAATTAAGTGGTGATTTTGAACAGGCTGCCAGTGACTGTCCTGGCAGGCTGTGAGCTACCAGGTGGACAGTTTCTCTCTTCTGCCCACTGCTGCTGCCTTCTTTTTATTTCTGCTGCTTCCCTTCTCAAGTGGGTGAGCACAGCAGCCCTGCTGCCTTTAGTTCCTGTTGTCCTGCCTGCAAGCCCCTAACTAACAGACTATTCACAGACTATTCTGACTTGGAAGGGACCCACAAGGATCATCGAGTCCAACTCTTAAGTCAATGGCTCATACGGGGGATTGAACCCACGACCTAGGCATGGTTACAACCAAGTTTTAACCAACTGAGCTAATCTGAGGGTCATACCATCTAAGTCCATCCGTCTCCAAAACAAGATTATTCTTTATAAAACATTCATTTTCAGTTTCCCTCTGATTTGTGAAAGTAGAGAAAAGTAATGGGAAAAAAATGGGTGCTTGTCCTTTTGGATATTGCACGAGAAGGCTGTATTATTTATAAATAATTTATGACTTTGAAGCCACACTTTCTCCCCGGGTTATATGTCTTGTATAACTGAACTGTATGATTCACCTTAAATTGCCCATCTGCCATGCATGGTGAATCTCCACAGAGCACTGCTTCTCCTCTCCTGTACGGCCTTCGCCCGTGGATGAGAGATTTGCATAAAATGATGTCTTCATGTAAATATGATTGGGCTGCAGCTCTAGCATCTTGTTATAGTGTATGTAGCAGTCCCCTTGAACTGGGCTAGCATCTATCTTGGTAATTGAATCTGTTTGTTTGTTGCTGTAGTTTTAGGAATTAGCAGGAAACAAGGTGTATGTGCTGATGAGCTTTTACTGCAGCCTTTGTAGCCTTACCCTGTCCTAAGGCTTCTTTGAAAAAAAACAAGAGGCAGACATTGGGATGGAGGTCTGCAGTGCTGCAGCTCAGGGAGGGGCTTGGGCAAGAGCAGGGGCTCCCTGGGGGCACCCTGGTTATCTGTTCTGGTCCTGGGCCAGGAAGCTGCCTCCTTCCCTGTGGGGACAACCCACCCAGGGTCCAGACAACTGGTGTGATTAAAACGGTGCATAAGCCAGAGAGATAAGGAGCCCTGCCATTTTAGTTCATGTCATTCAGCCTATGACATGGGGCTTGATGGGGGTCTGCGTGGTGCCAGGCTGTGTGAAGCACCTGCCTGAGAACAGAGTGACCAAAGTGCCTTACAGACTTTTCCTGCACCCCTCTGTTCCCCGTGGTCTCAGCCTTACATTTGTAATTTGTTTTGTCTCTAATCACTGTTTTTGACTGAACCTCTTTAATTCATGGTCTCTCCTCCCTGGCCTCACTTTCCTTGCTCTGATTTCACTTTCTGTTCTTCCAGCTCCTTTTATACCCATCTTGTCCCAGCTTCTGTGATCTTCCTGGCACCTCCTCATTGCCCCTTTACTTGAAGCATGAATAACTGAAATAATAAGACATAGGCTAATTTTCCCAATTACTTTATATCCATATGTATGCATATGTATGCCCTCACTCACTCCTTGACTCTCATCCTTCTGTCCTTTTGAGCAGCAATCTCTGGAGAATGGGATTATCTTTTGATGTGTGTATAAAGCACATTTTTGCTGCTGCTGTGTGAATAGCATTGACTAATGGTATACATATTTTGGAAACCTGGAGTTGTGTTGTGATGTTCATTTGGGCTAGTAATGCCTGAAAAATGACCGTGTAACATAGCTGATCATCACCATCAGCAAGATGTTTTCCTGCATTCAGATTGTCATTGCATAGTTTTATAATTTTGAAGTTGTGAGGGAAGATAAATTAATAGATGGTATGTCCTCTAATAATTATTTAATGCTTTTTATAGTAATGTTAATGTATTCTGAATAATGGTTTCTGGGAAATAACTGCTAATTTAGGTAATGAGGATAGTATTTTGATCAGGTGTGTAGTAAATGCTGAAGTTGGAGGGTATTTTTTTGAAGGCTTCTCCATCTTTCTATAATTACCAGATAGATAATATGAACTTGCCAGATCCAACATGCTAATGATTGCCTTCCAGCTTTAAGGGAGACAGAAATTATACACTAGCAGTGTCTGAACGAGATTCTGCCTTGCTGGTGTAATAAAATATACAATACTGTGCTCTCTCGCCGTTGCATAAACATCCATGAATATGTCTTCAGTCTTTCAATACAGAAAATAATGAAGATGAAGCTAAATTTACTTTAGGAGTACTCAAATGGCTATTGATGGCTTGGGAATGCTGGGTTATCAATAGTAGATGAACTTGCTTTGCTACTGTCTGACACTTTGTAGGGCTGTCTCATGAATCATGTTCAGATAAAAGGTAAATGCTCTTACTGCCCGATTTTTCTGTTTTAAATTGCTACCTTTTTAGCTTCGTCCACAGATTCCTTGAAGCTCTCTGTGGCTGAGAGACAGGGTATTATCTTGGTGATGCCTTTTTTGACCTGGACCTGGACTGTGCTGCCTGATTAGAGGCAGGTCTGCTAAGATAGTGGCACGTGACAATGATTTGCTGTGCTCTCTGTTCCACAGGCAACTTAGCGCTGGTCTGTGCTGGGCCTTTAGAAGGACAATAAAGAGAACCGTGTGTGGGTACTATTCTTAAATGTATTACATACTCTTGATGACTTGCAGTTGAGTCTAGACTGATGGGAAAGAGGGCACTTTGGCTGTTGTGCCGCTAGACATTTCATAATAAAACTCACTTTTAAAGGAAAAATTTGCAGCCCACTAATTCCTCTGGGATGAAGAGAGTTCTTTTCACTATTGTAAAATGCAGTCAGTATGGAGGATTACTGCAGAAGAACATTGAGACCTTTGGTCTTTCATATTTATTACTATTGCATTGGGTCTGTGTAGGCAAAGGAGCAGCCTGACGTAGCAGATAACCTTTGAGTGAAGAATAAAAAAAGGGCCAAAAAGCAGTATAAAGTGCAGCAACAGTATTCCTGAATCTGAAGGAAATCATGTAATCCCCAGTTAATATAAAACATGCCTAAAATTACCAGATCTTTTGAAACTGGTGTCTTTGTTTTAGAAGTAAGCTGTGCAGCCCCAAGTGATGTGAATTTACTGGGATGTTGCTACAGAAAGGTCTCTGCAGATACAAGACAAGAACCTCACCTGTTTGGCTCAAGAGCTGTGAAACAGATCACACTTTGTTGTAGCATACTTTGCAGGAAACAGGAAAATTATGGAAGAGAGCTTTTGTAAACTTATTCTGATTTATCGTGAAAAATCCATACATTGGATGCCACTATTAATGGTGTGTCTGTTCAGGTCAGTGTTAGGAGTAAGAGGCAAGGCTCAAATTCTGTACTTCTTTCAAGGTGTACCTATAGTAAAGTCTTGCTGGATACCTTCTTGTATTAAAAGTTTCAGTATCTGTATCAATTGGACTTCTCTAGCTAAGGCAATGAGTGAAAAAAATGTTGTCTGAGGCTTTAAGGGTGATTTGGGCACAGAACCCTCAAGTTAGTTAGTAGGTGGAATACCAGGAAATTGATTTTTATGGTTTTGAATGCCTGCTGCTTATTCTCTTGCCTTTCCTATCTCTCCCCTACCCTGAATTTTGCCTTCAACTTGCTCTTGCTGATTATATGGAATTAGAATTTATTGAAACAACTACATCAGGTAGTGGTGAAATCTCCCCCACACACTTTTTTTTCCCAGAAACTGAGAGGCTGCTTTTGACATCCAAGTGTGTTACTGAGTTGCTTCAAAAACTGCTTCCATACTGGGTCATGGGAAAGGCTTTCAGTGCAGTATTTTACCCTGATGCATCTATAACTCTAGCAGCAGCCATCAGCAGCATTACTTCTGCAGCTTTTTCAATAAAGAAATAACTCTCACCATGATTTTTCCTGGGCTCTGCACACCAGTTCAGTGTATTAAAATGCACAAAGAGAGCACAGCATAAGGGGGTGGTTGTGTACCTACCAGTTACCATGGAAATAATTCAGGGCACACTTAGACTAGTGGGCGCATGAGCGCTCAGATCTGGGTATTATACAGTCCGTGTGACCCATCAGAGTGAGCTGGGGGAAGTGTCCCGGCCCTTCTTGCCTCTCTCCTTCCATTGCATCATGGTCTCTGCAGGAATAGCACCTGGATGTAGGGTCCCAGGGGAGCCTCCCACACCCCTGCTCTGATTGCCAGCCTCTGGAAATCTGGGGAGAGCTGTAGTGACAAGAGCACCTGAGTATTTTTGGCAAGTTTTGGACATTTGTTTACTTTGGTGAGTGTTTTTTCTCCTTCAGTCATATGCACCAAAAAGATCTGACCACTGATCTTATGCAAGTTGTCAGCCTTGTCCCTGTCTTGTCTGGCAGAAGCTGGGGGTTATTTTTCTCACCCCAATGGCTGTACTTGGAAAGCACTAGCTATGCTGGTGTCAGTGCAAGGATGGGAGGCATCAGTGCCCTGACCAGCTGTAGCTGACTCCTCACAGCTTCCTGCTGACCCTCAGTATGAGAGATCACAGGGCAGGTCAGTCTGAGGCATGTCTGAGGCTTTCCATGGCAGTAAGGGCCCTGTGGCAGACCCTTGAGATACTGGCATGTCTAAAGAAGTCAGTTAAAACAAAATCCATAGCCCATGTAAATTGGTGTCACATCTTAACAGGGGTAGTGTTACCATCCCACTTTTTGGAACAACTATCCTGTAATAACAGTCCATTTTATTGTTCTGCTCCTTTGTGCTATTGGTGCCAGCAGAGATGAGAAATGAGGTAAAGCAAAAAATATGTTCTAGCCCAGTTGTCCCCAAAGTGTATGTTTTACTGTGGCTGCATACCTGCATTCCATCATGGACCTGGCTCTGGAGGGGAATATGTTTTAGTGGTACAGACTCTTCTCCATAGTTCTGCCAAAAGATAGTCTCTTCTGACCTTCTGCTTTTGACTTAGGCCTGTTTTTTTCTACTTGGATGTTGCTTGTCATCTCCTATGCCTCATTCTAGAATGTTTTCCTCCTACTTACAGCTCCCCTAAGTATGTTTCCCTCTGCAGCCACTCTTCTTAACAGTCTGTGTATTTTTACTTTTTGCCCCAAAGGACTTACATGACTTTCTTTTACTCATTTGACACCCCATTGTTGCTAGTCTCTCATCCAGCCTCTTTCTCAAGTCTCTCCTTCTGCCTCCTTATCTCCGTGTCCTGTCTCTGCCAAGTCAGTGCCAGTCTTCCCTTTTACCAGCTGAATGTTGGATGGGTCTCAACTCACACCCTTTTCTCATCCAAATAGTTCCTGATTTCATTCTCCTTTTTCACCCATTTTTTTTCCTCCATGGATTTTGTCTTCATTGACTGACTCTGCACCCTCTTTCCTTCTTACTCTCTCACCCTCTTTCATCCTGCTTTTCTCCAGACTCCCCAGCTTATTCTTACACATCATCTTCCTCACATATCTCTCAATCCTAGTTTTCCCTGTTTTTCCTTCCTTTTCTCTCATTTCTTTATTCTTGTTCCTGTTCACACAGGAGTACACCTTTCTCATTTCAGAAGACAGTAAAAAGCATCTTGCTGACATAAGCTTTTTCCTAGGTCATGAAGTCAAGTTCCGTCTGCAAAGAATAGAGGTGCTTGAGCTTCTCAAAGAAAAAGGATGCCAAGACTTTTTAACTCTGGCAGTGAAAAGTGCTTCTCTTAGGATTTATTTTCAGAAACATATGCGTTGTTTTAGTGGAGATACCCAAAATTACTTTTAGCACGAGGCTGCATTTTTTAACCATTGAAAATTATCTGGAAAGAGGAAAGTGCCCAACAGCTGTAACACGCAGCTCCACTGCCAGCTTCACCTCCTGTAATTATCATCAGGAAATGCCAATTTGACTTAGAATGTCTTCAGAGTCCTTTTTCACAATGCCACCTACATGTTGGCAAATATGTAGATGTGGAAAGACCTACTATGGTGCTGCAAGTTTCACCAAAGCTCCCAGTAGAGTCAGTTGTCCAAGGAGGAGGCAATGCATGAGCCGGGAACTGCTGCCTGCCTGCCTTGCTGGTTTCTAAGAGTTAGTTGAGGAGTGAGAGGCCCACTTTGGAGCTGGACATTGTTTGAGTCCCTTGATGCTAGGACTGCATGTGCATTTATGTATCTCCTAATCATCCTTCCTCCAAGTCTAGTTCCATATATGTAAGTCAAAAAAATAAAAGATACCTCACAAATTACAGGACCTGTATCACCATAGTCTTTACCATTTTATAGAAGGGCCAGACTGGGATGCTGATATGTGGAAGAGGATTGGTGATATGACAGAAAGTTCACAGCTGTTGAAGAGATTTTTGAATTTTTAGTGGATAAACTTGGAGAGCAGTTCCACCAGCCTTATATTGTTCAAGGTCTGTCTATCATGTCCTTTTCCCCAGATAGTAGAATGAGGACATGATCCCCAGGGAATTAATAATGATTCTTTCATGCTGGGGAAAAAAAGATGAAAGGAAAATGAGTTACCTAAGATTTGTCTGTGACATTTAAAATCCAAATTGGAGTTTGTCTGAGTAATTTATCTTTAGGTATTTGCAGGAGGGAGAGTAGGAGAATATGAATGAGGGCATCTTAGTTATATCTGAGCTTTCTGATAGATGAAGAGAATTTTTGGTGGCTTCATCTGGCTGGAAGGTCTATCTGTGTGATCTCTTCTCCAGCAGATGGAAGATAACACTAGGAGGACTGCTTTAATTCTCAAAGCGTGGGAATTACTCAGTGCAGTATCACCCTGAGACACCATTTTCTTTCAGAGTGACAGGTGATGTTTATGGGATGTTAGGGAGAGCTGGTTTCCCCCTGCTGCACCAAACATGTGTACACCAGATTTTCTATGGCAATATTAAACCTGTCCACATTCTGTATCTGTTGCTGGTGAGGAAAGAAATGAAAATACAGAATAGCCTTGTAGAGAACATAGCAAGGAAAAAGAGAGTGAAGGAAGAAGATAGGTTTATCAATTTGATTAATATTTCTTTCACAATCTCCTTAGATTCTATGAGTTCCTATGAACTACTTTTTGAAACATGTAAAAGATGGTTAGACTGACATAAATTGAAAACTTCCTGCATGGAGAGATTCTTTCTCAAAGTGCATAGCAATTTTTATTTCCCACTGCTGTTTGGCTTTCTGCTTGCACAGATGTTTGAGCAACCTCACATTTCTGTCAAGACTTCTCTTTGCAACATGCAGTTCACATTGCATGTGAACTTCTGTCATGTGAAAAGGAGGGGCAGAAATACACAGATTTCTTGTCCCACTGGTATTAATATGAAGTTACTAGCTATAAGCATCCCCAGAACATCAAAGCCTTATAAACCCCAAATCAGTCCGTCTGCATCTCACTTACAAGAGACAACGCTGGACAGATTCACTGTTTGGAAGGACTTTTGATGTGCTGATATGAGACCCCACTTAACAGCAAGAAAGAACCTTCTCCGTGGCAGTTCCTGAAATAACTTTTATTAATACAAGTATGTGACAATTACTGTATGGGTTGTGTTGTCAGTGATAACATTTCATCTGCATGGTAGCACTTAACTAATAACAAAAATCCAAAACTATAAGCACTGTACACAAAGCAGCACAGCAAGCTAAGCACCAATACAGAACTCAGGCAACGTCCCCTGCCACGACAGATCAATTCACCAAGACTAGAAACAAGATCTAAACACACTAGTTAACACAAAGAAAAGAATATAGCTGCTTCCCACTAACACACATTTTAAAGGAACTGAGATAAGGGACTGCACACCTTAAACCACTAACAATGAGTCAGCAATGAAGTACAGTGTAACAAAACAAGGAATAAAAGTAAGAGATATATCGATATACCTGCTGAGTTGTAGCAAAGTATAATTGGTAAATAAGGTGTCTTTGGGGTACATGTGAAAGTGTTAATCTTTTATTAAGTATAAGGTATATAAGGATATCCAGTGAGTTACAAAGTGTAAGGCAAGGTAATATCAGTAGCAAAGTTCAGTTAGCAAATAAGGTGTCTATGAAATAAGGTAGCTATAGGGTAAAAGTGAAAGACAGTAATCCATAGGGTATAAGGTATTACAAGGGTATAAGGTATTACAAGGGTATAAGGTATTACAAGAGTACAAGGTATAGGGGTAAAAGGTAAAGTATAAGATAATAGGTATTGTAAGAGAATATAAGGTTTAAGAGATAAATGATAAGGCACAGGAAAACAGAGTACATGGTTGCTCACCCCTACATCGTCCACAGGAGATGGAAGGAGACAGGGCAACTCACTGTCTACCCCTGCAATGATGATGGACTTCTCTCTCCAACTTTTACTTATGTCCAATCTCTTTTTATACTCTTTTTCTTAGGTAGTTTGAGTGACTATGTTCAATAATTATTTTTGAGGTGATAGACAGATACGATAGGCCTAAGGAATGGCTCCCTGTGTGCCCAGAAGATGTGGCAAAGGAAGGCCATGCTGTTTCCACATCGCTCCATCCTTTGTTAATTGAAGAAGCCACGTGTTTCTTTGTCCTCTGACAGTGGTTTCTGGGAGCACCCCTCCAGGGGCTGAGGCGTTTCCCATAATCCATCAGGAAGTTATCAGGGGTATCACCCCACACCTACCACCAGTCCTGCATCCAAACCTTCCTGTGATTTCTAGGAATAACATTCGGCATGTTCTTGTGAGTATCAGAGGCACTAATGGAGGCACTGTCAGCCTTCTGTGAATCACGTACAACTTTGGCATGTGTGTCTTGTCAGAAGGCAGCTTGGAGTGTCAGTCCTTGCTTTGAGGGAGGATGAGAAAGGACTGTGCAACCATGGAAGTTGTAGTTCAGCAGGATTTCCTCTGGTGCCTGGAGAAATGGGTGCTAGGGTAGGCAGTGTCTACCTCTTTATGCACAGAAGCACATTCTGGTCCATAGGAGGAGCAAGCAAGACTGGAGCCTTGTGTTTATTTCTTCAACCTCCACATGTCTCTCTTCTACTCTTCCCCACAGTTCCACATCACATAAAGCCACTTGAAATACAGCTGTTATCTGTTGAAAAGGCTGGAAGGAATGTCCCATGAGGAGCGACTAAGGTCTTTGGGCTCGTCTAGTTTAGAGAAAAGGAGACTGAGGGGCAGCCTGGTTGCTCTCTACAGCTTCCTGAACAGGGGAATTGGAGAAGGTGCTGATGTATTCTGCCTGGTATTCAGTGATGGTACGTGTGGGAAATGGTTCAAAGCTGTGTCAAGGAAGGATCAGACTGGGCAATAGGAAGCATTTCTTTACCACAAGGATGATCAAACACTGGAATGGGCTTCCTAGAAAGGTGGTTGATGCCCCAGGCTCATCAGTGTGACACTTGGACAATGCACCTAACATTTAGTCAGCCCTAAGCTGGTCAGGCAGTTTGACTAAATGATCATTGTACATCCCTTTCAACTGAAATATGTGATTCTTTTCTGAATTTTTACAGTCTGGATTCTGGCTGTACAGTGGAATGTGCTAATGATACACAGCAGACCGTGAGGTTAACAAAAGTCATGCCTGTGAAACCATGTTTGCTTCAGTTACCACTGCCTTTGCTCTGGACAAGGTTAGGAGAAAGTCATTTGAGATAGACCTTTCTGTAGAGTATGCATTTCCCAACTTATCCATGCCTACCAATGCACATCAGGGTAGACAGTTTGTGTCTAGGTCACACCTCCATCCAAATTCATAAAGATGTGTAGAGATCTTCTTGTTGATAAAAAATACTCAGGTTGGTTGTCTCACTCTCCATCCATATAGATCACTGTGTAAGAATTTGCTCCTTTTACCATACAACTGCTGTGGCCTCATCTGTGCCGTTAACTTCGTTTGTACAAGCTGCCTGTGCTTTGTACCTCCAAAACCTACGGCAGATTACGAACAGTCAGGTTTCAGGCAGGGTTTCTGAAGTGATGTGAAGAACTGCTTTTTGTGGAGCCTCCCTGCATAATTCACAGGTACATCTTGCCGTCTACCTGTATTACTACTACTTGCTAAATCCTGTTTTTCAAGGTGAAATTCTTAATAATAGCTCCAGTCATATGTTCAGGAAATGCCGTTGCCCTAATCCCAATGCTGGTCTTTTGCTGTCTTTTCAGTGCTCACCAGCACCAAACGATACGGAGGGGACACCGTAAACAGCTGAGGTTCCAAATGTCAAACCTCAAGATCCTGATACAAAGAAATTAAGACAGTAGGTGGGTTACCTACAAGCTTCAATTAAGATGAAAATGTTTATTGCTTGTTAAATATTTTCTCTGTTTTATTTTAATTTTTATAAAACTTTTCCTGAGTTAAGTAACTTGTAAATTCATTTTTCTTTTAATACCCTAACATGGCTGTGTGCAATTGGCATGTGATTAATACATTTAATGGAGTTTCAGTTTCGAATGTGATTCCCTTGATACACTTTCTGATTTTTTTCTCTTTGCTATTCCTGTTGGCCACCTGAGACACTTTCTCATTTTTTTGCATAACATTCATTTTTATTTCATAGTTGATAGCATTATTATTTTATCAGATAACCTGATAAATTGGTACAGCAAGACTGCAGCAGCAGTCAAAGCACTGATGCTTTCTAGTGGCGCATTTTACCTCTGCTCTATTATTGCTGCCCATTTCATTATTTGCAAGTTGATTACAGCTGCGTTTCTCAGGGGTTATGAAATATTCAGCAGTCCCGACTAGCCTGGGGAGAATTGCAGTCTTTGCAGCCAAACACCTGCTCTCAAAGGCAAAGAAGAACCAAAAAGTTCTTGTGTTTAAAAGTGATGTGGAAATTCCTTATTTTCTTTAGCTTTCCCACAACACTGACTGTAGGTACGTACTAATTAAAAACTGTGGCTTTACTTATGCATGTTACTGGATGGGGGAAAGAATAAGAATAAATATACAACTACTGCATTTTTGCTGCCCTTTCCTGGCCACATATAAAAGGAAAAAAATGTTGGTATAATTGGTTGCTTGTATGTCAGTGTGAGACAGTTGACATTCAGGGTAGAGTGGGGGAAAAACCTCTCTGTTAAGGGCAAAAATGAACACTACCAGTTATGTTTTCACACTGTGTCTCTCTGGAGGACTACCCAGCAATGATTGACTGAAATATACAATATTTTACCAAGTAGGAAATAGATAAGATTTTTATAAACAGGAAACTTCATCATTAGAGTAAAGAAACAATTGCTTTGACCTTGACACTGAGTGAGTGAGGCCAGCATTGTGATAATTGAGAATGTAGCTAAGCAACAGTTCTCCAGGAGCATGAACTGCTTTATTTTTAGTAGGATATGCCAGTAAGGGAGGGGACATATGAGTATGAATGAGCAAAACAACTGGTTAATGCTTACCCCCCCAAAAATATTTCTGTGCAAAATGTTTGAGTTATGTGTTTATCTTGAGTTTAATTTAGGTTTATATCAAACAAAAGTTATTGAATCAATATATCCTTCTGTGTTCTGAACAAGCAGTATTTCTGATTTCTTAAACTGCTTTAGAAACTTGAGTCTCTTCTGAAAATTAGTGGTGTAGAAGAAATGGCACATTCCTTCAGAAACAGTCTATTTTATATCTATTTCTGCTTACTTTGGTGGTGAGTAAGTTTTTTAATCTTACAGGTTAGCACTTTAGCGCCTAATTTATTTATTGCTCTAACTTTGGTTTAAACGAGTCTTACAGAATCCCACTGAACTAGTTCCCTACAAAGTTAACTGTGTAAGACCCTTTAAATCTGAAATAAACATCCAAGGAATGGAAGGCGCTTTCTTCTAGGTAAAACAATTTACATACCAAATTAGATAATTTTTCATGTAAGCAATGGGGGGGGAAAAAAACCATATGAAAAGTTGGTTGTCTTTATCATGTAGGCATTGCAGGACAAATCGCCACCACATGGCCACTCCATTATCCCATAAGTAAAAGCATGTGTTGCAAGGCTGGTGCTAAGAGAAGATTTGCACCCTCTGTCTCTCTTCATAGTAAATCTCCCATCACTGACCCAGATGCTCTTTCTTTAGACACTAAACCAATACAATTACTAAGTAACAATAAACTTCTACTCATCAAACCCCAACCAGTTACAGAAATCTCTCTGAAGAGACTGTCATGCATGAATGTAAACTACCTTAACTTTACATATAGGAGCCTTTAATTCTGATTTGGTTCTATGAAATCTGCATTGCTGGGACCATCGTATGGGTGAGAGAATAGAAATACCCTAATTGTCAGCCTAACTTCTTTTTATCAGATCTCTGAAAGGCAGAAGAAAGTTTACAGACAAAAATAATAACAAGGAGTTTAAAGACTGTATTAGCTCATCTCAGGTATTTGAAATACAGGAAGAAGATCTTTTCCTAAAATACTCTTCTTTGGCTATGATTTTAAATTTGATGAACCAGAGAATAATGTATATTGTCATATTCTCATAGTGTGGCATAGCTGACTTCAGAATTGCGAATTCTTTTTTGTTTGTTTGCCTAAGAGGAAACATTTGTCAATACTGTATCTCACTTGAACATCAAGCCCTACAGAGACTCCAAGGTAATTGTTTATGCAACTGCTTTCTGTTTCCCGTGCTGGTCAGCTTGGCTTTAATTCAGTTTTCTAAAGACCCCTGTCATTTATGAAGGTACCAGTGCTAAGTGTTTAAACTGGGTAGCAGCAACATTACAAATAGATTTTACAGAAGCTGTTGCTTACAGCTTCGTTATCCATGATGAGCTCTGTGCCAGTGTGCACATAAAAAATAAATGTAATACATTTTGAAAATGCAGTTATTTTTGTATCTTAAAAATCAGCAGTACCAGTCCCAGCTGAATGGTAAAATCAGCTGAATATGGGTTTGTATATGGCCATTCAGAAAGTCTTTCCTTATCCCCAGCATTGCAGTCTTCTAGCTGTTTTTTTCTGAAGCTGTGTGAGAGGCATCACATGTCCTGCAGCCCTGGCACAGGCTTTCCTGCCCCAGGTGATGGTTGCATTGGTCAAGCAAAGTGATGACCACATGACTGGAAATCACCATCTGAGCCTGCTTTGCCAGCTTCATAAAAGCTGTTTCTGCTGATGCAATGGTGGCAGATGCCACAGATCTATACATCAATTTGCTTCTTTCAAAGCCAGTTTAGCTAATGAGGTCATATGGGTATGTACAGAAACAAAACAAAATACACTGCTGGGGGTTCATATTTTACGTTCAAGGTACAAAATTATCCCCCTTCATTGGATGCAGGAAAGAATATTGTGGTTAGGAAATTAGTGTGGGCATGAAATCTGAAGAGTGTAGCTGGTACCTTTGTGTGGAGACCAACAAGATCCAGCCTTCAGTATGTAGACTGATGTTGCTTATATTCATTTACTGGAGGCCTGATGAGATTTGAACAACACCAAATTTATACTAGGTTGCCACTTAAATAATTAACAACTCCCAACAGGTGGTGAATTTTCAAACACTACAGTTACCTTTTATTCCAAGTGTCCTAGTCCTTGCTGGTTGGCTGATACTAACACATATGGTACCAGACTGGACTTGATTTGGTTTTATGTAACACACACAATTTGTGCCTGAGTTGAGAAATATTGCTAAGATTTCAAGTCCCTTTCTTAAGACAAAGAAACTTCATGAGGAATCAGTGTTCTGCTACTGCATACCAAGCAGGTGGTCTTTATTATGGTATATGGTAATACTACAAACAAAAAACTTCCAAGGTAACCTCATTGTGCTAAGTGACCTGGTGAACATTCACAGCTTTTCCTAAAGGAAATTTAGTTTATTCAGACAGTCTTAACTTTTCTGACCTCAGGCGGATTTAACTTTTCCTTTGCAAAATGGAGAGCACATCTCTGGTAACATACTTGGTTACCACAGCTTGTCTGACCAGGTACCTCTTGAGCTACAGCGTGACTGGTTGTATGAGCTTGTGTGGATTTACTAAGTCCCTCTCTCAGTCTGTTTTTAGTACCTGTATGTAGTACAGAGTTGCTTCAGTCCCAGATTTTGAGCTCATGAGAAAGGCATAAATACAACAGACATACAGTTTATTGAACCGTTGCTTCTTGGGAGTAGTGGTCTTTAAAATGAACATAGAATTCCATGGATTTGGCCAGACACCTGAGAGATAAAACTAATATAAAATCAGTTTAATACCACTCACACTTCTGGTGTCTTACGTTATGGAATGACTGTGATAGTTGTCTTTAAATCTGTCAAAGATGAAGCGCTTTAGTTCTGAAGGCTCATTCGCTCTGAAAGATACTCAGATCTGGAAATGAAACACCTCGGAAAGGTGAGGGGTTTCTGTCTCTCTTTTCTGTTGACTGGCTCATCATTTCGGAAATTCTATTTGCAATAAAAATGTGTTGATGACTGTGATGCATGTCTGAAGGACCTGGATAACCTGAACTCTTGCACAGGAAATTAGAACTTGTGAACAGATATTATCATGCCATGTAATTCTCAATCAGCGTTAGACAACAATACAGTGCCTTCTGAGGACAACTGTAGGTCCAGTGCATTATCCTTGCAGTTCAAAAAAGCTGAGAATCTTCGAGCTGAAAAGAAAGAATGGTTTTATTTGGTCTCTAGAGTCTTTCAGAAATTTGGATGTACTTCTCTGAGCCCATTTATAGAAACAGCTGTTAGGCCTCAGTGAGGCTGGAAGATGAGGACAGGATCCTTTCAACCAGCTGGTTGGTGGTGAAATAGTATCAAACCTGGCAGATTTTGGACTGTGTAAAAAACAAACAACCCTTCCATGGGTCACTTGACCAATGAAGGTTTAGAGGGTGGCCAAAGGAAGTACCTTGAGATGGAGGTGGGGAAGGCAAGTGTGACTGATGATAAAGCATGTCTTCATTGATCCAATCGGGCTGTCAGTGTGGAACCACATCTCCAGGCACTGCACACACAGAGGCATTTGGGTGTTTCACAGAGGGGTTCCTCCCTGAGGTTAGTAAGGCTCTCAACATCATGGTTAAGAGGTTACAGCCAGTTAGTTTTAGAAAGCATGATTATTTATTTAAATAGCATAGAAAGGATAAGAAAGCATGAGTCAAGTGGTCATCGCGCAAGTGTCCCAAGTCAAGTGGTCCTGCCATGTGTTGTGCAGTCGTTTTGTCAGAAGCAGAGGAATGGTGTCTAACACCAATTCTATGTCATAGGTAGCATGAGGGCTGAAGAGCAGGGCAGGGGTCTCAAGTAGGTTGCTGTAGCAGGACAGCTGAGGAGTTTGCAGGCCCTCCCCTGCAACTTCTGTCTCACAAAAACACACAGGAATGGTTTATTTCACATGTGTGGTGGCTATGGCTGAGCATCACCTTGGTCTGCCCATTGTTCCCTGTGTCTCTGCTCTGGATTGTCTGACTTGGTGTTGGCATGGCAGAGACACAAGGCCTTTGGCTGAAGGAAAATGTGTGAGCTGGGTCCAGTCAGAGAGGGCTTGCTGGCATCTGAGTACTCATTGAGATGGAGGGAGCGCTGTCAAGGACGTGGTTGTGCCCCTCAACAGAAAGGCAGCAAGAAGAGATGAAGGGATGCTTCTCTCAGACTGATTTCGGTGCACAGAACATGTGATTTGGTGCTTAAAATTTGCTGCCTGCCTGTGATGGAAGTTACTCAGGAGTACCTCTTCTGCTTTCAGTTCTGTCCTGGCTGTTTCCCACTGAACACTGAGAGGGTGGGGTTTTTAAATACTCAGCATAAATAGAAATCCATACAAGCTTCAGCCTGAGCCTTCTACTTTTTGCCTGTATGGGGTTTGGGGGATGGATGGGCTTTTGTCATTTGTTAATCAGCTTTTCTTGATTGGGCTTGCTGGAGTTTTTTTTGTTTGTTGGTTTGGTTTTTTTTTTAAAGACCCCTTTCCTTGCCTTTGTCATTTCACCTTCCTTGAGTTGGTAAAAGCATTTTTGATCAGTGTTGATGCTAATGGGCTCCACCAGGTTGCCTAGTGTGAGCCTCAAGACATGTCTTACCTCTGCCACCATCAATAGCAGCTTCTGCATGTCTGCAGGTTTCCTTCCACGACATATCAGGTTTTCCCTCTGCTTTCTTTAGATTGCCCTTCCAGATGGCCAGCTCTCCTGCAGGAGTAGGAACCCCCAGGCAAGGGCACTCAGCTGCAGCCTCTCATTCTGAAAGGGTCATAAATACATGAAGTTTGTGCTTTTCATTATACTGAACATAACAGGAGGAGCCGCCTTGTCAGCATGCTCCCACGGGGAGGATCTGCACTAAAAGGTCTGTGTAACAGCAGGGGGGTGAAAAAAACCCCTTAGAGAGCAGTGTTGCTGGGCTGGATGGTGGTGACTTGGAGTCAGGGATCTCAGAGGTCATCCATGGGTCTGATTGCAGCGTGGTACCTGTGCCTCTTCATTTCCCTCTTCATTTTCTTCCCCTTTTGGTGATTGCCTGGGCTTGCTGCTGAACCTGGAGTGTGTGTGGCTTTCATGAGGCCTGCTAGAACACTGGCAGTTGCCCCCTATCCCAAAATAACCTGTCCATCTCCTCACAGTTTTCCAGTGTGAGGTCTGTGTTTTCAAGGAACATGATGGGAAGTGACATTTTTGAGGAGGCAAGGATCAGTGAGATGTCAGCCCTGCTGGCCATCGAAGAACTGAGAAGGGATGAGACACGCTGCCAGCAGGGGCCAAGGGCTGCTGCCTGGCACAGCTTGAGCTTTCCCAGTGCTGAAGGACATATGGAAGGAAGGAGGTGTAGGAGTCAAGCTTGTGCAAGCCCACCTTTAGCAAGGTGTGGGAAAGCGAGTGAGCAGCGATTTCTGGGATGCTGCTTGCTATATGGAATGTTTAACGTAACCAGCCCTTCTTGGACATGATGCAGAGGAATTTAAGAGCTGCCTTGTGATGGGAGTTAGGCTTGTTTATTGAGGCGTCTTGCAGAAGTGGAGCAATGCAAATATTCCTGCGGTGGGTTGGTGTCTGAACCAGGAAACCAGGAACTGTGCGACTGCAAAAATAGGCTTATGTTGCAGGAATGACTAAGACGATTATGGAGCTGCATGAATGATTAATTTACCATGCTTTTGTTTCACTTTTGATCCCAGGCCCTCTGAAAAAAAAAAGAAAAAAGCAATTTTGGAAGATGTTTTTAAAATAAAAAAACAAGTCAGTTTTAATAACAGCTTTACCACGCAGATGTGCACCAGCACTACTCCAAGAGGAATAGACTAAAAAATCACTTACTGCCATTTTTCTGTAACATGAATATTTGGAATTTGTAGAGAAACAATCCCTAAATAGTTTGCAATCAGAATTCTTCACAATTTAGGAAGATAATATCATTAATCTTCAAATAGGATACACAGGGACATAGTGGTAGTGCTTTCTTAATAACTCTGCTTTAAGCTCAGTGTAGAAAGAATTTGTTTTGTTATTAAAATTACTTCTCATATTTGAGACGGACTTCAGCTGAACAAGTACCTAATATGTGCTAGACACATATTGATTTTTTTGTCTTAGCCCAGCATTTCCCCTGGGCATCATATTATTTATTCATAAAGCAGAAATGATTTCTGACAGGCAGTTAGAGGGGTGTAGAGCCGTAGTCCAGAAACAAGGTAAAAAGCTTTGCAAGGACCCCAAGAAATCAATGTGCTGTTGCTAAAGAGCAGCCTTTTAATTCTGAGCACACATTCTTGCAATCATTCAGTGTGGAACAGGAAATTTAAATAACAAATAGTTGCTATTAAAACTGCAGGCCTAAATTTTTATTCATCTTTATTCCAATTCCTTGAACCAAGGTGGAATTAGGCACTGAAGACAGCCAGCCTCTTAGCCATAACACCAGCTTGCTGTGCTAGCCCTGATCTGCACGTTGGTATGTAGATGTCTGTTGGAAATAAAACATTTCTATCAATAAAGATTTAGAACCCAAATGTTGTTCAGAGAGCCAAGATATTCCCAAAATGTGCCTGATTCATCACCACTTACTCTAATTGAGTGTTAGACTGATGTCTGTACAGCAGACTAAAATAATAAATAGCTGGTATTTTTAGAATGTGAGTTGAAATATTTTGATAAGCTAGTCATTGTGATAGACCTGTTGGAAAAAAAGAATTAGGCAAAATGAGGTTTGTTCTGGTTTTGTTAATTCAAAGTTAGATCACAGCATACTATCAAGCAATATTTGCTGGTGAAAGATACAGTTTATTTATAATAATGTTTTTTCTACTAAAAAATCAAACTCACAGATAATCTTCGGAAAACTTTAATCTGCCCTTATACTTCTCTCAGCAAGATAAGTAATTATTGAAGTATTATATTTTAAATGAGATGGACATCTGAACATCTGGTCCAATCAGGCCACTATGGAATTTGTTTCTTGTTCTTTAAGACACAGATAATGCAGTCGAAAAATAGCATGCCACCATGTAATTAAATATTTCATCTTAATGTATAAGCCTTAGAGAGCTGAACTAAATTTGTTCTGGCATTTCTTGACTTTCTAGGACTTGACTTTGAACCTGAATGTCCTTTGATATACATGAGGTTGGGAATTTCCGTGTTTGCTTTGCATATTTTGAGTGGGGAGGGGAAAGGTAAGAAACTAATTCATTTCGACTCTATAGACATGAAAATTAATGTCTTTCTCTTGGTTAATTATAAGGTTGTGTTATTTACGGTGAAACCAAGGCACACATTAACCTTGTGAAGCTGAGAAGTTCACACGCATTCCTTAAATTGGTCTGCAGAACACCTTTTCCCCAGGGAAGACTTTGACCTCTTCAATCACGAAACAGCACAATAAATGCAATTTTAAGTCGCTCAACTAGGACAGCATAATCTGTGTCCATCCAGAATAAGTAGGAGAGCCTGAAACATGCAGGCACTTGTATTTTTCCCCAGGAAATGGTATGACTGAAAAGAAGGGCAAACTGTGATACCTTACTGGTATCTTCTAGGAAATCAAACTTATGAACTTTCACATTTAGTGTTCTGACATAGGATGGCATTGGGAAAGCACTGCAGTGTTTGCATTTGCCTGTCTTTCATGGATTTGAAAATCTAATTTCATTTGAGTCAATCTGAAGAAAGTGTATCAAAAATTATGTTTTTCTGGGCTATTATACATGTTGTAGTGGACACTTTTTTGAATAGTTGCTACCTGATGAGAATATGACTTCATGAAAATAGTTTATTTCAAAAAAATGGATGCATTTTTATTTGTTCTTGCCAATACTTTTGAAGGCTGCTATCAACTTGCAAGAGTTGCCATGTATTTATTAGTAGGTTTCAAATAACAAATTTACTGCATAGCGTTACAGGTGACTGAATGTTATGTAGGGACTTCAAATGTCACCTTTCCAAACTGTTAAACTACAGCTATAATAATAATTCTTTTACTCTATTTAGGTAGTTGGTAGCCAGTCAGTTAATGAGGTTTGTTCATCAAAAGCTCAGCTGCATCTCTCTGGCTCTCTGAACCCCGTTTTCTTAATTTAGTCCTGTCATTACTGTTGTCAGGAGCATAACTCTTTGCTTTTGACAGCAGAAGAGTACCCACCCCCAGATAAACCATTGAAACATGAATACACACATTTTGTACTTCGCCAGCCCGGAGTGCTCTCCAGGACACTCAGATGGAGGATGTGTGCACCGGAGCTGATCACCCAAGGCCCAACTCTAGTCAGCGGAGGGAAGTACCTACTTTTAGGACATGGTTTATTTAACATATTTTGGAGCCTTATTTTATTGTATGGTAAATTGCATCTTATTAAAAGCTTAAAGGATGCCGTAGTCTGAAGGGAGTGAAAGCACCCAGTCATGGGGTGGAATTCCATTTCAGGCTGACACATGCAAATTGAGTTCCTTTCTGAGCAGCTGGGTCTTCATGTGGGCACAGCATCTGCCATTGAGTCAGTGGAGATGCCATCCCTGTAGCTGGTGGAGCCTGGAAAGCATTGCTGCTCTCCCTGAGCTAGGTGCTGCTTTGTGGCATGGCTCACAATGGATGAATGACTAGGCTGTATGGGTCACAGTATTCATGTTATCCAGATTCTGGGACTTGGTGTATTTTTCCAGCCTACAGTGATTTATGACAGTGATACATAGCAAGCTAGTATGTTACCTACTGGCTTTTCTTTGGGGGTTGCTTCTTACTAATTTTTAAGACATAATGGTGAGCAATAAGCAAAACAAAGATAGGCCATATTTTTAACAGACATTTTGTTGTTAAGGTTTGTGTGAACACAGTACAGCACAGCACAGAGAGTTCTCTTAATTTTGTTATGTTGTTACGTTCCTAAAATGGCTTTCTTTGGATGCTTTGCTGGAACCTTTGACAAAAAGTTGTTGATTTTGGAAACCACTGATTAAAAGGTCTGGTACGGGAAGATGTCTGTTACCTTTTTCTATTTTTTACCTTTTTGTTCCCTAGACAATAATTTACCTAAAGGCAGCTTATCTTTGGTAAAACACCTAACCTTACCAAACAAACAGATATTTCCAGAGGCTTAGGAAGAGGATGGCAGGTACTAGTCCATCTCATGGGTCAGCTGGATAAAAGGCTGCACTGCTGTTGAATCTACCATCTGCTGACAGGCAAATGTGTTTTAAGACCAAGGTTTGCTGTTGAGGTCAAATGGACCCCTTAGCTGCTTCTCTTTTAACTTGGTAAATGGCTGAACTGAGGAGATGACAGAAAAAATACTACCTTAAGTATTTTCTAACAGAATTAAATAGCAAGTACATATGTAAATCAGTTTATAAAAGACAAAATTAGCTATGGAACACAGAAGTTCCCAACTGTTACATACAGATATTTTAGGAGTCACTAGAAGATAATAACTCACTATAACAACTAATACAGTTAATGAAGACCTGCTCTTAGAAAATAAACTGTGAGAATTTTTGAGTAAGTTGAGCTTCTTCCTTCCAAGATCTCTGTGACTGAGATGTGTTTGTGAGCCAGCCCTAGGGATGCCTGTGGCCATGAAGCAATGCTCCCCCCTGCCTAGTTCACTGCCAAGCATGGTTCACATTTAGCTTGTGTATCTTTTACATTTTTCAAACATGCTGTTAAAAGAATTTTGTTTTCTTGTGAGCAGTTCTGTAATGTTTGTGTATCTCTTATAACAATGGTAGTAAGAAGCAGTCTGATTTCATGTCCAAAGCCCTTCTCACCCATCCATCCACACAGCACTGCAGTTCACATGCAGTATCAGCTTTGTCTCTGCCCTGCTGTGTATTCGAAACAGCATCTGTGGGCTTTATCATTGCTGCGTTGAAGTTAAGCATGAACTGTGGGCAGACATCAACACACTTAACCTCATTTTCTCCTTTTAAATCCCTTCTTAAAATCTCCTCTGCCATAATCCCTAAAAAAAAAAAAAGTAGGTTAGTCATGTGTTACAGCCACTGCCTCTTGTGTTGACTGATGCTGTCTCTTTGTTTCTTCTTACTTCCTTGTCAACCATCCATATCCACTTATTGGACATGTTTTTTAATGTTTCAATGTACCTTTCTGGGCAAGAATCATCTTTTTTGTTCCCTCGAGCCCAGTTTCCAGTGTGCTTCTGCCCTGACCTGGGACTGCTGGATGAGGTCCCCAGCACAGGAAAGACATTGACCTGTTGGAGCAAGTCCAGAGGAGGACACCAAGTCAATTAGAAGAATGAAGGACCTTTTCTATAAGGAAAGGTTGAGAAAATTGTGATTGTTCAGCCTGGGTCAAAAAAGGCTTCTGGGTGACCTAATTGTGGCCTTCCAGTACCTGACGGGAGCCTGCAGGAAAGCTGGAGAAGACTTCTTGCAAGGGCATGTAGTGACCGGACATGGGGCAATGGCTTCAAACTGAAAGAGAGTAGGTTTAGATTAGATAATAGAAAAAATACTTTTGTGTGAGAGTGGTGAGGCACTGGAACAAGTTTCCAGAGACGTTATGGATGTCCCACCCCTGGAAGTGTTCAAGGCCCTGTGCAATGGGGCTCTGAGCAGCCTGGTCTAGTGGAAGGTGTCCCTGCCCATGGAGGGGGTGGCTGGAACTGGATGATCTCTAAGGTCCCTTCCTGCTGAGGCCATTCTATCATTCTATGATTCTCTGTTACCATAACACAATAAAGAGAAAATAACTGTGATGTCTCAGTGCTTCACAACTGTCCCAGGCTTTTTTACAGCACCATTTGAGGAAAACGAGTGTTGTTATCATATGGCAAAGGTGAAAAATGATGGCATAGGTCCTTAACAAGGAATGTTCTTAAAATATTTCTAATAACTTTGAAATGTCTGAGCTAAGATACAGATATCTTTTTTTAAACAATATAAATATATGATCTTTTTTGCATAAAATGCCTTACAACTGTTACTACTCAGAAGTTTTCTTGAATTTTGAGTCAAATTTCATAATTTTTTTGATTTCAATAAGGACTATGTTAATTGAAATAGGGCACTTAGTCAACAAATGTTTATTGAGGGACAATAGTCTTCCTGTAGATTGTATATCTCCTAAAAACTCTCCAGTATGCTGTTAAAACCACTTGCATCCTTTTATTGAAATGTAGGGCCTACACACAATACATGTCAGTATGGGGTAGGACAGTTTTAGCTGCCATTTGGGATAGGAATGTTGTAATTGCCATTGAATGTATTTTTTAATGTCTCTCTGAGCATTGTACTCTTATTATACAAAGTTTGGTGGTATTCCCTTCCTAAAATCATGCTAAATCTCAGTGTATGGGGGGGGGTTTATATGTATATAAACATCATGATTTTAAATGTCACCGTCTATGACGCTCTTGAAACAAATATACCCAGCAGAAATGAAAGTTTATTTCCGATGGTGTAAATCCTCTGTGATGTCTTTAGATGAGCCATTGCCATCTGTCAGTAAAGCAAGTACTTTTGGAAGTCCAGGTACTTGTCTTTGGCATGGAGAGAATCTCCTCTTTACATGACAGACAAGAGGAATGCATCCATGGTGAGTTGACTCATTTTCTGCTGATGGATTGAGGTTACTGGTATATCCTGCCAGGAAAGATAATGAATAGGAGAACTGCATAAGCATTATTTTCATGTCTTCTGTATTTATGGAATGCTTGGAATATGTGCATACATATTTCTGATTGGTGCTTGAACAAACATAGAGAGGGCTACACTACAGTACCTTGTACTGGTATGAAAGAGGTTGTGGTGTAAAAAGTTAAAATATACAAAGCTCAATCTGTAAAAATAGGTGGAATAATACATATTTTGCTTATTGAGGGAGTCATAC
The DNA here is from genome assembly GCA_013396695.1 of Sakesphorus luctuosus. NCBI lineage: Eukaryota > Metazoa > Chordata > Aves > Passeriformes > Thamnophilidae > Sakesphorus > Sakesphorus luctuosus. The sequence goes on from VWZD01012268.1 coordinate 360,923, forward strand.
AATGAATCTGGAAATGGAAATAATTTAAAACCACAAAATCAGAAGTATTAGGTCAAGTTTTTCCAAACTGAATTAAAATATATTTGAAAGAAAGATCTCTGAGTTGCAACAAATCCCATTTATTTTTATTCCTCTGGAGAGCTGGAACTCGACATCCATGTTGAGGGTTCAGAAGGAGTTCAGTACCTGTGGGACTCCACCTGCAGGGACTTGCTTCCCTGCAGATACTGTCAGGAAAGCTTCCCATCACAATGGCACTTTCTGGGCCACTCTGCCACACTCAGAATATCTGCCCAGTTTAAGCAACGATTCAGGGCACAGCAGCTTTGGTCAGTATTGACTTGACCTTATGTTCAGTGCTGTGGCTAAAGCCTACTGTATTCTCTTCAAGCTACTTTATACATGGGATAACTGGCACTTGAGAATTTAGATTGACTATTCTTAATCAGTTTAACCAGTGAAATATCCACATAATACTTACCTAGTTCTTCTATATAAAGTATTGAGCACTCTGTCTCTGCCTTGATACCACCAGGGGCGGATGTGGGCTTGAGCTTTCAGCCTTACCTCTGCATGTTCTTACGTCTCCATATGAAGCGACTATATCATGTCTGAAGCCATCAAAACCTTTTAACTTTATGGCCATCCAGTGAACATGGAAAGCAGCAAATATCCCAATGAATATTAACTTTCTTCAGAGCTAGCAATGGACTTTTTTCAGAGCTAGTGAAGCTGTAAGCTTCAACTCACTTTGAGGTAACTGAAAAAGAAAACAGGAAGAATCAGTCCTATCAATACACCATCACCATATTTCCATATAAAGGCCTTGAAAGCATGCCTTTGCAAATCATTGCCTTAAAGCTTTTAATGTTCTTGCACTGTAAGAAGCTGAGCAGTATTTCCAGTGCTTATTCACATACTCTTGGCATGTATTCCTGCAGTCCACATCAGGCAGAAATCCCCCTCGAATTCAATGGGCTTTTTGCCCAACGCTGTCTCTCCTTCTAACTGAATTAGCTGTAACAGACTTACTATAAATTATTTTTTGCTCTGGGCACATTCTCCAGTAATTATCCTCTGCTAGTAAATACTTCACTGTATCACTAAGGCACAAGAGCTTTTAATTCTTTAAACTCAACAACTCTTTTATTTGAGGACTGGTTCTGTTGAAAGAGGAGTTAGGTTTGCTTTCATGGTAAGAATGATTGATCATTTTTAAAAACAAACCTGAGGGTATAATTAGGACTTTGCCTTATGAAAATACTACCTTGCAATATGTGAAATTTTAAGTTCTTCGCCACTGAACATCTTCTGGTTTAGAGATTGGGGTGGCCAGGTCTAGGTGGGCTGGGTTTGTTTTTTTAATGCTTTTATTTTCCAGGTATACATTAGTATTGAGAACAGGCTGATTCATGCTAGACTACATTTATCAGTATGGATTTAATTCCACTCAGACTCAGGGTAGTGAAACGTGCTGCATGGCAGCTGGCACAAAGGCATTTTTAATCAAATAATAGATTCCAGCTGGTGGGGAGTCAACTGAGTTCTGAATCAGACATGACTTCATGCAGATCTACCTTATTTCTTCAATAAAATGCATTACCTTTGCATATTAAACAAATGTAAGTGGAGGAGGGGCAGTGAAGAAAAGCAAGTTTGTAGGTTTCTAGAAACAAAACTAATCATTAGAACCCCATAAGGTGAGTTAAACAAGGGATAATATGGGTTTTGCATTCAGAATAATAAATTAACTTAAACTCTTCTCACATACCATGAAATGATTTCTCGTTTGCAGGTGTGCTTGTGTTGTAAGAGTTGTTTTCTAGGCTTTGTCCTTGCTATTGCATTCTCTGCTCTTTAGCTATCTACTACTGTCAACAGGAGTATCCTCATGTTAGTTGTCAGTCTCTGCACCCAACTCACCTGGCTAGGTTACAGTGCAGTAGTGTGAACAATTACCTTCAGCAGTGGAGTGGAGGTCTTTCTGATGTCACTGAACTGAATGTTGTGGCAGACAGACCTTTTTCCGGAAGGTAGTTTTCTCTGCTGTGCCAGAAAGTGTAAAGGTTTTGATATGATTGAGATAATGAGGATCTTATCGATACATAGAGCTGAACAGTGTAATTGTGCTGCAAAGCCAAATGTAATGGTACTGGAAAGGTCAGTGCATGTTGGAAAATGTCAACAGATGCTGCATTTTCAGTGATTTTTCTTGTTAGCTTCTATCCCACTAAGTTCAGTGCTTAGCCAGGACAACCAACTCATTCTTCGCTTTATGCTTACTGGGGCTTAGTTCATGCTATTGAAAAAAATGGCAAATGTCACAAAACCCCCATACACTAGCTAAGGCTTTTTCTTCTGTTTTTCTCCCTGTCTGAATGCTGTGAGGAATATATGCTGGCTAATTGTGTTTCTGTTACTTCACTGTTGGATGTTCTTCAGAGAACTGAGGTGAAGTTCAGCATCAGCCCACCAGAATCAGCAGAGTCTCAAGGGGAGCAGGTATCCCACTGTCCTGTCCACAGCTGAGCAGCCTGAACTTTTTTAGGAGCTGTTCACTCCCATTCCATTAGCTGGAGCTGCAGAGATTTGATATTTCACAGAGTCCAGACTGAAAATAAAGAGAGTATGAAAAAGGATGTCTGATGTGAGGGGACCCTTTTCTGCGTTGAGTGATCCCCATTCCCTCTGAGTCCCCCTGAGGTCACTTGTTTCACTCAGAAGCCGCTGCATGATAGCAAGATCAAAGCCTTTGGAAGCAATGAGACCTTTTCATGACATTTGCTGAAAGTGTGCTACCAGGTAAGTTTCCTCTTTAAAAAAGAAAAGTAAAAATTTATTTTATTTGTGTGGTCAGAAATTCATCCTCAATAAAAGTCCTGTGGAAGAAGAATAGTAGGGAGTATTTTTATGTAGACAGCTGCAATTAACATAAATATATTAATCCAGGCTAGCAAGAGAGTATTGATTGCAGTGTTTTTGCACTTCCCTCTGACAAGATGGAAAAGTGGTTAGAGAAAAACAAAGCCAAATTGATCTCATAATTTCAGGAGTTGTCTTGAAAATAAAAATAAATATTCGCATAGCTTCGATTTATTGCCTGTATTATTTCCATGATGTTTCTGTAGTTACTGTCTATTTCTGACAATATTACAGTATATTTTAGAGACCTTTTATGTTAGATTTGGTTTTCTCATGTCTGTTGCCTTATCCATGTAGCTTATTGATGCCATAAAAAACTCAAAGCCATAAAATTGTTTTTTAATATGGAAAATGCACAGGAAAAGAAAAAAGTAATCTGAGATATGGTGGATACTAATGAGAGTTTATAGGAGACGCTTAGCTTTTATATTGAATGTTATGAAAAGTTCGTATTAAGTTTCTGTTGTGCATTGGTAGTTCAGAAGAGGCACTGGAAGCCTGGTTGGCTGTGGCTGTGCCTGGTCAAAACCCCCTACTTATTTTGGTGCAAAATGTGGGATTTTAAACTTGCAGGGTTTTTTTGAGGGGGAAGGTGTGGGTATTAGTGGGGGTTTTTTCCTACAGAGGCAAAACTGGACATTTTGGAAATACTAATGAAACAATGTGGAGAAAAATTCTTGCCAGAGCAGCCTTGTATTTTGGCCAGGCACTTTCCTGTAGTGCCAAGAACCCAGTTTCATGTCTTGTCTGACACATCCTGGGCAAATGCTGTTTAATGCAGACACCAAGTGGCTTTTGGTCAGGAACACGTATCTCCCACTTTCGCCGGCTCTCTCTATTCCTCTGGAAATCTTAACCCACATCTGGGAAATATACCTAACATCATTTTTCTTAGAAAGCAACGTATTAGTGCAAAATAATTCAGTCACCAGTTTCAAACTGTATTTGATAATTTATAGCCAGCTTTGGTAATTTAGACTAACCTGGGTGAGAAGTTGATGTGTTCACGCTTTCTGAAGGACCTGTGAGTTAACACAGGCTTTCCATTTTCTAAGGTGTGTACTGATGCACATCAAACAGTTGAGATTGTGATGGCCAAGGTAAAGGTACGGGTTTGTCCTCAGCCTTAGTGACTGGAATGGCAGTAGACTGGTTTTCATTTGGGTGTGTTGAGTTTCATGTGCCATGTGCAACGATTTGAACAACATTTGTTGGTTTTAATGAAGTTAGGTCAGATTCGTAGGATTCATTTCAATGAAAACTGATAAATGAAGGGTAACAGATTATGTATGGACCATGAAGTTTAAGAAAGCAGCTATTTTCAGAATTAATAGGTCTATTTATGAAATAATCTAATAATATTTAATGATTTCTCTGATTTTTACAAGCAGTTTCACATGCTTGTAGATGCTAATTGCCTGAGCAGATCCCTGTACTTTGTGTGGGCAGAGTTATATTTGTGTTGATGTGTTTGTTGCATTCTTGCCAAAAAAACCCAACCATAAAACCTCATTAAGTTCTGTTCCTGCAAACGTGTGTGCGCTTAACTTGACTGCTCAAATAATATTGCTTTGTCAGCACTGATTCCAATACTTTGATCATGAAATATCTCATGTAAGGTGGTGGTAAATTAGTACAGCAGTAGTGTTGATCTCTATAAACAGTCATTAATGAGTACATGTTGCACCCTTCCCTGGAGGCAGAAAACCATGTTTCTTCTGAGTTGATGTGTAAAATTAATTTGTTCATCGAAGATACTTTCTGTCTTGAGGTTCAGTTTGCTGCTGCTGTCTTATCCCAATCTCAGATTGCAGAATGACTGTTTCTGTACTTTGCTGTGCACAGATTTCTTTGGGTGCTCAGGCTTTTACTCCTGTTTGCTGTACATTAGCTGCAACACTTTTGGCTCAGTTCCCTGAGCTAGACTAGGGATAGCACAAAGACATTTATAAAGGTAAACAAGAGTATTGTTTGAATGTCTTCACAAACAACAGAAGATAATTTGTTTGCCCAGTGGAAGAGGAATGTTTACTATCTGGCAAGGAAGGAAAAGAACTTTGCTTTCAGTCTTTACAGAGTAGAAGAAAATTACTGCAGCTTAAAGCTGACTGGAGTCCTTGAACCTCTACTGTTAGCAGCAAATCTTCAGCTGAGGTTTTGGGATAAAAAACAAGAGCCCAGAGATCTAGCAGGGGTAGGGCTAAGGTAAGAGTAAGAGAGAAATATGGAAACAAAAGTGAACAGCTATATAAAATGCATGAAGGGTGGGGAAAGGAGATCAACAAGGAGTTGACAAGGGTGGACTTCGGGGATTGTTGCTCTGAAGGGTGTCTAGCAAACACTCTACCTGACAATATTTCATATGCATTTCTGCCTGGCCAAGATCTCATAACTAGGTAGTTGAATTTCTTCTGCACTGTTCCTGTGTGAAGTTCTTCCTGCATTGGTTTTCATGTTTATTTTCTCAGAGGAGAAAAAAATTTGCAGACTCCCGAGATATTGTAAGAAGAAAAGCCAGCCATTTGTTTAAGCTGGCTCTCAATATTCAGAAAGTTGCCTCCACAAGAAAATGTTAATGTTTGGCTTTAGGCTTTCCTGGGAACACAAATGAACTGCTGTTTGTTTTCTGTCTTTGGAGATTCTTGTTTTTATTTCTTCCTTGTTCTTTTCAACCTTTCTTTCTACTTATCTAGCATCTCACATAACTTTGATATTTATCTTTGCAAAAGAGTAATTTGCATGAAGATATGCAGGATTTTGAGAATGCTTTCTTTACTGGTAGACAGAATAGGAAGTTAAAAATCATTTGTTCTCCATTCAGTATCTATTCTGCAGTGCATGTTGAAAGAGACATATGTTGCTGCATGTGTGATGAAGCTAATTCCATCTTTGCCTTAGTGGAGTTGTTCACACTGAGCTTGCATTCTGATGAATTAAATGAGAAATTAGGAGTTCAGGTTCGTGGTGGGCTGTCAAGAATTTGCTTTGTTAGAGCACTGGCTTTGCTCAAAGCTCTGTGAAACTCATGCAGCCCCAGGGCCACACCAACCTTCAGCTGCCACTGTGCTCTCCTGCAATTTGTCCAGGGGAAGCTAGGGGTGATGGAAGTCTTCAGGAGGCTCCAGCACTGCTTTGGCCTTGCTGTGAAATTAAAATTCAGCCTTGGTAAAGTGTAGACCAGACTATGCCAGTCTCCCCAGAGTTTTGTTTTCTGAGGCTTCTGGTGGCACTCCATTAACTTTATGCATCAAAGACTTGTGGAAATAGAGGAGCTGTAAAGGTGAATTTTTGAGTGGGTGAGTTCATCCTTGACGCCACAACATTTGGAGATTGTCGAAGTCAGGGATATTGCTGAGGGTGGGCTGCAGCCAACCACATGGTCATTTGACTGCATGTGAGCCTTGGTGAATGGCATTGAAGGATTTCTTTTTAATGAGCATGTTAAACATGGGACAAATTAAATTTTAGTATAGTCATTTAAAGTAATTTCTGATACGGATGATTTGTTGGCAGATGAGATGTTAGGTCTGCCATAATCTGGGGCTCATCCAAGTTTCCCTTCCTCTAAATACAACTGATCTAAGCAATGGTTCAGCTGTGCACAGTGCTCTTCAGTACTTCAATGCAGATGAGCTGTTCTGACTAATGATGAGTGCAATAGCCAAAACTCCTATACAGTAATAAGAAAATGTGCCTGCCATCACCTCCTTAAAAAATCTTGAATTCCCAGTGTGTTTGGCTGTTACTTTCATCCACTGCTAGTGAAAACTGCTTAAAACAGACATATATCTCCAAGTTTCCTGTGGGCATTTTTAATGCAGAATATAGTCTTAGTATTGAATATCTGAAAATACCACAAAAAATTTATTTCAAAGAATAATGATAAATAAGCAAATTATTTGTTGGTATAAAAAAAGAAACTAAGTCTTGAATAAAATCTGCTATAATAAAGCATACAATATATTACACAGTAATCACAGTATATAAAATATTCTGATAAAATTTTCCAGTTCAGGTAGTTCAGCATGCACTGGTATGTTAACAAAGATAGTTGTCCCAGCTTTACTAAAGTAAGGATAATAAAATTCTTGTAGAACCTAAATGTGTTGTGCATGTACAGTAGAAATGTCTGTCATGAGATTACATTGCAGTTAGATTCATGATGACCTGTCTTTTCTTTTTACTTTGATTTCCCCCTGGCTTGTAGTTACTGAAGTCTCCAAGGATTACAGGGGCAGAATGCCTAAAAGTGCTCTTTAACGCTTGACAGGGCGGCTCTGACAGTGTTAGACACACATTTTAAGCACACTAACAATTGAAGGATAATGCTGTACACAGTGTAGAGGGTTTACAGAAGAGGCAAATAGGGATTTTGCAGCTTATGATGGAGAGTCTTTGATATAGCAATTTCAAAAATTAGATTAGGGTGTATATCATTTAAAACTCTTTTTCAGTTGTGCTGTAAATTTAACAGCAAGGTTTGGTTGAAATGAAGTCTTGTGGTCTGCAAGGAAGAAAATCAATCAGGGTGCACCTTATCATTTTTCTCTATCCTTGGTAGAGATGCAATTAAATTCAGTCTGAAAGGTCACAGTGTGGGGTATACATTAACCTCACACTAACCCTGTGTATGATGCTGCCACTGAGAATGAGTTAATAAAGATATCAGTTGGAGCTGCTTGTTTGTTCTCGTTTTTTTGAACATATCTGTGTTCACGCACACTTCTAATTAGGTCTTTGTGCATAATATTAGCAGGGATCTAGAATATTTGCAGGGCTGTTCAGTACATTGTAGGCTCGTGCACACTGGAATTTACAGCAGAGTTCCACAGCTGGTGGCCAAACCCACTTAAACTCATTTGTTGAAGTTCATGTTAATGCAGGGGTATGTCAGTTAGACAAGGGTTTGTTTAATTTCTAGACTCTGATGATGTTTAAAACAGCAGCTGCAGGTTTAATTTCAAAGTGCAGTAGAGTTTCTGAATGCCATTTGCATTATACACATTTGCTCCAGATGACAGAAATTAAATTTCATATTGAGAATTGGACAATACTTTGGTGGTAGAGAGACTCTTGACCTTTTTAACCTGTTAAATTAAGTTAGGGAAAGGTATTTGATTTCAGATTTGATTTGAGAGGCCTTTTTAAAGAGAAACCATGTTTTCCATATTAACTATTAAAGAAAACCAGTGCAGTGCAACAGGAAGAACGGCAATGCAGTTTGAGGGACAAGGCGGAGAAACATAGTACTCAGGGCTTCTTTTCTGGAGTTTACAAGTGAGAGGTCATCAAATTTTACTTCCAAAAGCAGTTCTGCTCCTCCCTGGAAAGTCATTTATTGTTACCTGAGATTGCAGAGTTTCTAATGAATATGTTGAACAATAGGGCATGAGCATGAGAAATATAAAATGTATGCTTCAGATTATGAGGTAGTGCCAGGGGAAGTGGATTTGGGAAAAAACCAGCCTGTTAGGCCAACCTCTAGAGTATGTGGTATTTAGAACAAATGTTGAACAAGATGAGAAAATCAGAGAAGCGAGTGGAAAATGGGTTAAAATAAAAAAATACTAATAAATATTTTTCTGCCAAGGGTGGATGTTTCATTTTCTTCAGTTCTGTTGCTGAATAAAAGCAATAGATGTGATCCATCTCAATTTTGATAAAGAATTTAAATGTATTACCCACATGGAGGTTTATCAGTATGGTAAGAGAAAAGGGAAATTACAGAAGAAATTTTAAATAAGTAGAGAATTGAATAAAGAGGAAATACCAATATCCATCTTGAAAGGGGAATGTTGGGCCAAAGGGAGTCTGCTAACTAAATTCCTTAAAGGAGATGAAACATGATTAGTGTTTTCCTACCATTGCCCTAAATAAGCAGTAGTAAGCTTATGAATTTGACAGGTGGCAGAATTGCTATGAATTTACAGGTGACTCAAAGGTAGGAGTCCTTGACATTTCAGAAGAGGATCATAGCATCGTACAAGAAGGGTTATGTTTTCTTCTGGGTTGATATGATAGATATGGCATGAAATGTAATTGTGCAAAGTGCAAGGCCACACTTTTTACAATGGGTAAAGTCAGGTCAGGCAAAAAAAACCAGTCTCTGATTTTTTCTGAGATTTGTGAACAGCCCTTTCCAGATACAGCAGAGGTAAAAACAAAGAGCAGCTCTAGGATGGAGCATCACAGAGTTCATGGAAGGGAGTCAGGATTTCCTTGCAGTCCTGTTCCTGTATTTATTTCAGGTGTTTCTCATGGGGAATTGGATGTGCATGTGCCTCTGTGTATGTGGATATTTTAATTAAATTGCTAGCTGCTTCCATGTGTTTGAAGCATTCCCTGGTGGTGAATGTGTCTGTGCACCACGAGCAGCAGGAAAGATGATGTGTTTGTGTGCACGCAGCTGCAGCACAGCAGGAGAGGGAAAGACTTCAGATACAGCAAACTCTGCAACTCCTGAAGGGATGGCTGTCAGTCACATCTGCTTATCCCAGGCCCTTTGCTGCTGTGGGAATGTGCTAAATTTCTGCTCTTCCTCAGGTGATCAGCTATCACTGCTCATGAGCATAACCTAAATACTGACCTGTCTGCAGAGAAATAGGAAAGCTCCCTTTCTACAGAACATAGGTTTTACTCTTGGAAGCCTACTTGTAGTGTGAAGGAAACTTCCAAGAACCACAGAAGGACTGAGGTGGGAAGGGACCTCTGGAGGTCATGTGGTCTGGCCCTCGTTCAGGCAGAACCACTTAGAGCTGGTTCCCCAGACTTCTGAATATCTTCAAGAATGGAGACTCTACTACCTGTGGAAGTTTCTCTGAGGAAGTGGGTTGAAATCATGCAGACAGGCATTGGATGGGAATATTCCAGTTGCATAAATGTTTCTGTTTGGAATGAGGTAGCTGAGATGCAGGGGAAGAGAGAGTTGAGTCTTGATGGTAAGTGCCACATCCCACATTTTTGTAGTTCCCAAAGGCAGGCTGGAGCTCTTAAATTGGTTGTTTCATCAAGTTGACTTTCCATGCCAGGCATACTGTGATAAAGTACCAGCTCTGCTGTGCCACCTTCCAGCAGAGATGCTGCCAAGGGCAGGCATATACCACTACCCTTAGGTACTGCCATTGTGCCATCAGTGCTCTGAGAAAACCAGGGCTTCTCTGCTGCTTCAGTACTGCCATTGGGAGAGGAACTTGGATGCATGAAAGAGGGAGTTTGAATGGGAGGACAATACAGTGGGTGGTTTGCTGAGCACCAGGGCCATCCCACAGCCATACAGGCAGGCCAGTAGCAGCAGCTCAGCACCAGGGCCACGCTTGTGATGCTTGGGTTGGGTTGGAGCAGGTGCTGCTTCTTCTCCACTCTTGTGGCTGCTCATCTTCCCTCCTTCCATGTGGTCCTTCAAGGTTTGTAAGGCTCTGTGGATTTCAGGAGAAATCATGTGTCCCAATCTTTGTTCTCCTTAGTCGTGAAAAAGCAGAACTTAAGGTTTCACAGGAAATCCAGACATTAGTTTTGTTCATACCTATCCTAATGCTCATGTTGCCTTAACTGTCACAGAAGGAAAGAATGGAGATGGTAGTTTATTTTACTTAGGGCACATAAAGCTAGGTTTTTTTTGATTAGCCATGACAGTGGTTTTCAGTAGTGGGGTTGTATGCTGAAGCATATGCTTGGTTGGGGTTTTTTCCCCTTATTATTCTCATCCAGTTTCCATGCTTGCATTGTTTACCCTTGACATGAATGATTACTTCTTCCAAAGATATTAAATGCATTAATCAAGTTTCCATGGCTGAAGTAGGTTTAATATGCATTTTTAGGAAAGTACTGGACAGATTTCACTGTTGTTATTCCAAGAATTTTACTTGCTGATTTACTGTGCTTTGAGAGTAAGATTGTCTTTTGTGTCAGACATGCAGCATGGCAAGCCAACAAACGTGAGAATCGAGATTGACTTGATGCTACAGACAAGAATGTGCGATTTTCTTCCTGTCATCTAGTTCTGTTTAATACCAACAGAAATGGCACATCTCCCACTTTCCTGTGGGTAAAACTTACGCATTTCTGCAGTGAATCCAGGAAAGTTTGATCAGGGCTTTGCTCAAGGGGACAGAGGAATCTGTGGCACTGTACACCAAGCCCATCGCTTTTCTGAGGAAAAGCGCTTCACAGTCCAAGTGAGTGAAATGACATAAAGGCATGTCAATATGCCCAGGAACCATACACTTCACTGTATAATTTTCTACTTGATTATGCCTTAAAATTGTAGAGCAGTTGTATTATTTTTTATACAGCAGATGAGCATTCAAGAATACTGCTCAAGTGGCATCAAACTTTAACCTGAACACAGAGGTTCATGGGTTTGTTCACTTACTATCTCTTGATATTCACTGATAATCACTGTTGGTCTTATCATTACATCTTCTTGAGGAAAGCAGAAAAATATACAGACTAATTTGTTCAAACATAAGAGGTGAAGTGATGAAGGTCCTCCTAAACTCATTGCACAATATGAAGAAAACTGGCCCAGAATTTCACATCCAATTCGTTGCTGCAGTTTTAATGTAGTGTGGGAACTATTCTGTTCCAGGCAATAAGGGAATACTTGCTCTTTCAGTCAGAGGCCTTATTTTTTTTGTATTACTACTATCAGCATCATAATTCTGCCAAATGAAAATGTGTATCCAGACATTACGTGGTCTTCTGGTTTTCACAGTCCATTTTTTTTGTCAGTGAGGGCAAGTTCTTTCACCACAATTTGGAACTTCTGAACAGTGTCAACAAAAGTCCATTCCCACACTGTTAAGTACGAAATCTGTGGCTGTTCTTACCCTTGGGGTGGGCAAGGGCCTAAGAAGATTAGATTACAGATTGATTTCTGTTCTTCATGTAAGAAGGAAATCTATTTCTAATCTGGTTTGGGATGAGAATTTATAGTGACCATCTGCATGAAAATTTTACCCATACTAATTTAATTAAAAAAAAATTGGCTCAAAAACTCAGCTTTTTTTTTTTCCCCCACTCCCTGAATAAAGTTTTCTAGTTTGGCATCTCAGGGAAGAGCATCTGCTTCAAAGATGTCTTTGGAGGTTCTGTGTTATTAGTCCTTCTCTTTTTACACTAGTTTTTCTGTCACGCTGCCTCATATTGCCCATAAGAAGTCTTCAGCTTTTATGGGCAAGCTCCCCAGTATAGACATTGTCTAGTTTCTTCTGACTTCATTGGAGATAATAACCACGCTTCACTCCTTAATATGAATGTCTTTGTTCATCTTTTTCCCTAAAAAAATAAATTTGACATTGTGATTTTCATTTGTTATTCACAGTTTTGACAGAATCTTTCTACTAAAAATCATCATGCCTCACATTTCAGCCTATTAGAAAGAAAATTACAACACAGTCAGACAGAAGGCTAATAATACTTAGAAAGTCCAGTCTGCACTTACATTTTTCATTATGATTGACAACCTGTTTAGAAATTCTGTTCCAGCCCAGATTTTCAGTAGTCTCAATGAATATTTATTGGGATTTGCAAATAGTTGGGCTGTATTGTATCCCGCCATGAACATTTTTCTATGGGCCATTCAAATAGTTATCCTTTATTCACATAAATACTTCAACAAATATTTAACGTTCACATTACATTAAATAATGTACTTTCATTCCTGTAATGTATTGACACTAATTTCAATATAAATGTAAAAAATTGATTTTTTATGCTTTGATATTCTCACTGCAACACTGTATTAGGTTAAGGATGCTACTGAGTATCAGAGGGGACCACTGTTCCCAAAACTCTTTGACCTGGTTCAGTGCAAGAAAGCAGTTAAAAGTCAACATGGAGATGAAAGTATCTTTCACAGCTGTGACGGCACAACATATGTTACTACTTTGTGTGAAAATGAGCAGAGGCAATTTAAAGTCTGCATTTGGCCGATTAGTCTTATGGTGTCTTTTCTTTGACAATAAAGATGCCATTGGCAAAACCTTTCCAGAAAGGACAGAGTGAGTATTCCTGCAGAGACTGCCTAGTAGATTGGGATGCTTCTGGCATACAGATATTTGTAGCAGATGTTTCCAATTAACTGTAATAATTCTGAAAAATAAATTAACTTTCTTCAGGATCTCCTCAATGAATATTGATGTGGCAGCAGTGTCCTCAGCCTGGAAATACTCACAGAAATAGTGCTCGAGTGGACTGGATAAAAAACTTAAAGGTGACAATTTGCCAGAAAAGCTGAAGGTCCAGGCCCTTGCACAGGGCAGAACTTTTGTCTCAGTTTCTCTGTATGTCCCAGGCTGTCAGCCCCCAGTGCCTGCCGAGGAGAATGGCCCAGCTCCTGGGGCAGTGCTGGGGCACGGTGGCAATGCCGCTGCCTGTCCCCAAGGCACCATGGCATGGTGCCACACCCAGGGCGGACACGAATTCTGGAGGCCTATGTGGATGGTTGTGTTAAGTCCCTAGGTGACCTTAGTGCCAAAATTAAAGGATGTATTCCTTAGGTGCTGGTGCCTCTGAGGAGCACGATGTCAGTGGAGACATGTGAGCACCTCAGGGGTCCTGCACCTCTTCACATGGAGCTGCTTGGTTTGCTCAGAAACACCTTCAGCAGCATATGGAGAGTTGAACTTGGTGTGGCTGTGCTCTGGGATACTAGAGAGGGCATGGAGGTTTCTGGTAGATTTTTTCAGGGCTTCATGACTCTTACTGTTTGCTGTCCACAAACAAATGGGAATCTCTACTATTAAAAAAAAAAAGGGCAAAGAGTCTTTTTCAACTTGCACAGAATTTCATATGGCTTTATTTTAGCATAGTGACATTTCTTGTCAAGTCTGTATTGCTTTATTTGCTTCACTGTAGGTGTATTTCTTTTCATACCTATAGCTGTTTAAGAAGTTTTAATTGGAACTTGGTGATTTAAATATTTTTATTGGGTTTATTTTTTTGAATGTACCAGTATTTTTGCCAGTTCTATTTGTTACCCTCTTCATAGCTTTGTTGAAAGACACATTTTTGCTCTGGTTTTGTCTAGTTCTTTCTACACTGCTACACTCTTAAATTTACAATTTTTCAGCTCATATGGTAGATTCCACTGCTTGACAGTGATTGCAAGCATTCCTAGTACCATTTCTTTTTTTTTAATTTTTGTCCTTTCAAAAGTTAAAGCCACAAATGAAGTTATTTGAACTTGTCATGCTCTGTTAGAAAATTTCCAATACAGTCTCCATGCGACAACATGAAAGCTCTGGCCTTGTGGAGCTCCCGAGTGTTTACCAGACAGAAACGATCTCACTGGAGAAAGGGAACTGCTGCAAGGTTATCTTGAGGTTTCTAAGGTATTAAATCTTGTTTCAAGGCTCTTTTACCTAAACTGTGTCTGGAAAACTACTGTTCCAGCCTGGCTATCCAGGTGCCCATCCAGGCTAACCACTAAACATATTCATTTCATTGCTTGTTGTTTTAGCACAGATGTATCTAACCTGTTTATCCTGGTTGCCTCTATCTTTCTAGAGGCTTGAAGTTCCATCTTTCCCCTTTCTGGCTGCTAGACCCTCCTGCAGTGCTCCATGGAATGTGAGCCTGCAAGAGGTGTTTCCAGACTGACAGTGGAGAAATGGTGGGCTGGTCCAATGGCCAAAGTATCCTGAGCAACAAGGATCATGCCTATATATTTTCCACATTCAGCTCTCCAAAACCTTCTGTCACAGAATCAAGGTTTCAGTTTGGAGTGGTGACTAACTTAGCCATTGGTATCAAAACTTCCTGTCTAGTGTTGCTGTCCCAGTGATATGGCTGTTAGCTGTCAAAGCCACTGGGAATTAATCTTCCCTTTCATTCCCGTTTATCGCTCCTGCCCTTTCATACAATGAGGGTACTAGTGCAGATGCAATGCAGACTCATTATGTGGGGTCCTGCCTGCTGCTGTCTTTTGACATGAGCCTTCAGTTACTCCAGGCTGTTTCTTTTGGCTTATAGAAACTCAGCTTCACAAACTATAAAAGGTCTGTGTAATGTTTCTTGAGAGAAAGGACAACTGACTGTGTATAATCCTAAACCACTTCGTTTTTCCGATACTTTTTGCTTCGCATTATCTGCCTTCAGTGGATAATTGCATGTTTAAGAGACAAAAACTTCAACACTATTAAATCATTCCTTGCAAGGCGTTTTTAAAAGGAATCGTTTGCAAAGCAAACTTCCTTGGTCATTGTCACCATTTGGCAGTGTCTCTAATTTACTGCAGAGTCAGGAAAACACAGAAGATAAGGTCTCTGCAGTGATAGGAATCCTTCACATTGCACATGTGCAACTCTCTTTGCTTTCACACATTCATCTGCCCTTCAGACACTATTAATGAGAACATAAAATTATATGGAGGGGTAGGGCTGTTGCTTTTGTCTTTTTTATGTTAAGGCAAATTGAGGATAGCAGGATGATGCCAAGTCAAAATAATCATATCTGTAACTCTTGTATGGTTAGCACTAAAACAAGAATGAGATGTGACAAGGGGTCTTGAGCAAATGGAAATTATAAAGCTGAAAAAAAAATGTGAAAGGCAGTGGTTCCTGTGAACTCCTGTCTGTATTGAAAAAGACTATGTCAAGAACAGGGTTTAAATCTTTTTGGCTGCCCACTTCCATGGGCCAGAATGTAGTTAAAACAATTCATGTAAAAGCTTCTTCCTAAGCAGGCATATGTCTGGAGAAGTAAAGGACTGACACAGCACCTTAGGCTCATGGTGGGTGAAATGGTGATGCTCCTGCATGCTGGGTTGTGTTCTGGCCTTTTCCACCTACAGAAAGCCAAAACATTTCTACAACAAAGCAAGATTCTATAAAGATTTGTGTAAGAAAAAATTTGATTGAAAATAGCAAACATGATGGGAATACAGTCTTTCAGATTATTTGCTGTGATTGTCTCCATTTGTTTTAACCCCTTCCTGGCCAGAGTGTAGCAAGAACGAAGCCATGGTCATATTAAACAATGTTCTAGGCAGTTTAAGAAATGCTCTTGCAGCATAGATGGAGCATTAATGTAGCATTGCTTTGGTGTTCTTTGGGGGCTTATGTTGTGTTGATTCATTGATGAATCAAGCAGGCAGTATCCAGTGCTGTGAGTGGTACTGCTCGTGCTGTTAGAGGAGAGGGGCTGGAACAGCTGGCAAGAGAAGGACAGGGATGCAGCTGCTGCAAAGGGGTGGCTGAAGAACAGCAGATCTTAAACTGGTCTTGGTTTTGTATCTGTGAATAGTGGTTTTGCACATGGATTATACTGGGTGATAAATATGTGCTTTGCCTAGAGGCATGACTTCAGGTCCTTATCCTTTTATTTCTTCTCCTCTGTTAAATATTTTTATAAAAACCACACATTGCACAGTGAGTATTTTAACTTTTTTTAATAAAGGAGCTATTGGCAATTATTATTATATCAGTAAGGAGCAAGATGAAAGCCGAAGCATTTGATGCCTTCTGTGTTTACTTGACAATATTAAGTTTATGCAAAGAATAGCCTCCTATTTAAATAAGGAAATATCTAAATGACTGCCAAACTTACATTTTTGCATGAAGCTGCTCTTGTGTTTTATGAGTCTATGACCAAGGAAAATAACTTCTGTTTTATCAGGATTTGGAATTAATTGAAAGACTGAAAAAAAAACCAAACTCCAAACCCAGAACCACAAAAGCTGCTTGATGAAAAGAGGCAAGGCGATTTCTCTGTGTGTACAAGACCTGCAATTTTTGGAAGTGTATCTTCCAGCCCAGTTAAATCTCTGTGCTCATAGAGTCTCTTGGAGAAGATCTGTGTGTGACTGCTGTTTTACATTCTTAATGTCTGTGGTTTAGTTTTGAAGGAGCTACCCATGTGAAATGACTCCTCCTGATTTAAATTTACTTCCTCTATGTTCTGTAAAATTAGGAAACTAAAGAAAATTAAGACACACTCATTCACTGACCCAATTGGTATTATTGGCTGAGATGCTTCCAGTGGCAGGAAGTAGTGATTGGTTTCCCAGGGCATGCTTTGCAAATTGATGTTTTGAGGAGATTTGAGCAAAGATTCAGGCTTTGACTTACTGTGATTTCTGGTGTCTTAATACAGAGAGGATGCCAATAGCCACCCTAAACATCAGATTTTAAAAGTGTTAGAAAAAGGGAATTAATATTTTGTCTTCCCCTTCCTCCGGACTAAAAGAAAAAGTGGGGAGGGTGTAATTACCATATGTTGAACATTATTCCTGAAACACTTCAGAGAGGGTGAGCTTTCCTATAAACATATTGCATTTGTTTCCTCTGTCCCACTGATTTCAAATGAAATGCTTGTCCTGCTTGCAGTGTGTAAGGCACACTTATCTTTTCCCTGGCTATAATGTGAGCAGTGCTTTGCTGACTGGATTCCCATGGCAGTGGCAAACGATCTTGTCTGCAGTTAAGATGTTCTTCATCGTCATGGGCCTGTCACTGGTGTCTCAGAGGCAACAGGCAGGGTCCTGGTGGGAAAGCTCACAGCTGGCTGCAGCTGCTCCACTGCCTTACTTGTGGAAGGAGGAATGTATGTGGAAAAGGAGAAAAACTGTAATGAAATCCATTAACAACTGCTAGGAAGGAAACAAGCTAGGGTAGATGTATTTTAGTAGTACAAAGGCTATTTATTATACAAAGCCTCCTTCTGTCTTGTAATAACTGATGGCTACAAAACATGGTGGCCCCTCTTCCCAGGGCCTTGCTGGATGGCAGGGCAGTGGAGGTGGGGAGACCCAGGCTTTCTCCTTGCTCTGACACAGCATGGAGCACCCCAGAAACACTTCCCGGCTGTGCGAGAGGTGCTGGCAGGACTACTGCCCTCTGTGTGCCCAGCCACTGCTTTCTCCGTAGTCAAGGGAAGGAAGCTCTGGGAAGTCCAGGCTCTCAGTAGGGGGAGCAGAGTGTATGCTTTGGACTGGGGGAAGCACATGGGGGCTTCTTTTCTTGTTTGTCTCCCCTCAGGCTTAGCCTAAAATGTTCTTCTCACATCCCTGGCTGTCCATCTGTCTGCGTTGGTGTGGGAGAAAACACATGCAGAAGCCCATAGAATTCTCATGGATTTAATGCAAATTCTGAAGCAGAATTTCAGGATTTGGTTAAGTGTGGGTTTTCTTCTAAAAGGCTAATGTAATCAGTATGCGATTACATCTTGTGGCAAAGCTTGCTTGATTAAACAAATCCTACTTCTGATCTGTTTCAGGATTTTATGCTAGCATCTCTACCAGTTCAGTGAGTCGGTGTAGGAAATACTGTTTCCTTCTTCTCCAGTGTATTTTGTCCAGCATGGAGTCTGGAGGTGGAGTATAGGCTTCTAACACTCTGGCTGTCTCAGCTACTTATGTATATGAAAGAAGTCACATTCAAACATAAAAAACCCCCCAAACTTGTCATCCACAAGTTACTGCAGGATTCCTTAAATATCGTGTTCAGTTCTTGCTGGCAGAATGATTTAAAAGATTGTTTTCCAAAGAGAGAGAAAGAGACAAATGTTCTGGGACATCCTCCTTGTCGGGGCACTTGTCGGAGTGGTTATGCTCTGCATTCTCTGTTCATCAGTCCACTCAGCCTGTCACCTGCCATGCATGGGAGGAGGGAGGGTGCATGGGAGGCTGGTCAGTGGTGCTCTGCCTCAGCCTTCAGTTTGGCATCACCTGCTTTGTTGAGCCACAGTCCCACAGAGCCTTGATGTTACAGGGTAATGTCTCCCTTGCAGATGGTTGTCATTGAGATACCAAAGGCTGGTGGAGATATACCAAAGGCTGGTGGAGATATACCAAAGGCTGAGCCTCTGCTTTCTAGCTGTAATTGATTCTTGATGCTCTAGATAGCTTTCATTATATTGTTATTTAAAAAAACCCAAAGCAATGTGCTTCTGTCACGGCCCTGTGTGACCAGGGCAAAGCCCCTCTGAGCAGACACTTCAGAACTCCAGGTGAGCTCCCCTGCTGGACAGGCATCTCTGCCCTGCTGCACCACTTCACTCTCAGAGGTTTGCTGAAAGTGTACTTTAAAGTCAGTGCAGGGCCCAGTTTCTCAGCACCCTTGCGTAACCCTGCCTTTATCAAACACTTTAAAGATTTGCTCTTTTAAGTTCCTTTTTAATTACTCCCCAAATTCTTTCAGTCCAGCCTTGTGAACCAAGCTTGGGTGAGGCTATCAGATATGTTCCAATCCATCCATGGCAAGTATGACCAAGGGAGAACAAAGTATCAAATAACAGTATAATATTAGATAAAAATGAGGTCTGATCTCTCACAAGTAGTGTGGAGTCCAGGCAAAACGCATAAAATCCCACAACAACAGTGGCAGAAAGAAGGTGGAAACTTAATCTTGTTCACCTGCTTCAGCAGCTGTATGAATTTGAGGGGCCAGCAGCTTCTTTGGGCTATTTCTGTTTTCTTTTTACCAGTCACAGACTTTGGGCAATGTTGCTGGATTTCAATCTAGTGCCAAGTGAAGCACTTTCTCGTGGGTACTTAGGAGGACAGCACAAACAAGCTTGGTTGCATTAAGAAGTGTTTGACATAATTAACTAACTTTGTGTTTTCAAGTGAATTAAGGTTGTTCATCCTGTTTTTCCTGTTTTTAAACCAGTTTTCACTGTGAAAGATACAGTGATAATCAAAAAGACCAAGAACTGCTAGCTGACACTCTACACCCCATCCTACTTTTCCTGAAATTAAACTTTGACTATTAAACATCTCATTTTACTGTGGTTAAACAAACCCTTTATTTTTATAGTCCTTGTTTCATGAATAAATAAGTGTCACAGACACCTTTAGCACTGATTCAATACTTAAATGAGCTTCCACAGTTTCTACAGAGCTGTGGGAAGAGGACTTGTATAGTTTGTGAAAATGGTTGTACAGAAAAAATTACATCTTAATAGTTACTTTTCATATAATGCAATTTCCTGAACATAAACAGTTTTATCTGATGTGCTTTTGCTGAGTAGGGTGCCACCACTCATCAGGCAAAGCCAGAGTAATTCAAACATGTCTGACAGGATCAGGACTTGGAAATGCAAGTCAGCTGTTGGAAGCAGGATGGAGAGTAGTTGTGGATGGTGATGAAGTAGTGATGTTTCTTCTCTCTATGGCAGCTTGTCAACAAATGACAGGAGGTTATCATTCTTCGTTTCTTGCATTTATAATCTCAAACAAATCCTTGAATCTTAAATAGATTTATATCTTCTGGTGACTCTTCTGCCAATTAGCATGGTGCCACTTCAGTTTCCAGAACCTTTGCCCACTAGTATCTTATAGTCTGGCTAATTATTTTGAGCATACTTTAATCAGATTTGGTGGGGTTTTTTTAAAAAAAAATACATATTCCCTTGTGCATTAGAGTTTAGCAATTTGATTTAGATAATCAGATCTTGTCCATAGATCCAAATAATTCAGGAGAGTTTTCCTGGTGAGTTATGACAATATAGGGTAATGGATTTGTGAATTTTTTTTAACCAAATCTGAAAACATTTGAATGTCATCAGTCAGAAAGATCTTTGACCTGAAATTTAATTAAGGAGTGGAAAATAGGAAAAGTGGGTGGAACGGAAGAGGACTAAACAAAAAAAAATCCCTGTTTATTCAAGGTTTGGCTCCTCTTCAATGGTCTAAAAAGTTCTTGTCATAGAATAGTTGGGCCTTATAAATGGGATAATTTTGAAAATTAGGAAGAATGGAAAATGAAAACTTAGTAACTTGATTTCTTCATTTTTAGTAAAAATGAACAAGCTGCAGGGTACAATAAAAGGCAAGCTGAAGTCGAAAAAAACACATTTGTAGCTATCCATGTTCTAATGAGTAGCATTAGGAAACCATATGTAAGTATTTAGTCTTGACTGTAATGTATTGAATACATTTGGTCTTGTCTGGATGAAACAAGTGCAAATCTATCAAGTACTTGGGTGAAAAAAACAGTTGGAAATTCTGTTACTACAAATGGAAACCAAAGAGCCATGCTCAAATGCTTCATAAATACTGGAAACATATGAAGTGAACTTCCATTTCCAGTGCTAATCAGACAGGTGAGAAATAAATTTCCAAATGACAACAGTTACTCTTAGATACGTTGCTGAATGCAGAATAATTCAGTGACTGTAATACTGCAAACCAACTTCAATGGGAAAAAAAAAGATTTAAGAGAATTATTTGCATTCTTGTAGTACAGAATATTAGACTTAGATTGTATTGGTACGCTTCAAATCTTGGTAAGGCTTTGACTTGATTGCTGTAAGAGGGGGCTTTGGACACATGCTAGGTGTGCTAAATTAAAAATCCACATGGCCTGAGTTAGTCAAGAGTTCAAGAGCTTTTAGCAGAGAACAGACCGTAGACCCAAATGACCTGTGTCCAAGTAAAACACTTCAGATCAATAGCTCAAAATGAAATACAGCCCTCTTGGCAGTGGAGGCAGTCGAGTGTGTGTGTGTCTTGAGCACACACAGGAGATGTGGGAGCACCTGGGAAGTACAGTGACGAGCTCCCAGCCACAGCAAAAGGTGATACTTGATAAGTGTAATTTTGTGTTTAGTCTCCCATAGATGGAGAGAACCTGGTGTAGTCCAGCACTGGGCTCAGGCAGGTAGAAGGACTTGATGAGGTGCAGGTACCAGTGCCATACAGCGCTACAAATAAAACTGTCACTGGCAGTAATGCTCTTAAAAGTTAATGCAAGAAGGAATAGCAGAGACAAGTTTGACTGGAAAAACTACAGTTAAGGGAAGTGTAGAATAAGCAGTGCTATCAAATTGGTTTTCATCAACAACTAATCCAAATTTATCTAAGATCACTAAGGTTCAGGCTTCATTATCACCTAATGCAGGCTGAACACATCTATCCTTGACTAGCTGGAGATTTGATGTAACACCTATTTAGAAAAGTAATTTACAAGTGTAAGTCTTATCTGTGTGGCCAGAGACGGTCATAATTTCTTTCAAGACGTTTGCTTTATTTGTAAAGGTTGAATTTGCTGTCAGGGTATTAGAGGGTTAGTAAGTCTTGGCATAATCCATTGGAGAAAGAATCTCTTGGGGTTGTGTTTTCTGAAAACTGAATATTGTGTCCGTGTTTCTCTTAGTTGTAGATGTAAAGTAGGAGTCTGAATATACGAGTGTTTTAAAATTCTGTAAGCAAACCAAGTTTTTCAGAATAGCATCATATTAAGAAATCTAGTAGTTCTTCTACACTTCCAGAGACACAATACTGCACCTTACTGTCTCCGCCACAGCATGTGTGCTGTGCTCCTTCCTCTTATGTGATTGTGATTTTACAGAAAAGATCCCTGAAATTTTAATTCTGTGGTTCCTTAATACATCCCTTCACAAAATGACAGAACTCTTCTGCCACCTAAACTGCCCTGGGTAATATTCTTGTGGTTTTATACTCTTCGAGAGCTAAGGATGTGTGAGACAGAGGTGAGGGATATCTGACACACATGATGTGCATTCAAAGATATGGAGGTTAATGGAATTACTGTGAAATTACAACAGTGAAAGTGAGTTATCTTCTGTACTTCTGAAATAATTGTAAGAATAGTCTCATTTTTCATTTGGCACTGACAAATATTGGCTGGATCTTTATATGCCATAAATGTGGGGGAAAAGGCAATGACATATTTTAAAAAATTAGTATCAAGTAGTATCACAGAGAAGGATCTCCAGAGAAAAAAAACTTGTTAAACTATTGTCATATAAACCACAAATATGTAAAAGAAATTCCTCTGTTCTGAAATTTGTTTTTCACCTCTGAGTTTGTGTGTGCTAAGTACAACATGAGCCCTAGAGTTAAATCTAGAGGTAAAATTGTTAGAGATGAAGTGAGATGGCACAGGCAGGCTGTAGCACTCCGCTCCACTCCCGACCCAAGATTTCCATGAGAAATAACCATAATTAATGTTGTCAACTACCTCCCAGCCAAAATGCACCATGTGTTAGGCGTCCTACTGATGTTGTGTTGCAGTTTCCAAACGTTGCACAATAAAAGGTGAAAGTGATAGAAGAGTAATGTCAAGGACCACTGATTCATGTGGACTGGAAACTTAGGAGAAGCAGAAAAGGGAGGAGGAAAGATGGCCTGTAGGACATTGCTCTTGATCATACTTGACCTGTTTTAGTTGAAGTAATTCTGCTTGCCTCGAGCAACAAGCATTTCCTAATGTATTTTACCATTAGTTATTACATCCTTTACTAGTTACTGAGTGGTGTGTTCAGGCTGGTCCCCGCACAGTTCTCATTTAGGGATCCTTTTGACTCTAAATATCTGCCTCAGCAGTGTTTTTGAAAGGATAGTGGTATATGGAACTTTGAGGTTACTTAGGTAATTCTGCAAAAAGAGATCCATCAGTGATACAGACCCTGGAAGCTACTCTGAAATATGTTTTAGATGTTTACAATGTTCTGTCAAAAACCATCTGATTTTGTTTATTATCACGGAGTCATGAGACTTTGCTTATATAAAGCAATCCTGATCCTGCTTAAGTTCATTTGACAAGATGCTTAAGACAAATAACTTGATCTTATGACTACATAAAAGGAAACAGTATCCTTAAGAACTGCTACTAAAGTGTAAATTAGAAGAGATGGTTGCTCATGTAGAGCCCTCCTTTATCAGCTTAATTTTGAATACAAAATGCAGTTTTACTGGTCTGTTACTATCCAGACACTGAACTGAGCACTGCTGCTCAGCTCTCCTGAAAATTATGTTGGAATTTGGCCTCAGTGAAATGCTTTGAAACAAGATATTTTCAAAAAAAGTTTATAAATTCCCTCCAGAAATCTCCCTCTTACTCTGCTGTCTCATGTTACAAGTTCCTATGTGCTAATTTGGAAGTGACATATCTGTGATTGTTTTTTTACTCAAGATAACTCTTGCAAAGTCCCCAAAAATTTAGAAGCAAAAAAGATCCCTGAGAGCTAGGGCAGAAGTGATGGCTGCCTGGTCCTGATGATCATCTCAAGCCTGATCCAGTAGGCCTGGCTAAAAGGGTGAGAGAGGGCGCCTGGGGGATTGCCAGCAAGTCACCAATTAATACTAATTGCATGGGAAATTACTGTAAGGCTGCAGTGGTTCATCAGGGGACCTGGAATGAGTTCATAGCTGTGCTGCACCCAAGGGCTGTGTGTCCCGTGGTATTCGCTTCAAGAAGAAAATATTGTTGCTTGCTGCTCCATTGAGTTGCAATGTTTTAAGATCTGAATACATAGTAATGACGAGGAATGTGAAACAGTTCACATCTATCATGGAGCTTGGCTTGGGAATATATGAATTAAACTGTAATATTCTAATTGGTTTCAGCAGGGATCATCGCTCTCTCATCTTCAGCCAGACCAGATCGCTTTTCATTTTCTGATAGGAAAGAAAACAAGCTGAAGTTGCATGAAATATATGCACATGATAATTCTTTCAAAACAAGAAAAACATGGACATCTGATTTTAAAAGAACTTTCAGCTTTGCCACTCTGATTTCCAAGGAAAGCTTTGCAGAAAACTGAGATTTAAGATGCTGCTGTTGTCTTCTCTTCCTAGTGACAGCTGTAAACATCTGCTGACATGTCATTCATTGTCTCCTCCTGCTCATTAAGATCATGAAACATCGTGCCTCCTTGAAAATTAAAGCGGTAATGCGGTGGGTCGGGAGTGAAAGGCCAGCGTGCTCAGAGGCTCTCGAGTGTGGTTACCGAGGGGTCGGGAGTAGCTGCTGCATCCATGCTCTGTTCCCGGGGATCACGCCCGCGCAGGGAGAGGCGCTTGTCCGGGCAGTCCGGTGAGGCAGGTGGGCAGGGCACGCTGCTGGGTCAGCCTGCTGCGATTTCGCTTCTTCGTCCTGCTTCCCGAAAAGGCAGACAAGGCTTCCAAGCCCTAAATTGCCTTTCGTGTGACTCCTCCCTTCCCCTGTTTCGGCTGCTTGCTCATGCAACCACCCACAGATCAGAAACAAAAATGTGCGAAGCGAGCAGGGAGCACCCTCGCCAGTGCAGATTCCATCTCCCCTCCCGGCGCCGGGATGCCCGTCGTGCACTGACACCGTCTCGCTCCTGAGCATAACGAAGCCTTGGCTAATCACAAAAACATAAGCATTTTTCTCCCATCCGTTCTCATCACCCTGTACTCCAAGAAGAAAAAGAATTGAAAAAAAAAGTGCGGGGCTGTAGATGAGCGTGTCTTTGTGCCGCTGCTGGTTCGCGGGCTGACAGAGGCGGCATTGTTCGCAGGCTGTGCCCGGCTTGGCAGCCGCCAAGGTGGATCTGCGCCGCGCATACGGAATCGGTGAGCGCTCCGGACTGGGGTCCAGAAACTCTGAGACCTGCCTTAGCGACCGCAGGGAGTTCCAGAGCACCGCTGGTAGCTTCTCCCGGTGTCCTCTGCATAATGCGATGAGGAGTCCTTGTTAATCAAAGGTAATGTTTTTATCTTTAGAGTTGCCTAGCAGCAATTGCTGCTGTTTGGTTATTAATTAAAATGAGTGGGATACAACAGGGAGAGAAGTTGTGAAGTCTGCTGTACTTAGGAGAATGAAGCTTCGTGGTGGCATTGTGCTTCAGCTCAGGGTTATTAAAGTTTGTCTGTTTGCCTTTATGTGGGCTTAGTTTGTGTTACCAGTAATGGGAAAATATGTATGTTTTCCCATCAGAGGTAGAAAAGGCCATTTAGTCTCCTTCTCCATCTTTCTTACTTTTTAAGCTGAAGTTACTATGTATATACAAGATTAAATTAATTGTGCTAGTAGAAATACATCAGCATATAGCCATTAGGCGAGGTAAATACTTCTTCCTATTACCAGAGACAATTCCTCACCCCTCAAGATGCTCCCCTGGGGTACCAAGCATCCTGTACAGTGGTTAGAATTTAACATTTGTTCTACACACCTCAGCAGAAAGAAAAATCATGGTTGCATTTGTTTTTTCAGGCACTTTGCAATTGCAGTGATTTTGCAGACTGTGCCAGGTTTTGCATTGTTGAGAAGATATTTCTCTTGTGTTCTTACTGCTTCAGTCCTATTTCTATAATTTTGAAATTGCTATTTTTTTTAAAGTAAAGTTCTATTTTGTCTGAGTGTTTCTCCTGGTCTCTTTGCTGTTCTTATTGCTGTCTGTCCCTTGTAATTATTAAATCTGTCTTTTGAGGATGTGTACTGCTCTTTGGGGATGATAATGAATGTAGTCTTAAAAGTGCAAGCCTTGTGACTGTTGTTCATTTTGTATGCCCAGGCTGACATGCATCTGGAGTGAATGGGCTCAGCTGCAGCTTAGACCCCCCAACATAACTCCACATATTGGGGCTCTTAATGACAGCAATAGTGTTTGACAGATATTGGGGGATTTTTTTTCTAAGGAGGGGTTAAAAAGAAGAGAATAATAATCTGTGCACTGAAGAACTCTGTTCTGCCAGTGCAGCACTGTTTGTTGCATGTAATTTAGAACACAGCGTGTACCTCCTGTTTGCTTGATGGCACGTAGCAGCTCCAGAGGACACACACTGCTTTTGTGCTCCTGTTCAGTTTTAATCTTTAGGGAGCAACTGTTTCAAAGAATAAACACATTGCCTTGTAGGAGCAACTCCAGGAAACATCCTGCTAGTGACAGCGGCAGCCGCTGCCCATCATGCTGGACGTCCCTCTGCCAAAAACGGCGGGGCTTTGTGAGCTGGCCAGCCACAGGCCAGGAGTTGCAAGCTGTGTATGCCTGAGGATGGCCAAATGAAATCACATTTCAAAGTACTGAATTTAAACTGTGAGGCTGCTAACTGCTGACTCAAAATGCAGTATCTGGGTGTATCCTGGCTCTGAGGATTTGTGACACCCCCATTCTGTGGGAGTGTCTGTCACACTGAACCCTATGCACCCTCCATGCTGCTGGATGGTGGGATTGGGTCAGGCACCAGGCAGGCAGGTAATGTGCCTGCTTGCTCTCTCCATGCAGCCTTTCCCCACACTCCTCTCCTTGCTAAAGGACAGGGAAACTGAGGGCTCTAGCACTGGGGAGCCAGGTCCCCACTCCTCACCCAGCTTGGCTGGGCAGCAGACCTGGATGAGCTGGATTCCGCATCCTGCCATTTTAACATTTTAACAATGTCCTTTGCATCAAGGAGGCAGGTTCCAGACAACACCTGCTATGGTAAAGGACATTTTAAAGTAATAATAAACGTATGTAGACCTGCCTAAGAGTTTTTTAATCTACCAAATGAGATATTTATGGTCATTATCTCTGTGAGAAAAAGAGATGAGACTCTGTATTAGATTATGTGTCTTTCAATGATTTTCTTGTGCTTGTCAGTAGCAAGCAAGTGTGGAAATTCCAAATCAGAGCTTTTCTGCACAAGCAAAAAAATAAAGCCAGCTTAATTGAAGGGATTGACATTTCCAACAGTTTTTCAGTGGCTACTTTACTAGAGGTACTTATATCAGGAAATAAAAATGTATGTGGATAAATGTGTTTTAGGTTAAATCAAAATTGGTTATTTATTATTGTGAATATGCTGCCTTATACTGGTGTACAGCCTGTTACTTTCCTTTTACTGCTGTGTTTGAACTGGCAAACAAATTTTCATTTGCTGTTAGTTTAAAAAAGCGGAGTAAATACATCTCCCACACATAAAATAATCCTGCATAAAGTTCATCTGCTAGATGCTGTGGGCCTCATTTATACAGTAACTTTTACAACCCATTTCCGCCAGAGCATATGACACTAAGTGGGCAGAGTCAACTTAAAATAGAAGCATTTGCTTCCAAAGTTGACTTTGGTCTATTGTATATGTTTCTCTAAACAAAAAGATGCAGCCAAGTTTGTGATGGATGTAAGTACAGGCAGGGGTTTCGTGGTAATGTCTTAACCAGCGCTTCTTTGTTTTTTCAGCCCAGAAGCTTTTGCTTCCTCACTGGGATAGCCTGTATGAAGACCTGTGTGGATTATGTTATAAGGTAAGGAATACAGCCACTGAGAGATGGGGTTTTTAAAGTTCTTCTTAGTTTTGCATTGTTACAGAGTTTCTGTGTGAATAGTTTTTTTCACTCTGCATCCGATTTCTTCTTGGAAAGACTTGCATATGGTTTTCCTTTGTTGTTTGGTATGAACAAATACATGAGCAAAATTAGCTTTGTACTGTGTAGATGATGATATGTCTTACATTATGTTGAATTTCACTGTCACGTGAAGTGTTGTATGCATACTCCTTCTCTCTTGCAAGCCTCAAACATCTCTCTGGGGAAAGGCTCGTGCTGTGTGTCTGGTGTACCTCTTGGTACAGCATCACTCACAGTGT
This sequence comes from Sakesphorus luctuosus, assembly GCA_013396695.1. NCBI lineage: Eukaryota > Metazoa > Chordata > Aves > Passeriformes > Thamnophilidae > Sakesphorus > Sakesphorus luctuosus. The sequence continues at coordinate 389,121 of VWZD01012268.1, forward strand.
TCTATTCAACTTTGCAGTGTTACATGAGGACCAGAGTGTCCAGTGTGTTTTCTGATTCCCAGAAGTAGTTATTTTGTAGCCCTCCCTGCCTGCTTTAGTGTTACCTTTCCTTCTCCACTTCTCCATCTGGGTAGCAGCCCCCATCATCTCTGCCTCCCTGCAGACACGGTGTGCTCGAGGCTTTTATCTGCAGGCAGACTGATGGTCAGCAAACAGCACCATTCTTACCTCCTCTCCCATGTCTATCCTTTTTACTCTGCCTCAGACACTCAGTGAGCAAATAAATTGTCAATAAATGGGGAATCTATTTGAAATATGATGACTGTAAAACGTGGAACTCCTCTGATTTGGGGTCCTAAAAGGCAGGCTTTCACGCAGTGCTAGGCAGATCACGCAGCCCTCATGGATATTACTGAGTCCAAGAGTGTTAGTATAGTACAGCTGTGCTGCGTGTTTCCTTAATCTGCTTGTTTAGAGACACCCAGAATATTCATCCTAATTATCTGTTTCTGCTGCATAGTAGGTACAGCAGGAAATACCATAGAGAGCCCTGTCACTGGGAAAATGCATCATTTGAATGTGCAATGTAAATATTTTAACTAACCAAATGTAAACACTGTTTTGCCTTTAGGATGGGAAAAGGCTGTCGCAGTCAGAAACGAACTGACATAAGAGTGACCCTGTATAGATGAGATACAAAATTGCATTCACACATTTTGGTAATCAAAACAGAGCCCTTAATGAATTGCCTAGTGTGAAAGGAATTACAAACACAAATGTGCCTGACACAAGGCATTCAGAAGTTGCTGCTGTATTAACATTAAAAGGAAGGACTTTTCAGAATTTTGAGGTCCATGGGAGGAATGATGAGAGATAAGGGAGATAAGATGATGAGAGATGCGATGTGGTAAGAGTTAGGCAGAGGCTGAAGATTCTGTGGAGGGGAACCTAAACAGTAAGGATGCTCTGACTATCCATGCTCCTCTGTACCACTGACAGTGACTCTTTACTGATGATCTGGATGAGGGAATCGAGTCTCCCCTTAGTAAATTACGTTGACAATAGGAAGAATTTCTTCACAGAAAGACACTGGAATGCCCATGCGGGTGGTGGAGTCACAATCCCTGGAGGTGTTTAAGGAAAGACTGGACATGACACTTAGTGCTGTGGTGTAATTGACATGGTGATGTTTGGTTGGACTTGATCTCAGAGGCCTTTTCCAACCTAATTCATGCTGTGATTCTGTGTTCACCATGCCAGGACAGTTAATTCAGAGGTTTCCAAGGGTTAAAAGGTGGTAGAGGCAACAAAGATACTAGACAGAGCAAGAAGCACCTTAATATTGTGGGTTTTTCAGTTGGTGGATTCAAAGGCAAGCAGAGTTCTTAGGAAGCTCAGAGCTCATTAGCTTTGGCTACACTGACTTCATAAGCGTTTGAAGACTTATGTTCAAGTGGTACTTGATAGAAACCAGAAACATAGCTTAACTTGTGGTGCTGGATATGGTCCTTAAAAACAGTGCTATAGCATAGGATCTGGAATCCTCCAAGATTCCACTTGACTTCATCATGCAGTAAATGGTCTTTCAGCATTCATCAGATTGGTAAGCAGAAGAAACATCTGGAGATGATTTCATTTGCCATATGTTCTAGCCCTTGGATTGTTAATATCAAAGGAAGAAGAAACGACACAGAGAATTTCTCTAGAATTCATGGATTGCAAGAAGCTAGTCATATCTTATTTCTGCAGGCACAGGTAAATGTAAATGCCCAAGCGAGTAAGTTTTCACTACTGGAATAGCTGGGAGATTTTTTTAAGTTTATTTTTGCTTGTGTTGCCAACAATGAGTAATATATTAACATCTGCCTCGCATTTGCTATTTCTTTGTTCTAACAGCTGAAAATTTACATTTACACATAGGCCTCAGAGCTAAAAATGTCATTCTCTAGGTTAAAAACCCATAATAATTTTTATTGTTCTCCTTGATATGAGAGGAGAACTGAAAACACAGTGAAAAGACAAATGGAAAGAGTAGCCCCCAGGTGATAAATGCTTTAGGTTGGAGCACAGATTAACCATGTAGCGTGTAGCCTTAAGAGTGTCATTGCCTGTCATTACTGCAGCAATTCAGCTATAGCCAAATCTATTAGGAGTAAAAACTATCTAAAGTAGAAGAAACCAAATACTTATGTCATCAGTAACAAGAAAATAAAATTACATTTTTTCAGTACAGAGGAAATTAAGAGCCTTTCTTGTGAGGATGAGAAGTGTTTTGCATAGATGAGAATAACTTTGACATTATCACAGAATCAAACTTCTGTTATTAGAAAATCTAATGATTTTATGCAATAACTTTGTCAAACTATTCTCTTGAATACAGATACTCCAAATCATCTTTGCCTCCCAGACAGATGTATCAATTTTCATGGGATGAGTATAGTCAAAAGTAAGACCTTCATTTTTTTCCTTTACAAGTAGGAAGCTCACATACTTTTGCTAAAGTGCTGTATTGTGCCTTTTTTTTCACCCCAAAGGTTCTGAAATTATATTCTGTGTCTATCACAGGGGGAAAGGTAGGAACACATTACTCTGTAATGCTGCATTCATAGTATCATTCTTCTATAATAAAATTGCATTATTTGAAAGCTGATGGAAAGTAGGGAATTTAAGAAAAAGGAAGTGCAGTTGAAAAATTTTGGATGGGGAGTGTAAACTTCAGGGCAGAAGGGAATTAAATAAAAGAATCTGTGAGAGTAAGAATAATGTGAAGGGGAACAGACTGTGCTGGTGATATCTTTTGGCCTGGATTTTCAAAAGAATTCAGAATATGATCTGCAATCTCCGTCTTTGGGAGGGGTAATGGGAATTTTTCCATTTATGGTGAACTGGAGTAAGAATGTCATTGCCCCAGCTGTTAAAATATTTTGAAATCTACTTCAAACTGATTATTTATTGCAGTGTTATAAACCACTGTGAACAGAAGAAGGAGAGAAATTGGAATCAATCCCAAAAAGCGGGGTGAAAGCATAATTTGTGCTTCCCTGAGAGGGAGCGGCAGTCCTGTTTGGCTCACTGTAGGTCAGTTCTGTGAGAGACTGCTCTTCAGGAAAACTCTTTGGATATATCTGTAAGTGAACAAATCTTAAGGTTCAAATCTGGAAGGGGAACGTGGAAGCCCCTATCAAAGCCAGGGACAAATAGGATGAATATTTCGAGGCTGAAAGTGCCATGTGAGTGTGGCTTTACAAAGCAGTGAGGACTGTGGCATACCAAGCATCTCTGGCATATACTTGAGAACAGACTTACGTAAGGCAGCGTTTCTGCAAAAGGTGGACAGGCTACATGGGCTGCTCCTGTGCCTACAGCTGCTTCAGAAACCACTTTTTCATTGTGGTACAGAGCAGTCATGATCTTTGCCTGATGAGTCATTTCTAGGTAACACAGTCTTCACATTCATATATATTTATATATATAACTGATTCTAGATGAACAGCAATAACTTTCAGCATTAGATAAATCTATCTGTGAGATGAATTTATAGTTGCACTGTTGTGGACTGTCAGTAGCTTTAGACAGGCTGCTGTCATCAGACAGACTTGGTTTCTGAGTTTTGCTCTTGTGGCACAGCCAGTTCCATTTCAGTGTATGTGAATGAAGGAGAGTGTGCTCTAATAATATTTTATATTTACACAGCACCTCTCATCCCAGAGTACTTTATAAATCATGTATATTCAACACCACTGACCTTTTGCAGTCCCTTGAGAGCAGGAGAACAACCATTTTACAAAAGCAATAAAACCACAGGAATTTTTTCTTGTAATTCTGAAAGGAACTCATTAATTACAGCATGAATTTTATGTTCCCTAAGCTACAGCTTCAGTTTGTAAGGACCTTTATTGAAAATTTCTTCAAGATAAGACGAATGATCCTACATTTTGTATATACCATGAACAAAGAGCTAATCCATCCTTCCAAGACTGGACTCCTGGATGTATTTCTTTCTGGCATCTAAATTAACAAAAAGGTGTCACTACATCTATACCTTGGCTGTGATTTTATTAGTAAATGGTCACAGCTTTCTGCAGGATCTGCCCAAATGGTATGGTCTGCATTCCCCCTCAGCTGCTGTGGATCCTCCCATCTTGGTGTACGAGATACAGCAAAATAAATACATCAGAAAACCTATTTACTTGGTTTTGACAAATTCAAATGTGACTGATCCTCTGAAGTATCAAGCTGAAGAAATTCAGCATGTCTGTGCATTGGGCCAGTATATGCAGAGGAAAGATGAGCAAGGCCAAAGGAACGAGGAGGAGGAGGATGGCAGTGAATTCATCTTCTTGGCATTCAGTGCCCCTTCCTGTAAACATAAAGAGGATGATCTGAGGCCTGTGGATATCAGTTAGTGGCTATCCCTGCAGTACTGGAGCTATGGGGAATGGCAGTGGTTGGTGAGGGAGTGTATGGGGTCCTTTGTCTGCCCAGGACATCCTTCCTGTGGTGCACAGAGGCTCAGCTTATGTCTCAGTAGTGTCGTATTCCCTCTACTTTGAGAAAAAATTCCAGAGAAGCTGCTTTCCTTCATTTTAAAGAAGAAAATAAATATGCAGTCTGTTCTAGTACAGTCTTTGCCAGACCAGCCATTCTGGGGGTTAATTTGGGCCTTAATTAGTCTGTTGTTTTGAACAGAAGGACAGCAATATTTCTATTTTAGTTTTACAGTTCAACAAATGGATTACAAAACCACAGTTAACTGTGAATGCCATGGATGGTAAGACAGTTAATAGCAGATTAAAAGAATCTTTAGGTTTTCAGTATGTTATTTTGCCATTTATCTCTCTTTGTAGCTTGTCTGGGTTTAATGTAGTTTATTCCATTTAGGAGCATTACTGAGACAAACCCCATTAAAGCAGGCATTATAGTCCTTGTTTTGATTAGCACTCAAAGCCGCTAGATAATGATGCTTAAAAAAAAATTTTGTATTTCTCTTAATGGTCATTAGCACTGTGATCATCACTAACCTTCATACAACAGTGTAAGTATTTTATTTTTTTTTCTAAATCTCAGAGTCAATTGTGAATGTCTTTAATACAGTCTGTGACATTTGAACTGTAATATTTATCTCAAAAGTAACAGTTCTTGCTCTTCCAGTGCTCAGACTTGCAGAAATTGGATCTTTCTATGTAAGACTTGCAGTCAAAAACTATCCTTACTCGCTAGTATTTTTCAAAGCTGTTTTATTGGGGTGATTTTTAAAATGTTATTCTGTGGTAAGGCTTTCTAGACATTCAGGTATGTACATGTTCTTCTCAAACAACATCCTGACCAGGGAAAGACATTTGCACCACTCCTACCAGTATAAGACCATTTCAGTCCCAGACTGATATGGGCAATTAAAATAATTTTCACACATCATGTTTAAACCAGTGAAATGTAATTCTAGGACAAAGCCTCTCGGCACCTCTTTCCAACATTTGTCTGCACTCAGAGGATGAGCAGCTGCTATTACATGCTAATGCCTTTTCAGGGTGAATGGCCATTTTAGGACATGTTATTAACTCTGTGCAAATGAGTGCATTTTCCATCATAGAATGCAGACTTGATCTCCCATGCTGTCCCTTTACAGGTTTTAGTTTTGTTAACCTAAAAGCAAAATGAGAAAAATTATGGGTTTGATGAGTTTGGCTTGGCATCTTGAAGGATGGGAAATGTCCATCTGTAGTTACAAGCTTGGGCCATGGGGACCAGACCCCTCACCTTACAGGCACAGGAAGTTGCAAGCCTCTAAGGGCAGAAGGCTGACCAGGACAAATAACATTTCTAATAACACAGCCAACATATTTTACCATTATTGCTGCATTTACCTGTGGGTGCACACTGGTGTACCTGAAAAGAAGCACTCACTCGAGTGTTTGTCTTTTGTTCTTACTGACCAAAGTCACCCTGTGTTTTCACTAACTTGCCAGGTCCAGGTGTGAGAGACCAGCAGAATCCTGAGGTCCTTTGAGCTGCTCATCAGATCCTCAGAGCAGGCTGAATGATTTTTTACGTGAATATATTTCTATATTGAGATAGAAATTGTCACTTTGACTGTGTTTCTTGCTGTGGCCATGATTCCCCAGCCCCAGCATATAGGGGACTCATGGGAGGAGTGGCCAGGAGTGCCAAATGTAAAAAATACTCATTTTTGTTGGACTGTTTCATAATTCTCCAAACCCTTCTGAGTACCAAAGCCCTTTTTGCCCTTTTATCATATTGCAGCACAGGCCACATAATCTGTACTCCTCTGGCTTGGTCATTTTTAAGTGGGTTTTGCTCACTAAGGCAGTTTTGTTCTATTCCTACTATTTGTTTTGTCTAGCCTTGCTCAGAATAGATAATTAATGCAGCAGTTAAAATACCATCATCTTAATGCTCTTTACCAGGATGGAAACTGCTTGTCTTGGAAGCAGTTATACATGAACCAGGCTGAAGAATGAGCTTCAGAGTGGAATAACGCTGGATTTATTATTCAACCAGTCACCACACTAACTTTATTTTTTCTATTGTTATTTTTACCTAAATAGTGCTGCAGTTGAACTAAAAGGCCTGACAATTTCTAAAAGAGAGGAGAGAACCAGATCTCTGGAAGATACTATCTTTAAAAAGTCTATTTTAAAAATATGTAAATCCTCAGTTGTGAATTCCTGATAAATGCGGAATAAATTCCCACAGTTCATGATTTCTCATTATTTATTTAATTTATATGCCATTATAACTGTGAACGAGGCTTTACAAAACCACAGGGACACAATCTTTGCCTTAAAAAGATTGTAGCTGAAATTAGACACAACATGTAACCAATTACTTCAACAGACAAAGGAGGACGACATCAAATAGAAATGGTTCATTTGGTGTATCTTGTGTACATTGTAGGCTTGTGATAATACAATTATTTGGAAAAGACCTGTTTGTCATCCCAAATGTGATGATTAGTAATAAAGCTCTGGAATAAAGCCCTCATTAGTGTTTGCTGGTTTAAACCAGAAAACTTGAGACACTAATGACTAATCGTTGCTTTCCTACAGGCAATTTAATTAAAGAGCTGGATTTCATGGAGTGAATTCAGGGGTGTATTTGACTTCCTAGATGCTGTGGTCTCCAAGGATCTTCAGTGCATTTTTAGACCCATCTTGTAGACTGAAGATACTGCTTGCTGTGTGTGTTTTATTACACAGTGAAGGTAGAACCTCTTGGAGGCTCTAATGTGATACCACACTGTCGTCCCCCTTAATTTTGGGTACACAGTGTATAAGATTTCTCTGAATTTTAAGTAAACGAGTGTCTTACTCTGTACACATAGGGCTCTTTTCGTACTATTTAGTTACAAGTGCCAGTGTAATATTTTGTTTCCAGGAGTAAGTCATAATTGTTCAGTACATCATTGTTTGAGTGTTTCTTGGCAGAAGAGGCTGCTAGCATCCTCATGTAAATACTCCATGTAGTTGTATCAAATCCTTTGCCTTTATTTTGACATTTGAATATCTAGACCTTTTGCTTAGCAGGACTTTAGCTGATGAACTAAGGTTTGTCCACATTTCCAGAGCTCTGCTAGCATATAGCTCCACTCATTCCTTCTCCAGAAGAGGTAAAATGGTGGTGGTGGGAGCAGCATGGACTGGGCAAGGGACATGGGACTGGAAACCTCTCCCACTTCTCATCCCCTGCAGCAGGTGAGCGTTGGGGGTTTATTCCCCAGCATTTTTATCAGGTAGGAAAGAGTGGGATTAGTGTACCTGCTCACCTACACCACAGGATTCTGGTGCAGCTAATTAGTCAGTATTTGCACAGCTCTGTGAAAACACTTTAAAGTGCCAATTATGAATTATAATTATCTTGGGAAGATGATTGGGAGTCCACGTTTGCATGTTGATTCAGACCATGAGAGGAAGCCTTTCAAATAATAGCTCTTATTTAAATGCCGTACCTTATTCCTTATCTCATAGTGCATGTTTTTTTAAGGATGATGAGAAACATTAGTTTACCCTCAGGAAAGACCAGGTCTGACTGTTTTTAATAATGAGTTATGTACTTAGTCACAGTAGGTAAATTTACAAACCAAGCAGGACACACTCAGAGATCGATTCTGTCTGTTCAGCAGATGGTTTTACACAAAATGTTCCGCAGGACGAGCCTGCTGAGACTTTAAAACAAATACTGGTAAGTAACATTGCTGTAAGCCTGTTAATACAGTGGCAATGCCTGTTTTAAACTCTGCAGAGTTCCTACTTTATTTATATCTCATCTATTTATTGAAGTGTAATAGATTTACTCTGGGAAGAGAGACTCGATCTCAGCAGATTTACTCTGAAGCCTGACATTTAAGTTGCAACTTACTTTCACAAAGCAGTAACTAGTGCTCAGCACTAACTGCAGGACATTTAGCTATTCTTTTAATAGCGGCACACCAGTATTAAAGACAAAGCAAGAATAGCCTACAAAAAAAGTCCATGACTTGACTTAGAATTTTTGAAATTCCCGAAACTTTCTGTTGCAACAGGAATACTTTCGTATTTTTAAGGTCTCTGTGTTTTCTCTTAGCTTTATAAATGTTGCTGGTTTCTTTAGCTGGATAGTAAGAGGCTTTATTATTTATCCTAATTTTATGTGAACTAATTGGACAAGTACTTGCCTGTAACATAAGTTAGAAGATTTTAGTCTGTACATCTGTATGTTAATGTTGCATTAAATAAAAGGAAACCTAGAGTTGCAGGTAATACTGCAGAGAGAACAAGGTTTGTCTCCAGGTACTATTCAAAGAGCAGTTGGGAACAAAATTGGGTCAACAGATCCCTGCATGCTATCTCTTTACAGTAACATAAAATTTTAACAGGGAAAAATTACAGGGAAAGAAACCACTTTGTTTAAAAATGTTCATGAAAGGAGAAGTTTTTTTTCTGAATAGAGGTCTTTCAACAGTTGTTTCCTTAATTTATGCTTACATGTGTATTCTGTAGCTGCACAGGGACATTTAACACAATGTTGATATGAGCCCACACACTGATGTTCCAGCAGAGGTTCTTGAATATTCATATTATGTCTAGATTTGCGTTGTTTTGTTTGCTTCTGTTCTTCTCTACCCATAGTCCTAAACACCATCAGATAAGGAGATGTTACAGGGTCTGTGATCGTGAACATTTTTTGAAAATCTGGACATTAATTTTTTGTCCTGCCAGCTGGAAGGAGTGTGATGCTCTGGCATTGTTCTACTTGGAGAAGAGTGGTTTTTTGACATTAAGACTAAAACTTCTCATCCCTGCATAAATTCTTACAGCTTTCTGAGAAGGATTTAGTGCAAAGAGCATTCAGCCTTGTGTTGTAGGAAATTATTTTAGAGGAAGGTGTTTGTACCTGTGTAACAGTTAACATGATGTTACTGGTGTGAGATTCAAGTGCAAATGAAAACTCCTAAATTTAGGCAAGTACCTGCAGGGCACCTTGAGGCCCTGTGATGGTCTGTGGTGATCAGAGTCCCCTTCAGCTGCTCACACAGAAGCAGCTGGTGCCGTTTGAGATGCCCTGGTACATTTTTCATAGTCTTCAATAGCTATTTGAGAAGCATGAGAGTTTTCCGTAGATCCTGTGCCATGTCTGCTAACCAAATCCAGATTCAGATTTTATCTGCAGAAAAGGGAGGGCATTGAGTGTTGTTTGAAATGCCATAGGCTGTTCTCCTTGACCTCCAGCTGCCACTCCAGAAGGGTATAAGTCTCCTACAGTTCATGCTTCAAATTGTTCAACTCTATGGGCATATCTCCATAAACATACAGATATCTTGGATGGCCTTGGGCAACACAGGTGGTTCTAGCTGCCAGTGTTTAGGCAACTAAATAGCATCCCCTTGCATTGGTCAGCTGCATGCCTTATGAGGCTCCATTGCCTGGTAGTCCTTGGGAACACAGGAGGCTCAGGCACGTCACTCACACTCAGACACACTTGGGCCTGTCACACATCTCCTAATGGGTGGCTGACTCCCACCCATCACATCACAACTGCGACATTTCACTGAGCCTGCAGTGCTGCCTGGGACTTCATTGATAGAAATGTAAAAAATATGGCAGGGCTGAGAGGGAGAAAGGAGAGAAAAATGTAGTTGCTGCCCATGTTACTGCTGCATTGTGCTCTGTAACTCAGCTGGTGAGATGCACTGTGGAGTTGATGGATCCCAATCCTCCTGCCTTATCTCCATAGCCACAGAATGGCAGGGTGGGCAATCAAGCCAACTCAGAAAGCTGCACAAGGGGAAGTCAGTGGCCCTGAGGTTTGATCACTGAGCAGCAGCGGAACAGTGGAGTAAACTGGGTGCCCTGAAATGGCTCAAATGACTGTCCTTCTGAGACAGCAGTAGATACCCTAGGGTAACTGGCTTGTTTTCTTCATCCCTTTGGGCTGGCCTTTGAATTTCCCAGCATCATTTTGCCTTTTCGTTTCCTTCGCTCCACCTGCGTTTGCCAGCAGTGCTGTCTTTGCCTGTTAGCAGTTGTGAACCAGCTGCTGTGCTTTTTCTTTTTTTGGCAGTTTCCGTGCAGATTGTACTTGCTTTTTTTTTGCCCCAAACCTTTTTGATGCACGTCAGCATTTTATCTGTTTGCATGCACTAGAGAGTGATAGGAGCCATGATCTATTTGGGTCAGTACATGTCTGAGTGTAACCATTCCAAAATGAGGGATTTGCTAAGAATAAATTTTTTGTCACCAATCTAGTTCTTCTTCTTACCCACATAATATCTGTTAGCACCCTTCTGCTATTTTTTTACTTGTGAAAATGGGGTAGAGGGATGAGTCTTTCTGCTGTTTTTGCTTTCTCCCAGACGAACTAAGTCTTGCAGTTCTCCTGTTGGTTGAATAACTCATGGAAATACATAGCAAAGCAAGTAGTTTAGCCGCTGCCCCCAACTAAGATCTACAGTCATGTGTTTCAAGTCAGCTGAAAATTCAAAAAGGACTCTCTAAAAAGATGACATGGTTGTTTTTCTGAAAGTAGTGCATCAATTTGATTTTGAATCTAAGTAAATTCAGAGGTGGATGACCTTTGCTCTTCAAGGAGTTAACTGGCTGTTAGTCGAGAAAATCTTTCAACAAAAGGAAAAATAATTTACTATTACTGCCATCAAATCAACTTGTAAGTGTTTCAGCTTTCAATAACTAATGGTCTCCCTCTGGATTTATGAATGGTTTCTTTGAAAACTGTTTCCTTCTGCAGAATCAGATTGCTTTGCAATAAAACTGTCTCCCTAAGTGATGCAAAAGAATAAAAAAGGTTTCTTCACTATATAGTGTTGGTTTATCCTTTGAAATGAGCCATGTTCAGAGGGTATTACAACAGACCTGAGCATGGCAAATTTCTCAAAGAATAAAGGAGATGAAATCCAGACTGCTTAGTGAAGGAAAATTGGACATGGACAGGGTGTTATAACAGTGCTGTAATGGAAAATTGTAAAAGATATGTAGCTGTTGCAATTACTTGGTGAGGGGAGAGGGGTGTGGTGTATTGCAGGTGTATATGTTCTTGAGCTGACGTCTCATTATTATGTATATGTTTTGTATCTTGTATGTTGCTAAAATTTATTTACCACATTTTAGGTAGGCATTCTCATTGCTTAATTCCTGTCCTTTCATTCTCTTTCTGAGAGAGTGTTTTCATATATTTCTTGCCATCTGCTCTTTCTATTTCTGACATGCCCTGTTTTTCTCACCATTTGGGCATCCTAATACTAATAGGCTACAACCAAAGTAATCAATAGATGATGTTATCAGTACTCATAGTTTTATAAGGAGTCTGTGTGACTACGTTTGATTGGTACATTATGACATAAAAATTAGTCAAGGGAGAAGTGCTAAACCAAAAATGTTGCCCATGGTGAGAAATACTCAGCTAATGGCCAGACTGGCAGTGCTCTGGGCTAGAAGCACCAAGCCTCAAAATGGGTGCAGAACTGATGGCAGCTCTTGAAGCTTTGGCACTGTGGCAACAATGGCATGGCCTCTGGAAGGGAGGAGGAGGCAGTTGTGGAAGGAATAAAGAGGCTCCGTGGGTTGCAGAGGGTGGGTGAAGATACCAGGAGGATAATAGAGGTGGAGGCTTCCTGGCCAAGCAAGAGTGGAGGGAGTAGCTGCTTTTGTGATGAGCACGCACATGGATGTGGGCACAGGACACTGGTGTGTACAAATGTGCAGGCTGTGGTCACATCTACACATCTATACAGCTGAAAGACTCCTCTCAGCTGTTTTGTGAGTGAGATGTGCCTACTGCTCATCAGTCGTACAAAGGTTTTGAGCTTGCTATCTGCTCTTCCCTCATACATCACCAGTGCAAGACTGTTCTTACCTGCTCTGTCTTGACTGTCTCTGCTGTCCCTGGAGAGTAGATAGCCTGTATTTTTATGGGTTTTCATCAAATTCCAGTCTTACTCTTCTCTTTCAAAACTGTAACAAGACCACATCTGTGGAGAAAATGTAGTAATTTGGGTCAACATAAAGCAGAAACCTGGAAGAAGCAAAGCCAGGCTGATTACTGATTGCATGGTGATCCTCTGCTTGTCCTGCCACTGGCTGTTGCCTCTCTGTCATCATACTTTGGCAGCTCGTAACTCAAAGCAGTAGCAAAACTGTTTTTTGCAGGATGCATGATGTATTTTTCTTTCTGCAAAGCTGCTCATATTGTAGAGTTTCCTGCTAAAATAATGCTAATGGTAGTAATGAGGGAAAACACAGAAACAGAGGAAGTCTCACAGCATTAGTGATGCTTAAACTGCAGAAAAACTGATGCCAACAGGCAGCAAAAAGAACAGACTGGAGGAAGGAGGAAAAAGGATTTTTTTTTTAGTAATTTTTTATTCAACAATTTCAAGTTTACAAAGCTATAGGCCAAATTCTGTCTTCTGATCCTTGCTTAAATGCAAGAGGAATGTTTTACTAGAGATTATGATTTATTCATGTTCGGGAAATGTTCTGTTTGTACCAAGTTCAGGCTACAAAGTGGTAGTTGGTAGATGACATTCAAACTGGAGATTTCCCTTGAAACAATGTGAGAAAGTATTTATTTTGTGAAGTCCATTTCCCTTCACAGATAGTTTCCTACCATTAAATATCCAACATAAAGAGCCCAAGTGACAGGCTGAATATGTAAATTCAGTATTCATACATAGCTTTATGGAGGGTTTCTTTTCCACAGTATACGAACCAAACATCTCAATTTAATCGAGAAGGGGAAGACCTGGTTTTCATTAGCTGTGAAGACTTTCAGAATTACATTAGTTGCAGTTGATTAAATCTTATAATTGTATTTGCTGTGTGTCATGATGAGGGAGTGAGGGGTTTGAGTGTGTTGGAGGGGGGTACCCAGCTTGCAGATTACTCCTGCAGGACTCATGATTAGTTTCTGCTGCTTTGGTCTATTGGGATCAAGCCCAGAGTCTTATATTTCCCCCTCGACAGCAGGAGAGAAGGTGGATAAAAATGCGCCTTGTGATGGGACATTGGTGTGTAGGGGCAGGAAGCAGTTGGGTTTATTTTGCCTCCCTACCCCCATGTTCTGCGAGTGCCAAACAGGGTATCTCAGTGGGGGTGAAGCCACAGGATATGCTGGGACTGTCAAAAGCAAGTGGTGTTTTCATTTACCACAGCTTGCTTCCTGTTGAAAGGACAGAATGATGCCATTATGCTAGTCTTGGAGAGAAATTGCAGTGAATTTGTGCAATAACATGAGGCTGTGAAAGATGGGGTCTGTTAGTGCTGCTCCCCCTGCCCAAAGGCTTAGTTAGCCACATGGTCTGTTCTTCTGTGTCAGCCAAGGAGGTCAGCTCCAAGGAATGCATGTGAGGACTTTTTCCAGCAGGTCACCACACATTAACCTCCCTTGCTTTTGTCCATGATTTATAGATATCTCATCTCCTAATTCTAAGTGTCTGAAAGTTCACTAGCCTGTAAGAGACTAGGTAAGAGCTTCACAGCTACCTTTGAAGGTACCCCTCTGTCCACAGGCAGAAGTTGGTCTTCCCTGACCATGCAGAGCATACAGGTAGCCAGTTTAGATTATTTTCAGATGACTGAAGTTTAGGTGGCTCCTACCCTTAAGGAACACATGGCTGTGTTTTAGCTTGAAGGAGAAAAGATCATGTAGATGCAGCACTGAGTGGGAACATCAGGTATCTGGTATAAATTCAAAGAGCTCTTCAAGAACCACCAAATCCTTCTTTATCTTGGACATTTTTTCATGCAAAGGAAGTTTTTTACACAGGAATTCTGTCATGCACTGCCTTGGTCTTACCTTAGTAAAAAGTAAACTCTTCAAGACAGGAATGATCTCCAGAAATTAAGAAGGCTCTGCATATATACACCAAATGTTTAAGGAAAGCTGACATTCCTAATAAGATACAAATGCTAAAAAGTTAAAAATCACTTTATTGAATCAATTAAAGTGAAGTGAGAAATTTGGGCTTGAAATAGCTCTTCACCTTCCCAAAGCACATTGTTGAACCCTGTTTTCTTCAAATTGGTCTGTCATTAAGTTAAATGGCTGCTGACTGTCTTTCTGTGGGATATCACAAAGCTAAATTTTCACTAATTCCTTTCCTTCAGGATTATTTATTCTTAAATATAACAGGCCCTTCTGATGTAATTTGTGCTTTACCTCCAAGGACTGTTACTTAGTTTCCCTGAAACACTCTTGTCTTCCAGACATTTGTATCTATTGATTATATTCTAACATGGACACTCAGTAATCTGGGCTGTTTAGATTTAAAACTCTTTGGATTATATTTTTCACAATTGGGATGATTTTGACGTGCTTCATGTTGCAGGGGATCTCACTCAAGGCACATTAAAATGCTGTAGTGTTCCAACAGTTGGATGCAAGACATTTTTTAAATGTCTCCTTTTATGTAGAGTTAATCTTACTATAAATGGTAGCATTACAGCAATCTAAAAGTTCAGTATCAGTGGAAATCATTTAGTCTGCTCCTATGATGAGAACAGAGGTGAGATCTCTCAGGTGGGACCATGTAGATAGCATGTGGGTGAACAGAAGCCTGTTTTTAGAGATGAAAATGTACAGAAGAGGAATCCCATTTTAAGTAGAAGGCTCAGTTTTGGGGTTTTTTTAAGTAACATTTCACTGGGGACAATCAGAGCATTGTGTTTTGCTGCTGCATATTTTGCAATCTTTTGTAATTTTATAGGATTGGGGGCCTTTGGAAATTGCAAGAAGCCTCTGGAAAAGTACTGTCTATTTGTTGTGTTTCATAGTCCTGATTCAAACACCAATTTGAGAAAAAGTATGATTGCCGTGGATTTTAGAGGTCTTTTAGAAGGTCAGATGACTGGGTCAATCTCTATGTGTGCCCACTTCCCAGGCTTGGGGAAACTTCTCTCTTTCCATTATTACTAGCTGATTTTGGAAAAGGGTTGTTTGAAATGTGGTTGCACTGCAAAGACCGGCGGGGACTTGGCACAGTAGAATTACATAAACAGCAAAGTGCAGTTATAAACAGGCTACGTTTAATATGAAAGATCATCTAGTTCCAGGAAAAGCAAAGCTATCAGGAGTAGTTGTGTCAGAGCTGGAAAACACAAAGAAAGCTTTCATTTCTATATGCTCTAAAGTATGCAGCAATCGTGGTCTAATTACCCCGCTGCAGCCAGAAAGCAATATGGGATATTGTGGGGGTGTGGGAAAGAACATAATAATGCTACAATTAAGCTGTAATCTTTGGCATGGTCACTCAGCAGATAAAGCTTTTCTGCTGTTGCATTCGAAACAGTCATTATTTGGCTGCTAAAGCCTGGGGAAAATATGTGGTGGTGTTTCGAGGAGCTGTTGCACAGAGGCTTCATTATCGTTCTCTTCCTCAGCAGCTGGCCAAGCCCAGGCGATGCTCTGCATTTGAGAGTTGTGACCTCAGTGTTCCACTGCTCCCTGCTTGTGCCTGGGGAGGTTTGTGCTGCTGGTAGTGGAATGGGGGTAACATTATTAGGCCCTGTGGAATGAATCTGTGAGCTTTAAGTTATTAGTTTAAAAACCTGTTTGCTCAAGGCCTGATTTGTAAGAGAAGCTACTTTTGGTGGAGATTTTTCAGCGTATGGTTTATACACAGAAAGAGCTTGTGAATGTGTGAAATAATTGTGCTAGCTACATGACAAGTTAGGTGCATAATTATGCATGTGTATTAACCCCAGGATGCAGATTGTGTTTCACGGAGACATAATCACGTTCACATGCAATTATGCTCACCTTCCTTTGAAAATCTAGTTTTACAGCCTGCTAGAAAACCATGCTAGTGACATCTCTTATTTTCTGCAATTCCCCACCATTTTAATAGAAACTATTCCACTGCCTTGAAACAAGGTCTTGAATTCACATGCTTAATTGTACATACAACTTTCCTGATTCTTTCCACTTTCTCAAATTTCCTTTTGACTAGGAGAGGCTGCCTGCACTGCAGGCTTGTGTGGACTTGCTAAAGTTCTAGTACGAATAGAAAGGAAACACTGTAAGGAGAGGTCAGGTCAACTTTGAATATGTTAACCTTGAGGTGACATGGTCTGACAAGGCATGAATGAGTTGCTTGGATTATGAATGCAGATTGTGATGTAGATTATGAATGCAGATTGTGATGCATTTGCTAGTGCAAGAGCCTTTTTTAATTTTTCTGCAATGCCATGGATAGATGGTTTCAGACAGACTTTGTTTCCCTTTAAGAGATGTTAAGGTTTGGAAGAGGTTAAAAGTGACCAATGGCTTGGGACTGTTCAGTTTTCTCTTAGATCTATTTTTGCATTATAGAGCACACACATCCTTTGAGATAAGCCAGCTATGATTTCCGTAAAAGTAGATACACTCGGGAATTAGATCAGAACCTCATTATACTGCTGCTTCACAAAGCAGAAACGAACTATTTTGAAAGATTATGGCATGCACAGTCTCTGCAACGCTTGTCTAACAGCCTGCAAGAGCAGCTCAGTCCATATCAGTAATTCCTTCTAGCATCAGGCTTTCAGGGCCAGATCTTAATTATGTGCACATCTGGTCTTCACTGCTTGGAGTAAGATGTGTCTGTCTTGAACTGTTCTCAAATGGGCACTGCCAAGCCAAGCAGCTCAAGACAACTGCACCAGAAGACTTTTAACCTGTTGTAGGATCAAATCTGTCCTGATTTTAGTGCACAGGAACCTTTCAAGCAAAAGGCAGTAGTAGCCATGAGAAAGGTGATCTTGGTCTTAATGTTTGTGTAGTTCGGTATTGGATCTACATATAAGCAGCTAGAAGCCAAAAAAAGGCATCACAAATGCAGGAACAGTAAATTGACTGATTACAAATTGATCTTAGGACTTTTTTACAGTGGATTTGAAGAAACTTCACAAATCTTGATGCTAGTGATACTGTGGTGTTAGGAGAGGCTCTGTGAGGCAGGACCTCAGACCAAACAGTAATCCTGTTGCCTACTGCCTCCAGAAGCATTTAATTGCAATTGCCTCTGTTCACTTAACACTTATCCTGGAAGATAATTTGGATACAACTACCATTCCATGGAGAATTAAGAAAGTTTAAGAGTGTGGACTTGAGCTGTACAAGACAATTATCTTTGACTTGTTTCATTTACTGCTGTGGACCTAACCTTAAAATATTCAAAGCACAACTTCCACCAGCTTCTGCAAACAGGCTCCAAACTAGGACTTGCAGTTGGAGATACCTATGAAAAGTTTGGCCGAGTACTTTGCCCACTCAAGAACAAATGCAGCCTGGATGATGTCACAAAATCTGGGTGTAATGCCGTATCAGGTTATGCTGTCAGGAGTGCACCAGCTGTGGCAAGTGACAGAATGGAGACACTCAGAGTTTCCTCCAGCTGCTCTGCCATTAAAGCTTGGTTAGACTACATGGTGGAAAAGGTCAGAAAAGACTTTTGATTCAAAATCAAGAGGTTTAAATAGAGGTTGTTTGAGTGAAGAAAGGGTGCCTTAAGTTCATTTTAACCCAGTTCAGCATAATGGCCAATCTTCGTGAACGAAGATTTGGGAAGGGCTCTCCCCACGTGGGTGTGCCCTTCCAGCCTGCGCAGTGGATTTTTTTAGGTGAGGCACAGCGTGCGCAGAACTGGCCCCACCGTTTAAGTCCTGAGGTCCATTTGCCACGGCTGAGCGAGCTTGGACAGTGACAGGGAAGTCCTCGGGACTGTCACAGCACCCGGTACTAAGCGGGGCTGACCCTGCTGAGCATCCGAGATCTGACGGGATGGGATGGCAGGGAGGCATTGAACTGCCGGGGACGGTCCCCACTGAGACTCGAACTCACGATCCTGGGATTCAGAGAGCAGAGTGCTCTCCATTACACCATGGGACCGCCCCACCAGTTCAGCATAGTGCTACACTTAAGGTCAAGGAGCACAAATGGCATTTCCCTGACAGTGGCATGGTATTTCCATGCATGCAGAGAACACTCCTGACATGGAAATAGTTCTAGATTAAGTAAAAGATGTGTGCCATGTCCTCCCCCTTCTCTAAATCAAGTTTGTACTTTGGTGTGAACTCTGGTTGGTGCAGGAGTTGTGGATTGCCTGCCTTTGGGTGTTTTCTTTAGAGTGGCCTGAGGCTGTCACATACAAGGGAGATGCTCAGCCTTTGGGCATTTGGAGATAACATTGTGCCCAGTGGTGCCTGAGCTGAGTCTGAAGTTGTAGAGGGAGCTTTCTGGACAGGGAGTAAGGTAACAGATCCTCCTCAGGTCTCCAGTAGGACACTGGCTTCACAGAGAAATATATTTTCAGGATTTAGAGGAACAAAAGGCTCTATGCCAAGGGGTGTTACACCTGCAGGACAATTTCTGCTGCTGTCTGTTGTAGCCCAGGTTTCCAGTCTGGTTTTGTGGTCAAATGACAGCATTTGCAGCTGGATGTAGACAAGAAGACATTAGTTTCATACTTCTCAGCTCCTGTTTCAGTTTGTGGGTCCACTTGTCTTGTACTTCCCCATTTTCTGGTTTAACACAGCTCTCTGGGCACTTGCTACTGAGTAATAAAAATCTCATTTAAAAATTCCAACCTTCCTTCCCACTTTCCATGCTCCTTGCTAGGTCTGCACTGTTGGGGTGGAAGGGATCTTCTGACCTGGGTGATCTCACTGATCTGTTTTGCAGTTTAGTAGCAGATAACTGAAGGCACTGGGTGTAGGAGGGGTGGGAAAGAGAAGAGAGCAGTAGGAGACTGAGCAGTTCAAAAAGGAGCCCTGTAACCAGGTGAGCACGTGAAGCTGCTGGGCAGTGTCCCTGTTAGCTGGATACAGCCTGACAGCCCAGGACAGGGGATCGCAGTCCCAAAGCCCTCCATGAGTCTCTCCTGTCCTGTCGCATTTGGCTTCTCACATTTGAAGTCGCTCAGTTGTCAGAACAATTTCTTCTCTTGCCTGCGCTCCATCTATAATTCATTAAGAAATCCAGAGAGGTGAAGCTGTTGGCTTTTCCCACTCTTCCCCCTCTGGAAGGCGTGGGCTGAGCTTGGTTTGCAGCAGGACATGAATGAAACTGCTCTAAAACTCATAAGACAAGGGGAAGGTGGTGGGAAAGACGCTGCCATCTCCTGCCGGGCCAACAGGGCATGGCATCTGCCTCTTGCCAGCGCATCTTGTATGTGCATTACCATCAGCTCGGGCAGGTCTTTGCTCAGAAAATCCAGGGCAGATCCTGGATCTGAAGTTCATTGGGTCTTTCAGATCCCAAGCTTCAAAGGTGTTCAGGTCTCAGTCCAAGCTTTAGCAGCAGCCTCCCCACTAGTTAAAACTTACACTCCATGTGCTCCCCAAAGTTACAGCCTATGTGTCTGCTTCACTCCACATATAGTTTTTTGGGACCAAATTTGCACTTTTCCCATGATACAGTCCCTTCATCATCAACTCAGGCTGAACTGTCTCAGCTCTGCTTTATCCCTGCAACAGCTGCAAGCAAAAATAACACATTATTTACCATAAAAGTGCAGGTCATGCAGTGAAATACCTGTTCTTCTGAAACCACAAACATAATTGAGCCTTTAAGTGCAATTTTGAGGAAATAGATACGAGTGTTATTTGTCATATGGATTCCAATAATGGCAAATATTGATGTCTAAAAAGCAAGATGAAGTTCCCATAAGAAGGAGAAATTTTGTCCAGTATAGTGTAAGGATTCATTTTTGAAGTGACAGAGACTTTGAAACATGAATGCAGACTGTTTGCATTTTGTCATAGGTGAAATAACTAAGTTTCTTACTCCGGTGTTCCAGGCCCATTTCTGTTACTGTTCTTTAGAGTTCAGTATCTCCAGCAGCTTGTGTGGAGATATCTGTGGAAAGGGTACAATGGAAGACATCTTCATCTTAAAAGATCGTCATATACGAAAATAATTAAAAATAAAACAAACAAAAACGCAAAACAGTTCCAGTGACCATTATTCTGTCTCAGCAATGTCTCTGTGGAAGGCTGAACTGTTTGACTTTGACAGCCTTCCAGTGGCAGATGTAGGACCTTTTCCAACCCGACAGATGAAGCGTTCCATGTGAACTCCATCTGTAGCAACAGGGTTTGCATCCAGCTCTGGAGCACCTCCCAAGAGACACAAATCCCAGTCCTCGAAGGAGAGATTCACCAGGGGGCAGCACAATATCACTTTTTATTATAAAAGCAGGAGTTAATCATTTAAGCTGTCTGAGAGCTTTTGGAAATTAGCTGCTTGTTGTTCCATCTTGATGCTTGCCTCTGGAGCAGCTCCAAAATCCAAGGTATTGGGAATACATTAATATTGTACAGTCCAGGCATTCACCTAGCAGAATAAGGAGTCCAGACCATTGTGTTTTCAATGTGTCTCTCTGGCAGGTGTCTCCCCAGGGCTGGTTGAGGCAGCTGATGGGTTCTAGTCCAGATTCAATTATTTCAGAAGCTCTCTTGCATTAAAGGCACCAGCCTCTGTGAATACTATTTCAGCCTCATGTTTTGGGAGGCATTAAACAGGAGTAAGCCTTCTGATGTCACTACATGAGAAGAGTTCACTGAGGGTGAATGCAGAATCATAGAATGGCCTGGCTTGGAAAGGACCTTAAAGATCATCTAGTTCCAACTCCCTGCTGTGGGCAGGGACACTTTCCACTAGACCAGGTTGCTCAAAGTCCCATCCAGCTGGACCCTGCACACTTGCAGACATAGGACATTCACAACTTCTCTGGGCAAGCTCAAACACTCTCACTGTAAAAAGTTTCTTCCTAATATCTAATCTAACCTACCCTCTTTTGGTTTGAAGCCATTGCCCCTTGCCCTGTCACTACATGCCCTTGTAAAAACTCTCCAGCTTTCCCGTAGGTCCCCCTTTAGGTCCTGGGGAAGACTGGGGGTTTTTGTATTCTATTTACTTCTGGTTGTCCTGCAGCTGAACAGCTTCTAGGTCCTCTAGCACTTAATGCAAAACTGTTGCCTTTCAAGGAGCTTAGACGAGTCACTGGTCACATCTTGCCTGTTCAGCTTCCTTCAAGGAGGGCTTCATATGTCACAGTCCATTCTTAGTTACTCTATTCTACTTGCATAGGTAACTGGTGTCTCCAGTGGTTGCTTCCCCTGGTTGAAGTGCCACTGTACTTCTCTGTCCTTTTCTGACCTCTTTCTGTCAACTTATGGTCAAAGGAGTTCTTGCTCTTTTCCTGAAAATTAACTACATCTTCTGTCCTTGGTCGTTCTCTTTGCTACTTTGGCTTCTGCCTGGTGGGATGCCTCATGTCTAGCATCAATCTCACACTTCATTCTTGACATCACACGTAGGGTCTCCCTTGACTGTGTCTCTCTGATCTCAGTCCTTTTGAAGTTCAGTCTGAACTCCATCTGCTCCTGCTCATCCCAACACTTCTAACTCTGTAGTGAAGTCTTCAAAGATGCAGCTTTTCCATGGGGCTGCTACCCATGTAGCCTTAGCTTTCTTTAGCTCAAACATTATCTTTATTTAAAGGCCAGGAGCCTTAAGAATATATATTTAGAATAAAAGAATAACTTTTCCTACTCTATTAGCTTAAGTTACACTGCTTAGTCTTCTGAAAGGAGTGTAGTATTGTTCTTAAGAGTAGGTACAAACATAATGAATGTAGTAGAATGATTTAAATATCTTTCAAGACAAGTCTGTGTCTGCTTTTAAAAGAAAATAAATATATGTTTATGTTTTAAGAAAAAGATTTTTAAATGCCTGTTGTTTTTCTTATATTTTTATTTGCCCAGTAGTTGGGGGGGGGATTCTTTTTTCATTTGAATTCTTTGTATTTCTTGGGAAAACTAAGGAAGAAAAGAACAAAAATGCTGAAAAATTATTTGATCCAGTTTCCATTTTTTATGTTTCACTTTTATATGAAGGTAAAAAGGATTGGAAAAGAGAAAGTAAAAGAACTTCTAAGGATAGTTTTTTAACAGGGCAGAAAATGTCTGAAAATTCACAAAAAATAAAAGGTGAAAAGAAAACAAAGCTTGGAGCTAGTTGAGGCAGCCAGCGTGGTGTGCTTTCTAAATGAGGACAGTCAGTCACCTTTACAGGAATCACTTTTACAGAAATCCATCCCAGTGCACAGTGCTATTGTACCTCATCAGAGAGGTCTTTGCGGATGTGACACCAGGTTTTCTCCTGACTAAATCTGATTCCATTTCTCTCAAGGTCTCTCCATTTTGCAGTCAGTGATGTTGATCTGACTATGACTCAGTGTAGAAATAACCCAACTTTTGCAGGGCTGTAGCAGATTCCCATCTACAGTATACATTATTTTTAGAGGGTCTGCCACTGTTTTTAAATGTTTCATTTTTCAAGTTCTACCAAGATAGCCAGAGAGACACATTGCTTTGCAATGCTCATCCCCAAAGAGCTGTGGCTCTTTGGTGTCAGTGCAGAAGACTATCAGGAAGATGTAGCTGAGCTTTGGCAGGATGTGTGCCACCTATTCATCCTGTGTATTCAGGGGGTTGGAGAAAGTTACAGATTATCCAACCTTCTTATAACTTGGCCAAACTAGAAATATTTAACTACACTTTAAAGTTGGTCTTTCCATAATCAGCAACTTTTTCCATCTTTTCTTTGTTTCTTCTCATTTCAAGTTATATCCATGCCATTGATATCTAAAAGGAAAAAAAAGTAAAAAGCTTTTATCCACTGCAGATTAATTAGTAAGAATCAGTTCTTCTTGTAAGGTGTCCAGAAGTCTGATCCTGCATGCTCGAAAACAATGAGACCATTTTATGCTGGAACAGCAAAGTTAGTTGTGATAGCTGCCAGTCACATAGCTTAGTTGTTAAATATGTTCTCTGATTCACCAGGTTTCCTTTGATCAGAGTGGTCTTCTTCTGGAAATAAATCTTTTTTTTTTCTTGTAAGATTTTAATAAGAAAATGATGGTATGTTTCCTGATACAGGTATACCTAAATGAACTTGCCATTGCAAAGTATGCTTCTCCTGCAGAGAAAATATTTATGTACATATATATTTCATAAATAAAAACACATCTATGGAAGTATATGCATTAAAGTAAGCCTTAGTGGCTTTGGACATTGTTCAGTCTTATATTTGTGCTACTTTTTCATTCCCCAGAGATACCTGCTCATTTTTTAGCCACTGTATTCTGTTTCAGTGTTTTATCAATCTTGAAGTCTGGCTGAAAACCTGTAAATAGACTTAGCATAGGCTGTTCCTAAATTATGGAGAAATTGATATCTTCAGCAGTGTGGAATGAAAGACCTCTTTATCTTTTTCATTTTGCCTTGTCAACAATGTATTACATTAAAAATATGTGAAGAATTCTAGAATATGTTGTATACCAAAACTTATATAGATTAATTAGTGTTTACCCAGGGTATTTCTCCAGGGGCTGCTCTGCTGTAGCAAGAGTTGTGTTTATTCAAGTTCTTAAAAAACATCCTATCTACTTTTCTCTGTTGTTTTCTTAGACTCAGGTGGGGAGAACCAAAATAAGAAAGTTCCATATTGTTACTCTCCAGACGTATTATTAAGAAAATAAACATGTCACACAGAAATAAAACTAGATCTTATCTGCTGCAAGAAGGTTTTTGTGGTATTCCTTTCAAAGACTTACTTTGGTTATTTGCCACTACACTTTAAGCCTCAAGTCACATGCAGGCAAGAGATATTGAGAGGGAAGGAGGTGAATGCCTGCTGCAGCTTTTTTTTTTGGCTTTTTACATTTGCAGAAGTTGTAGTTGGTTTTGACAGCTCACTTTCCAATCAAATTAGCAAATATCACCAAAAAATAGATTACTGTCCATCAAAGTTATAAACTTTTTCCTTAAAATACAAATACAGAGATACTGCACTACCTTTTATTCACATTGAGATTGTAGATACGTAACACCTTGTGTTAATATTTGACAAATTTGTTCTATGTCAACATCAGAAATGTGGCTGAAAATCTCTTTGGCTGGCGGGCTGGCTTGTACTTGAAACTGCTTTTTGTAAGATCTGGATCTGAAAATCTCTCCTGCCAGACTTGTAGCTGTCAGGTTCATTATCTTCAACATTTCTATTAACTCTAATGGTGTTTTTCTTTCTGCAGAAACAGACGGTGCATGCAGCACAGATGCCAGCCTTCTCCAAGAAGTAACCTCTTCATCCCCAAGTGACACGAGTTCCTGCTAGTACCATGGGGCCAGAGGGTGGTTTCTTAGGCAGTGCACAGATCCACGTCATCCTGTGGGGGAGTTTGGCAGCCATGACAACACTTTTGTTCCTCACCTTCCTCATCTTCCTTTGCTCCAGCTGCAACGGGTAAGGCTCAGGGGCTTAGCACACAGTAATGGTTCTTGTGTCACTTAGTGCAAGGATTGACACAGCTTCACTAATAAATAGTTACCAGGAAATACTGAGGGCTTAGGTACAGAGATAAAAAAAAGTACAGCACAAAGTCTGTTTTCAGAGCAAAATTAAATCTGAACAGTTCTGTTCATTCTAAAATGCAATTTTTTTTCTTTTGCTATAAAATAAGTACACTGTTGTTTGGTGGTTTCCTCTCAGCTGAAGCCTGGAGCACAGGTGGACACTGACTGTTAGCAGACCCACCTGTAAGCTGAAACTGAGAAAGAACATTAGGTGGGGTGAACAGGACCAAAAAAGTATAGGTAAAAAGGAAAAGAAAACTATTTATGTTTATTTCAGCTTTGCTTTGGCCGTTCCTGTAGTCTAGGGAATTGATCCTGCTACTCAAGCAAAACTGAGTAAGAATCAAATGGTGATAACTAATTAATGTCTTACACCTTATCTTTATTTTCTTCTCCATAAGAGGATTCAATTTCACCAACCCCGGCACATCTACTGACATTTTTATGCACATTTCAAGGCTCCTTTATAACATGTAAGCTGAGCCCTTCTGACTGCACAGGGGAGCCTGTGCTCCATCCCCTGTGCCCTTCCAGCAGGCCAGACCAGCCAGACTTTTCCTTAAGAGGAGTGGGACTGCTGTGGTCCATATTGATATGTTTTACAAGCATAGCTAAGTCAGCCAAGTGTATGGGGAAAAAAAACCACTATCGATGATTGAGTACAGCAGCAGAATCTGTGGTTTGGGTGCTTATGCCAGTAGAAGCATGTGCTTTCACCCTTCAGCACTGAAGCCATTGAGGCAGCTGCACAGGCATGAAATGGACTGTATTGGCATAAGGTGTGTCTAGAGTGGAAGGTCCTGGTTTTCAGCAGTATGCTCACACTGCAGAAGACAGTCGTGGGCAAAACCAGACCCCAGAAATTGGCTGAACCCCTAAAAAGCCTGTGATTCAAAAGAAATGCTTTTGTAAGCTGTTAAGTGATACTTTGGTGTCTTTCCAGTGTCACAGTTTCCTGTGATATCTCCATAAAAAATAGTAGAAATATGTATTTTTAACTTATTTAAATGTAGAAAATCTGTTTTAAAAATTCCTTAGCCTGTAAACATTGCATTTAGGTACTGTATTTGATCTTAAAGGCCTTTTCCAACCTAAATGATTCTATGATTCTGTATTTTGTCTTGTAACACAACAGTCCTTGAAACCTCTCTAGAAAGATGAGTCAAACCACTGACTATGTGTTTACAGTTACAGAGGTAGACTGCCAGAAGTATTCTGGTGATGTTCTTTAATAAATTCTTGTGTTGCTAGTCTGGACACCAAATCTTTCGTTTCAGGTCATTCTGTAGGGCTGGTTGTTTATGCATTAATGCAATTACACAAAATTTCTTCCTGGCTTACTCTTCAAAAATGGATGAGGATATGGAAAACCAAAGAAAATGTGTTCTTTCTAAAATATCAGTCAGAAAAACTGCTATAGAGGAAATTAAACATTTAACTTTCTCTGCATTGGTGCAGCCTTACTTGTTCTTTTCTTCTTTTCCAATTAAGTAGAATTTTAACAGTTGCTCATGTGGGAAGTACAGTTCCCTGCAGACTTTAGAAGAAGCACATATTTCATATTGTCAATATTTTGTCACCTTTTATCTTGCCTTTTCATGTAGAGGAAGGGCTAATATTATTTTAAGCTTATAGTTTCTTAGAATATTTCTGAATAAGAGCTGTCTTTCCAAATGGAAATGTGATCCAACTTGAGTCCTGTGAAGTACCCAGTGACACAAGATTCCTTTAAAAATGTAGAGCTCTGTTGCTATGAAACTTGTAGACCTTTTTGAACTGTTCATGCTTATTAATTCTACCTAGCATTCTGAGTGGCAGTAGGCTGGATTTTGTTGGCCTTTTCTAATTCTTCATAGGATAAACATCTTTTACTGATACAATTTAAGGAACTCCCTAGGTAGTCTGTCACCAAAACACGTGTATCTGAGCATTTCAGATACAATTAAATTGAAGATAATAGTATTTTTATTATCACAGAATTGTAGAATGCCCTGAGTTGGAAAGGACCTTAAAGATCATCTAGTTTCAACTCCCCTTCCATTGGCAGGGACACCTTTCACTAGATCGGGTTGTTCAGAGCTCCATCCAATCTGACCTTGAACACCTCTGGGGATAGGGCATCCACAGCTTCTCTGGGCATCTTGTTTCAGTACCTCACCAACATCCCAGTAAAGAATTTTTTCCTAGTATCTACTCTAAACATACTTTTTTTCAGTTTGAAGCCATTGCCCCTTGGTCTATCTCTACCTGCTCTTGTAATTATTTACAGTATCTCGTAATTATCATCAGTCACCCCTCACTGTGATCTTACGCTGAACGAGAAAAAGGGTTGTGTGTTTTGTTGTACTTCTTCAGTTATGTTTATCATGATCCTGCCTTGATGGTGCCCTCACACAGAAGTCATACCAATCCCTGTAATAACTTTCAGTTATTCCATTTTCAGTATTATTATTGTGAATCACAGTTCTGTTCCCTTTACATATGTAAGGTCTATTAATGATTGGCATTTGTATATTAGCATAATTTGTAGTAACAGTTTGTATGCCTTTTTTATTAAGGGAAAAGAAGGCCAAACATCAGAATGGAGATCATGAGAATCTGATGAATGTCGTAAGTATTTATTTCTGGCAGCTTGTGTCTGTCTTGTGGTTGGTTTGTACCAAGCTCCTTGCAAAATACTGCAGATTAGAAAATAGCTCAGGAATTTCAAGATGGTTGAGCAAGGAAACCTTTAAAAATTGCAGAACAGGAAGAGGAGGAGAACTTGTGTAGATCCTGATAATCTGCACTTTCTCAGTGCCTGTTCTTCCACCGTTGTGCTCCAGATCTCCTGCCTTTCCTTCACTCTGTTGCAGCACAAGTGCAGTGTACCCTTTGTCAGCTGCTGTCTTCTCATGGGTTAAAACCACACTAATGTCTGTTACTGGAAAGGTTGGAGGGCAGATCACTCTGGACATACTTGGATTTATTTGTTTTAACATCTGTAAACACAGGCACCTAAATCTTTGAGTATAGTTGGCATGGCTGGACTCTCCTTCCAGTAACACCTACGAGTCAGAGCTCCAGAGATCAGGATAAAATTTGTTACATATCTATTCATGTGAATATTTATTCTAATCCAGTGGTCACTAATTTGTGTTGCAGCCTTCTGACAAGGAGGTTTTCAGCCATTCCATCACAAGTTCGGCTACGGAACCCCCCCCAAACAGTGAACAGAACGGGGCACTCGGCAATGGTGAGGGTGAGTAGTGGCAGCCCCTGCAGGTGGGATGAGTGAGCAGCACTGTCCCACTGCTCACAG
This sequence comes from Sakesphorus luctuosus, assembly GCA_013396695.1. Lineage (NCBI taxonomy): Eukaryota > Metazoa > Chordata > Aves > Passeriformes > Thamnophilidae > Sakesphorus > Sakesphorus luctuosus. The sequence goes on from VWZD01012268.1 coordinate 417,330, forward strand.
CTCCCACCTTATCTACACATGGATGATCCCTACCATCTCAGGTTTCTAGCCATCAGTTTTCCAAGCACACAGTCATACCATTTGTCTGAATACTCTGCTCACCTCTGGAGGTCTGACACCAGATCTCACAAAACTTATGATCAAGTTAAAAAGTGCCGTGAACTCATTTGCCTTGTTGATAATTCAGTGGAGATGATCATCCCATGTTGATGCTGGTGTTTCAGGCTGCATCTCCACTTCACTGCTGGGTGTGCTCTGGCACAGCCCTCCACCCCAGCTCCCAGTCCTCCATGCCAGCCAACAGTGGGAAGGTGCTAAGGTCCTCCCCTGGGCCACCAGGCCTGTGTCACCAAGCTATACCTGCAGAGTCACCAGGCCATCAGGAAAAGAATAGGACATTCCGTAATCTTGGCAAGCTATGGAACTGGAGTAAAACCAGAAGATGCAGTTGCACCTTAGAGCTTCAGAAATGTTTCAGGAGGCTGTGGAAATACTTCACATCCTCCTCCAGGGACTACCGCTTTGGATCATAGTCCTGCTCTGTGTGAGGCTGTTGCTTATATTTATGTATTTTAGAAAACAGGCAATGTAAGAAGGCTTCCTTTTTTTCCCTTAGTCTTTATTTTGCTGAACACTCAAAATTATTCACCCTGAAGTATCACTGGAAAATATTTTACTCAGCTCTAACTAAAAATAAACTCACTCTGAGCTCAGAGCCTCTGGGAGCCAACTGTTGTCTTCACACTAGGCACGAACACCAGGGGCTGCACCCCATCTTACAGCTCACCTCCTCATCTCCTTCTGCAACCTGAGGCTAAGCTATGCAGTGATTACCCCTCAGAGACAAGTATCCAAAGACGGTTTTTAAACTTCGTTTTTGCAGCTAATTGCTGCTCCCATCCGTTGATTTGTTGTGTATGTAGGTATGTGGTTCCCAGCGGCACTCAACGTGCAGATCAAAGCCCTGCAGAAGGGAAGGCTTTCTCTCTACCATGAGTCACCACAAATGCAACTGTCAGAGCTGCTGCTAAAACGTGTGCTGTCAACCAGCAGAGTTTTCAGACTGTCTCATAGTACTCAGCTTACACTCTGCATAACATCCCTTCTGAATAACAGGAACCCATGTGCTTTAGTTTCTTACTTACACTTCATGCACTCTTTTTGTTAATAGTTCTTTTTATTATTGTTTCTACTAGCTTTTTGAGCAGGGGCAGGGCTGTGGAAGCAGAAACAGTATGTTACGTTTTGTTATGTTATGTCTTTTTCTTTTACCCAATTTGCCAGCATTGTCATAGCTATGCCAACCCCGTAGCTTCACCAACCCCTTTTGTGCTACTACATGTAGCCACAGAAGCACAGAAACATGAGCTCTCATTGCTTCTCATTATCCCCTCCAGGATGAATGGAGGTGTGTGTTCTCTGGGCTCTGTGGGGATGCTGTGCACAGCACAGAAATCCCTAGAAGCAAAGAGCGAGAAAGGCAAAACATGTTCCACCTTCTCCAGGACGGTTCCTGATGTCCTCCAGAAAGTTTGCAGGCATTCTGGACAGTGATTAGGACAACTTGCCTATCTTCTGTTCCTCCGCAGTTGTATGCAGGAGCCAAGTGAATAAAGGAGATGTTTTCCTTCTCCCATCTCCTATTCAGACAGTGATTACCATCTCATACCTCCAGTTCCATCCTGAGTTTTGCAGCGAGGATATGGCTCCTTGCAGGTGGTGACTGTGTCCGCATGCCCTGAGCTCAAGAGAAAGCAACGTACATGGCAACCACCGAATCAAGGGCATTGATTGTTTTGGCAACACTTTCATGTCAAACCCATAGAAGGACATTGAAGAATGGGTTGATTTTGTTGAGACAGTCCCATAGGAACTGTACTAAGAAAAGTAAAACCATTCAGAAGTGGTTTTTTAAAGAAATAGTGTGAGATGAAGTTACATACCATACAATACCTGAAACATGCTTGCATGTATACAAACCCATGTATACATCCCTGAATGCATGCAAGTGTCATATGTGTGCAGTGTAAGATGAGAAGCCCCTTAGATTCCAGTCTCTAATATCCTCTAGTAATAGTGACACATGGCCCGTTTCTGGGACTTAAAACAACATGTTCTGCCTAACACTACTTTCTGAATTCTAGTCTTCTCTTTTGTGCATATGGTGAGCTTGTTAGTAGGTTGTCAATCTACATTATGTGCTGTGAGACTAAGAGAAGTATGGCATAGCCTTCCGGTGAGGAGCTTCTGGTGTAGCATGCAGGGAGTCTGGCTGTGGCAGGGCTGAGTGAAGTGCAATTCCAATGAGAATTTGGCCAGCGTGTTAAACAAGATGAGGGATGGGTAGGGAGGAAGCAAGAACACTTTGCTTTTGATTCCAAAGAATAGGGAAATGAAATCAGGAAAATCTAATAGGTTTTTTTTTTTATAAGGCACTTGGTTCAAGGCCTCCCACCTGTTTCCCATCTGAGACTCCTGAGCACTTTGTAAGCATTCAGTGAGACTGAGTACAAGGCATCTGAACATCCATGCACACCTGCACCTACCCTCCCATCCCCTGTTCTTACAGTGAATGCCATTGCCATATAACGTGACTTGGGGATGTACAGACTATTTTAGATGTTTTGAGGAAGGTATTTCAACAATAGAGTGCAGAAATCTCTGTGACTGAAACCTTTTGATAAACAAAAAGCATGGTGACCACTAGACATTTCCAGGAGGTAGTATCATTTATCCTTCCTAACGTGTCACAAAACCAAAGTGATGTAGGGAGTACCAAATTGCACTCACCCTTTACTTACACATTTGTTTGAAATACTTCTTTGTAATTTTCTTTAGTTCTTTCCGAGGACAGTACAACTGCCTGTATCCAGCCTTATGAAGAAGTACAGACTTCTGATCTACTAGATCAACAGGATAGTCTTGGAAAGTCTATAAAATGTCACCAGAGCCGGGAACTACCCAGTATTCCCCCTAACAACACCATGGAAACCATCATCTCAGCTAGAAATGCAGAAAATGATCAAGGTCTTGGAATGGAAGGGCCTTATGAAGTCTTGAAAGACAGCTCCTCTCAGGAGAACATAGTTGAGGACTGCTTGTATGAAACTGTGAAGGAAATAAAAGACGTAGGAGCAGTAGTCAGCATCGAAGGGAACTGTAACAGCAAATCAAAGCCTTCACTGACAGTTTCTGAAGGTCAGAATCAGATTCCTGAGTGCAGAATTGAATCAGCAGAATATGCATCTGTTGACCGAAATAAGAAGAGTCGTCAAAGTGCTAATTCAGAAAGTCCTCTTGACAGTGTACCAGATATAGAGGATGAGCTTCCCCCTCCGGTACCCATGAAACTTCTTGATGAAAATGAGAATGTGCAAGAAAAAGAAGTGGAAGAAGTGACAGAAGGAGCAAGTAAACCAGAGAAGGTAAATACTGCAAGTACTTGTCCTCATCAAACAGCCAAATAATGATAGAGAACATTTGGGTGGGAGAGGATTTTATTTTCTGGTAAAAAAAAGGAGGAAAGAAGAAAAACCACTCAGGGTGATGCAAGACTGTAAAATATGGAAATATGAAAATGTACCATATAGTCTTTGCATTATAGGAATGTACTCATTCTGTTGAAGCCCATATTTTTGATGGTTGCAGTTATATGCTACATGAAGCTTTTCCCAAATATTATCCAGGAATTGCATAGAATCACAGAATCACAGACTATTCTGAGTTGGAAGGGACCCACAAGGATCATCGAGTCCAACTCTTAAGTCAATGGCCCACAAAGGGGATTGAACCCATGACCTTGGCATTATTACAACCAAGTTTTAACCAACTGAGCTAATCTCAGGGTAGAAGGCCTCTGCTTCTTTGTTTCATGGTATTATACTTGTGGAAGCTATTGCAATGGGTATCTAGTCTCTCTGTTAGCATCTGTATCTCATTCAGAATCCCCCTCTACTTTTTTTTCTAATGAAACCTTAATTTACGTTCTTGGTGGATGCCCAAACTATAGATGAGCCTCCTTTTTTGAGCCACCTTGACTTAGCTGTGCAAGTGTTAAACACCTGCTCAAAGTCACTTCTCTTGTCTCTCTGTGTACCAAAAAAGGGACGGAAAGAGAGAGATTGCAGTAGTAGACTTTTATACTTGTCAAATGCTGTATGTCACATATAAACACAGTAATGAATTTCTGTCTCCTGAAGTCATGGCTGAACGTTAAGTTTTCTCAGCAGCTTTTTTTTTCTCTCTAGGAACAAGTTGTGGTGAACTCCTTGAAAAGTAGAATGATGACATTTTCAGCAATTTGTTTTCCCATTTGTAGTTTTTAACCAGAATTCATTTTAAGGATGCTTTCAGATCATTGCACAGACTTTTAATAAACTGTTGAGTTTGCGTTTTTCAGAACTAGTTTAGATATCTTCTTAGTTTTGAATGAAAGAACTGTGATGTTAGCAGATTTTTGGTGTCTGAGTCATCAAATAATATTAGGTATTAATGAAAATGTAAAAAAAAAATCGTAAGTTGCCATCTGAATTTTTGATGTAAACATTTACCTGAAAAATTACAGCAGAGCTAAGGACTGGTACTTGTTTCTGGTTGTTCTCTTACTTGAAGTATTTCAGTAATCCAGGAAGAAAGCCAAAAAACCTCTTGTTAAATAACTAACTAACCTGTAAAGCACAATAGAGTCCAAATGAATAAACTGAAGACTACTCATAACACAAAAATTGTTTAGCTGGGCTCTTCAGTGCACATTCTCACAAATAATAACCTTGTTAAGTAAAATATTAAGACGTGATTGTCAACAAAAACCCACCCCCTCCCCGATTCAGGCCATAAGTAGTTTCTAATTAAACTTTTAGCAAAACAGCTTTCCACAAGAGTGATATTTTCCCTACCAGGTGTGAAAAGACTTGCAGGTAATCATTGTATTTCCCAGACACCGATACAAAGGAAAAGCCTTTGCTGCTCTGTAACTCCCCAGCACACCATGTATGCCGTGTCAGTAACTGCAAGGAGTGGGAATTGATTAAAATAGTTCAGGTTTTGAAGGATTAATCAAGAGATGACACATGCAGTCCCCTAAGTGCCAGAAAAAAGGTGTTTGTCTAATTAAAATTTATTCAGAGCTGAAGCCATTCTGAGTTAAAGCTTTGGCAGCATCAGATCATTCCCGCGCTCGCTGCTGGGTACATGCATTATGCATGGAAGCGTGTGCCTGTCCTGTCCTTGAGAGCTACAGCTGCAACAGAGTTGGAAATGGTAATTGATGGAATATATAAATGTCATTATTGTTGGCATTGTGTGGGGAGATGGTTGCAGGATTGTTTTTCTGTTGTGATGATAATTTTCCCCTCTGTTTTGCTGCTTCAAACAATGCAGAGCAATGCCTATTTTTTCTCCATGTGGCAACCAAAACCAAGAAGTTTATGGAAATGTATGTTATATTGATAACTCTTTTAGTTAGACACCATAGGTGTTTCTTTTTTGCTTCCTCTCCTGTGGGGCTGCTTAGCTGCCCTGCTTAGCATGACATTTCTATCCGAAATTCTTCAACCTTCTGCCCTAACCCTGACGAAGACAGAGGTTGAGTGTAAGTCATGCAAGTCTCCCTCACTACAATGAAGTTTTCCTTTAACTGGGCACAAAAAAGGGACAGACAGTGAGGCTGCTTGTGTAACCAAGAGAGAACAGACCATGTCCAAGCTGGTTTTGGTCTCGCCTTGTAAAAGAGAGTAGTCAGGGTAATCCCCAGCCTATGCCAATTCGTGAAGCACACTAATTTGGGAGAGAGCTAGGTGGACCAAGCCAGAGACTGTTCCAGTATATAACAGCATGAAAAGGATGAAGCATCTTTTTAAGAGCTGGGTGTGCAACAAACAAGTGAAAATTAAAAGTATCCAAACTGCTTATTGGCTGTGACCCAGCTAAATCCTTTGGAAGGCTTTAGTGAGGAAGGAGACCTTTAATAGTACAAGACCTCTTACAGACCTCTATCGCCTGCAAAATTTGAGCACAGATTTCTAATAGAACTGGAAAGGCAGAGTGGTTTTGATTTAGTTCTTTCTTTAATTTAAAAAAAAAATGGAAGTATGGATCTTCTATTTCACCCAGGTCTTTCGTGAGTGAGCACTGGTAGAAATGCTCTCTGTGTGTACATCTGGCTGCTGCCATCTGATTTCAGCCTTGTGCAGCCCAAGGATGGGCCAAGTATCCCTTACAGAATGCACCAGAGGAGAACGTTCTTCTTGTTCTGGTGTCCAAGTCAGGAACAGGAGCTGAGCCAAAGAGTAAAAAATCAAGTGCTGTCAAGGAACGAAAGGAAAGTGGAAGGCAGAGGACACATGATGTTTGTGTTGCTGCGGTTGAGGTTTCAGGTTTAGTTTACACTAGGTAGAAAATGTTTAGGAACAAGTGGGGGGTTTTTTCAGTTTCTGAGGTAGTAATATCCTTCAAAATTGATGTGTCACAGGTTTTATATTTAGAAGAAAGAATATAAGATCCCAGGGAATAAATACAGGATGGCCAGCACCCTGGGATATTTATCTATACTTGAGTAGGAAACTGTAGAAGGGGTCCTGACACATGGTGCTTATATACACACTGATGACAGAAAAATCACTGAAGAATTTTTTTGAGCATTCTTGTTTTAATGTGTGAGGATGAAATTAGTAACTTACTCCCCAACACAAAAAATACCATGCAAGTTAGAAAGAGTAAATTGAATTGCTGTAGTAAAGCAGATCTAATACAATGCCAAAATATACTTGAACTTCTCTTTTAATGAGTAAACAAACCACACGTTAAAGAGCACATTCTCCAGACAGTGAGAAAGAAGCAGGGGGATTTTTCAGTGTTAGGGAAGTTCCTGGGGGGCAGCAGGCAAACTTCAGTGTGCTTTGGGTCGTGGTGTCTTTGCCAAAAGTGCTCAGGAGTTTGAAGCTGGGTATTTATTTACCAGAAGTAAAAACACCAAGAAAATGGAAGTAGGAAAGAATCTACTGTAATGAGCCTTGGTGGGAAAAAAACCCAAACAACCAAAAAAAAAACAAACCAATTTTTGTGTGCCTGGAAGTGGTATTTGACTGACTGTGCTAAGAATAGCTCTACTCCTCCATGTTGATTTGCAGTGGGGGAGGTACAAAGTATTTCAGGTGGCAAAATCATGTTCAAGTCCAAAGCCTGTCACAGTGCTGGAAGGTTGCCTCTGGATCACTGTGGAGCAGGTCTTCTTGCCCCAGGGAGGAGGCATCCCACAGCCACAGTGTGGCAGCCAGGGTCTTTGTTGCCATGAAGGTCCTAAGACATTTCTCATAAGAGCAAAATGCTTTTCCTCAAGTGTTTTATGACCTGTTTTCCACAGAACGTTTCACTTGCATCAAGTTAGGTTTGATACCAGACCAAGCCCTCCATCCTTCAGTATGTCTGCTTTGTGACCTGGCTCCCACTCAGGGTGGGCTGCAGCAGGTCTGAGTGGTTGTGGCCAGGCTACTGGGCACCTCTGCACAGTGGCTGCATTCCAGGGGCGGGGAGGACACAGTGTCTCCCGTGCAGCCCTTCCAGGATCCTCAGAATGGAGGGTAACAGTCATCAGGAAGGTGCCAGCTGAGCCTTGTTCTTTTGTCATCTGAAAGCGTATCTAAAAAATCACATAAAAGGGCAACTGGTGTGTCACAAGAGCTGGCTTCTAATTGTTCAGAAGTTTTTGCAGATGCTTCATTAAAAGTATAAAAGCTGGGGTACAGCAGAACAGAGTTTGTTTTAATCATTACATCATTTTTACCCTTTTCAGGTCAGATACATTAAAAAGCTTTACTAACCTCAGGGCTGTTATCTTCAGAGATGTACTCTGGATATTAGGGATATTATCTATGTCAAATGGAACTTGAGAGCAAATGACCATGAAATATAATGTATTGATTGTAATGGGAGGGTTTTATTATAGGTCTCACACTGTTGATGGGTAATGAGCCTTTTCTTTTCTTTCTTTTTTACAGAGGCTTAGTTCAGTGTCTTACAAGTCTCGAGAGGAAGATCCATCTCTTACAGAAGATGAGGTAGGTTTCTTGCATGAAATTCAATAACTAACTAGAGACCATTTTTTAGGCAGAAATTAGCATAAGCTCTGCATGATTAAGCAGAATCTAAGAAAGGTGAAATTTGTTTCAAGGGAAAATGAAAGCCCAAGATTCACTGCACAGAGTTTGTAGTGCAACATTCCTAAAATCAGAAGTATTCTAGTTTGGGGCTATATCAGGCCAATACGTTAAAAATGGTGTCAGAAAATAACAGGAGGCCACAGTTCATACATCATTAGGGCAATTTCTTCATTTGGATGACAGGCTCTACTTAAGAATAATAACCAGCAGCCTTTTGAAATGTATACTCCACCTTCACCAAGCAAAGTGTTTGGATTTCTTGGAAGTAAATGGAAGCACAATTAAAGCACTGGAACATAAACTGTTGTTTAAAATGTTGGTTGATCAAATAAATTGAGGAGATTGAAACAAGGACAGAAGAGTTAAACACAAATAAGGTTGGTTGTGATAATCTCCAATACACCCTTGCCATTTGTAAATAAGTTCTCTGGACATAAAAGTAAACACAAACTTGGAAATTACATGAATGAGCTAATGCTTTCTGCTGGGAGAAGCGCTCCCAGACCTTAATGAATAAAGTGATCCTTAAACTGGGTTCCCAAAATCTAATAGTGAAAAGGGTTGAATTATTACATGAGTAGAAAGGCCATTTTTGTTGGTTGGCTGAAATCACTAAAACGTAAGAAGTATTGCCATCTACAATTGGTGTCTCTCTTAAAAAAGCCCAACCAAACAAAAAACAACCAACCAGACAAAAAAACCTCAACAAAATCAAACAAACCAGAAGAACCATTCCAGATTAAAGAGAAGTGGTCTGGTTCGTCTGCATCAGTCAGTGTTGCTTAACTGTAATTGACATTTTCATCTCATTCTTTTCTTCTAATTGGGTTGATGCAAATCGAGAGTGGCCTTGTATGCTTTTGAAGATTTTAAATGTAAGAGAAGAGTTATGTTGCATTGTGATATTGAGTACCAGGAAGCAGTGCAGGGAATTTCAGACATCTGCCCTGTGCAAGGGCTGGTATCTGATTGGACTGGGAGAGGGAGTCAAGACTGATCCCTGTGCTTGGTACCAGCCACAAGAAGCCCTGAGTAGAGGAGCATATGTGGATGTGGGCTTCTCCTTCACCTCTTCATGAAGCACCACCTTTGTGCATTTCTTGAGGTGTACCACCTCAGCAGAGGGGACTTTTATGACTAGGAGTGAGATGCTGGTTCCTCCCTCTCTTAAGTTTATAGCTGAGAGGTTTCAGTGTCTAGCATAAAGTTCTGATATGCAGTGACTGAGAGGCAGCTCCTCTTTGCAGGCAGAGTGTAGTCACCAGAAAAGACATTTTTAATGTTTTCTTCACATGACTTGGTGCCTCCTTAGTCCTGCCTATAAACAGAACAATTAACTACTCTCCTACTAGGGTGTCTCTAAAAGCATAAAAGTAGACACTACCATTAAAAATAATAACAAAAACGATTTTAAGCGCCCCAAGGATCAGACAGCATCCTTCGCCTACCTTACAGCAGCTCAACCTGATCATTCCTTTGTTGCCTGTCTCCTCACTGAGTCCAAATTGGCTCCACGACCACAGCAAAACTTGCAAGAGCTCCTGCTCACAAAGCCATCTCTTTTTGCCCAGATCTGATTTGCCTGCCAGGGATTTATGTTCAAAGAATTTTTTCATTTATAAACTTACTTTATAAAACCTTCTTTTTTTGAAAGAAAATCAAGTTATAAAGGCATGCCAGAAAAGAAAGGATTTGTAAGAAATAATCTCCTTCTTTTAAAAGAATATCCTATCTTTTCTTAAGTAACCAGTATCCTTGAGGTACAAGTGTACAGACTGGTGCACAAGCTTTTTGCCATGCTTGGATACTCAGCAGGTGTCTCCTTTTCCTAGATCTCCGCCATGTACTCATCGGTGAGTAAGCCAGGACAGGCCATCAAGGCACTGGATTCTCCTTACACCTGTATTCAAGAAATTGCATCTCAGAGGTCCCCGTCTGTTTGCAGTGGCCTCTATGCAAGTGTGAAAGACTTTGAAAACACCCTAAATTCTACCACTGTGCCTCAGTCAACAGACAGACCAAACGGGGAGCTTGAGCCGGACTATGAAGCTATCCAGTCAGTGAGCCAAGAAGAAGACAGGACCTTGTCTGTGCCTAACACAAACCACAATGCTCTTTCAGGAGAGAATGACTATGAGAGCATAGGGGATTTGCAGCACCACAGGGAGTTCACCAGACTTTAACTACTCCATCAGACTTCTCTGCTGGTATTTTCAAAGGAACAAGTGAAACATGGAGAGGGAAGTGCTTCTCGTTTAACAAAGCTAAGTATAGAACACAAGCTGCGAAGAGGCAATGTGTGTTTCAGCCAGGGTGTGACACCTGCTGGGTTATCCTGGGTGGTGGATCGAGGCTTATGGCAACGGGTACGTCAGGTAAGAAGGATGACCCTGACAACATAAAGGTTTCTTTATTGCTAGCTCTGAGGCAACCAGAATCTGGGAAGGAGTGGGTGCCATGCTTGGTGTTCCAATAGGATAACATACCAAAAAGACTGCCTTTACACAAAGCTAACTTCTCATTTGGAGAGATTATTTTATGTCATTTTCTTCAAAGTGTTTTTTAAGCATCATTTTTCATTCAAGTTTGGGCATCCACAGCGTTGAGCAAATTACTGATCATTGTACCTCAACTTGGACTTACTTTGCAGGGCTGGGGAAGGCACTCTTACTTCTGTGTCTTTTGGGGAACTCTGTCCACATTCATTGCAACTGAAGTGCAAACAACAGTACTTCACAAGGGACCTACTCCAAATGTACTTGAATTAATTCTGTTGGCTTTTTCTTTTTTTTTTCTTAATGTCAAGGGCTGTACAATGTGACATGCAGTATTTGAGATGTGTAGTGGTATTTTTAGGGGTTTTTTTTGATTATTTGTGAATTACCACTTTAAAATGGCAACAGTCACCCTCACATGAACATAAATACCTATCTATACACACTCCAGACAATTGTCATGTTGCAAAATGTTGTGCAAATGAATGCATTGGCATCATGTTTAATCTAACCTTAATAGTGTTGAGTCACTTTTTTATGCATTTTGCCCTTTTGTAAGACTTAAAATATTTTAATATGTTTGCCTAGTTTATTATATAGGAAAAAATTATGTACTATGTTGAGTGGATAATATTTTTATTTTATACAACATATTTTTCATCTTCAAAGTTTTTGTAGATTAACTTACTGGCTTTTGTTACAGGAGGAATCCCATTCTTGCTTTGGGCTTCTTCTGGTTTTCTTTAAAATCGCTTTCCTGTTTCAATGAACAATGGCTTTGGGGTTGTTCTGTTGGCTTTTTTGTCTCCTTGAGCAGGGATGTGGAACACACCTTGCTGTTTTTAAGCTCAAAATAATTTAGTCTCTGTAAAAGAACACAGCCAAAGGGCAAAAAGAGGCAGAAGAGACAGTGGGATTTAGTCAGGGATAACCACTAGTCCTCCTTGTTCTTCTGCCAAAAAGGAGCAGGAGGGCAACCAATACTTTCTTGGGCCTCTGACAAGTAGTTCAAAAGCTATTGGCTTTTCAAAGATGCCAAGTTACACTGTTACTATGAAAAGCAAAGTGCTTGGATGAAATAAGTAGGTACTGGATTTGTACATTCTTTTTCTCAAGAATAGTACAATGGTACAATAGTTGAGCAGTAGAGAACTGCCGTTTGTGTGAGATGTGTGTGTACATGTGTACACACATCCCCATGTATATAAACAGACACTTGTAATTTGGACACAAGTATAAATTACAGTCCAAGCTGGGTACCTTTCACATACAAATAATAGCTGGCAGTGGTTGTAGAGCATTTTATTTTTAATTCAAAATGAACGGTACATAAACTGAGGTTGGCTTATTCCATAGTAGCCAAAACAGGTTTAGTTTCAGCTCAGTTGATGCTGGGTTTTGATAGACCACATTGAGTCCTTCTCACATCCCTGGCCAATGCTTAACATTACGTGGTACTAGAAAGAGCAAACATAGATCTGGTTACACAGATTTATTAGAAATAACTTGTAACTGAAAGAAGTGTGCTGATCTATGGGCTTTGCCTGTACCTCCGCCTCCGGGGAGCTGTGCAAGTGTGCAGTCAAACTCTGCCCGCGGGGTGATTCAAGCATCGTGGATCCTGACCTTGTGCCACAGTGCAGCACACTTGATCTGTAACTCTCTTCCTTGGAGGAGAAGTGGTTCAAACTAGTCTACATCCATCTTGTTCTTGTTCTTGACCATGCTGCCATGTTTTGACAGCCCTTTGCTTCCACTTCACTGCAGTGCTTTTTAATGCTGACTTTGGTCCTCCTTACTGGAGTTTTTCCTTTTATAAAAGTTTTTCTTTCTGTTCCCTTGAATGTGAATTCATGAAGTTCGCCTTTGACTGTTTTCTTCTTCTACTTCACTCTATTTAAGGCCAAAGATAAGATGCGCCATGTTTTAGAAGATCTGTTGTGCTAAGTCTGGAGAATTTCTGAAGTCTTTAGCTATGTGTTTGCTCAGGGGTACCGGTTTATATATGTAGTCCTCAGTCTGACTCCTGCAGCTCAGTGGCAGGCATACCTCAACTCCTGAAATTCACAATTATATAAGATGTAGTTGTCCCTTTCCATGGATGACTGCTTTTGGAGAAACTGTAGGAACATGAGGCTTGCCAGGTTCACCAGTTTCAATTTCAAGACCAGTTCAAAGACAGAGATAATGCCATTTGATAGAAAAAAAAAAATACTGAACTCTTGATTGTAAAATTCTAAGGTGCAAAAGAAGAAAAGTACACATCACTCTAGAAGTGCCCCCATCAAGATCAGCAAGTCAGAGGATGGTGGGACTGTCCTGTCAATCTTTGTGGTCTTTCCCAGCAGGATCAAGAAAGTTGGTTTGGAAGAAGGGACACAAGACTCAGTTCGTTCCTTCCTTTCTGTCCTCTGTTTTGACAGCTGCACCTTGAGATCCCCCAGACCTTCGTTTTTCACAATGAAATCTGCCCCACTCTCTTCTTTCTTTGATTTCTGTTTTTAATCTGTATCATCCAGCCTTGCATTTGGAGCTGGTACCATGTCTGCAGTCTTGTGGTGCTGGCACATTCCTTCCTATTTAAATGACTTTCAGGCTGGTCACAACCTTTTAATTGTTAACCAGACCCTCAGCCTCATGGAGAAGCAGCTCAGATTTTGGATTGCTGCTTCTGGGGTGTGTACCTGCATTCATCCTTGAGACACACACACACATACTGGATTTGAGAGCTGCAAAAAATTACCCTCCTGAACGAGGATGTGCAGGGGAGTCCATAACTCCCCAACAATCTCCATTATGTAGTCTAATACTACAGAAAAATATTTTAGAATTCAGTCCAAGGTTCTTAAGTGAATAATTACATTTCTTCACAAATAATCAAGCTTCTGTTTTAGTTCGCTGTTCCCAGAAGCAAGATCTGTTCCTTTATGGAGGTTGCCAATGCTTCATTTTCACTAATACATCGAATAGAAAGATTTTTCCAACAGTAATCCCCAGATAGAATAATCTTACTGTAAACAAAAGGGAGTCTCTTCTGCTTGTCCCTTTATTGCTATATTTTCCTCTTTCACCATATCCCTGAATAAAATGTCAACATACATAATGAAGTATTTATTACCTGGTGATCTTTTCTGGGGAAGCTTCTCAGTCTATTTCATTGTTTCCATTTTTTAGTACAACTATATAATAAGATCTCACATCAAATTGCCACAGTAAGGCCAAGAGACACTTCAACGTGTGTGTAAGTGCCCCAGTGAAAAGGTCTTTTTGATTTTCCTCTGGAAACTGGTAGAAATAGGAAATGCAGTTCAGACATCTCTTCCATGAATCTGTGTCTCATATGGGAGTTGTTATTACCACATACTTAAACCAGTGCTAATGCCATATATAAACCAGTCATCCCTTTCTACTATGAGAGTCGAATTACTTTCTCAGTCACTGAAATAGATTGTTTGCAGACACCTGTAGCACAGACCTGTACCTAATTGCCACAGTTAAATCAGTTATAGTGCCTTTTTTACAAAGTAGCTAGTACTTCCATACTCTTTTCCATACTGTGTGTGTTTAACTCAAAAGTACAAAAGGACAACCCCAACATTTACTTGTCTAGGTTGGAAACATCTTTATAGAGACACACTTAATGTACTGGACCTCATTTAGCCCTACAATAGCAATAGTCACTCACAAACATCCTCTAAAAAGCCCAGTGATGTAGCTACAATGACTAAGCTTTGCAATAAGAATTGTCAGTCTTCTTTTGAAGAACCTGTTTTTCAATAGTGAACATTCAGGGAGGTGGTGTCCATGTCAACTGTAAGCAATTAGTTGCTTCAGTCTTTCTAGTAATATAAATTGCAGGTTTGCTATATGTAGCAGGGTTCATGGGGTGAGGGATGAGTAGTTGGGATTCGTATTCATGGGTCACTCAGAGCTGGACCATCCCCAAAGTTGCAACTGGCAAATGACCAGCTGCCTTGTTCATCTATTGTGCCTTCAGGGAATCCATCATGGGCTGTGTGCTTCTCCATGGCTCTCTGAAAAGCTCCTGTCTGCTGTTTTGATCACAATTCTGTATATGCGGTGCTCTCTGTTCAACCTTTCAATGGTGCTTTTATAAGATGCTGGATAAACGGTTTCCGTGTGCTTTCTGAACTCCAGTGTGTAAAGTTGTGACATGGAGTGCTCTCTCTGGTAGTGTCTGCTCCCCAGAACTTTCTGTTGACTGTGTTACTCTGACTACAAAAGCTGACAGTGCTGCCCTGTCTCTTGTTCATCCCACACACAACCAGAGTGGGGTCACCACGTGTAACAAACCTGCTTAGGTTGGGCCATGGGTGTTCAAAAGCAGCCATTTTTGTCTCCTACTGTGCATATACATTTGTTCACAATGTGACTGTAAGAAATCTGTTTCTGCAACAAACATTTCAATTTAGGCCACACTAATGAGGGACTTTTGCTGTTAGGCAAATAACGAGTTATTTCAGATCAGTGTTATTTACTTAGGTTGGAACATGCCTGAATAAGGCTGTTATGTGCTTCACAAGTAACTTGGTTGTGAAGTCTGCTGCAAAACAGAAGAATGCAGAAAGATGCTCAGCCTGACAGATGCTCCTGTGGTGATGAGCTCAAGACTTTGAAGGGCAGGTCTCTTCCTGGGTGCACAGACCATAATTACTATTTGTATGATTTCATGCCCTGGTGCTGAAGTTGATTCGTAGTATCTCTTCTGGAATGGTCATGGCTGAAGACAGTGCCAGAGCAGATCTCAGCCTCAGAAAAAAACAATGTATAAAATATATATCCCTTGCTAGATAGCAACGTATGTTCAGGATTGTATATGTATGTATGTATGCCTAGGCTTCGCAAACGAAGATTTGTGAAAGGCTACAAATGGAGCATCACAGTGATAAAAACACAGACTTCCCTTTCTTCAAGGAGAGAGAACCCCTTTTGGTTGGGTCACTGTGAAAGATCCCATGCTTACAAAAATGATTAGACAAATTAATTGCCTATGTGGTAATTTTCCAGGAGTGCATTAGGACATCACATACACTAGACACTGTCCTTTTCTTCTGGACAGCAGAAAGATGAGAGTTTATTTGTAATACAAAGTTTCCACAGATTAATTGATAAAACTTACTTTACATACAATCCAAAAGTCAGCAAGGGTGTCTACACAATGTGGATATATTTAAGCTAACTCTAAATGATCCAGCTTAGGTGTTGTAAGCAGAATCACTAGAACCATTTAATGCTTTAATTGGTCTGACCTGCTCACATAGCTAACTCTGGCACCCCAATATCCATAGCAAATGCTTGGATTATCTTTGCATTACATACCCATTGGCCTGTGCCCAGTCTGTAGATAATATAAATATTACACTTCTGTTTTTTCAAGCTCCAAGGTTTTTGATTTTGGAGGTCTTCAGTTTTAAACTGGCCATGTCACTAAAAACATGATAGCAAAGTGCCTAAAAATACAGATGTCTCTGTGAAGGTAAATATGCTCACTGTTATTGCACAGCAACCTGACTATGGTATGTGGTGCTGTCTTGCCATGCACATTCCTAAATGTTGGCTTTCATTTTGTGATGTTTATTTATTGTTCTAATAGCACAATCTGACAAGGGTTTTGTCTCTGCAAATTCATTGGCTAATTTTAACGAGCATATGTTTGTACAGAAAATATAAAATGGGGGTTTGTTTAGTTTAGAAAGCAACTGTGTTGTTTCTTATAGTTTATGATAATGCAACAATCAGCTTAGATTATTTATAAAGTATGTAAATATCACTTCAAAATGCTTCCTTTGAGATTTCAGAATGCCTCCTGTTCACTGCAAGACAATGTAACCACTCTTGTCCTTTTAATCTTGTAATACTGGGAAGGGGGTTT
Organism: Sakesphorus luctuosus; assembly: GCA_013396695.1. NCBI lineage: Eukaryota > Metazoa > Chordata > Aves > Passeriformes > Thamnophilidae > Sakesphorus > Sakesphorus luctuosus. Next base: position 433,874 of record VWZD01012268.1, read on the forward strand.
TAAACCTTACAAATCTTATTACTTAAAAAAAAAAGACAGCACTGATGTTTTGAATTATTAATGTCTACAAAGAGACTCTCATATTTTAACGTCCAGCATAGGTTGGATTTGGATTACCCTCTTATTTATGGAATTGCTCTTTCTTACCATGTTCAGCTGGAACCATCTGAGTATCTCTTTCATCCTTAGTGAAGTATGACAACTGCACTTCATAACAGTTCTGAATGGGATCTTTTTAATGCACCCATGAGATTTAAGAGCCTGGAGTTAAGTCAGATGTTTTGGGGAAATAGCATCCTGTCTGGAGGACATCTGTGGAGGTCTTCACTTTCTTTCAAGGCAAGAAGTTCTGTAGCTTGCAAGTACTCATCTGACATTCAAAGATGTATGTAAGATGTGAATTGTCACAATGGTTAAATATATTATTAAAAAAACACGTAAGAGCATAAGAATCTTCTTTCTCACATGTCTGAGGATAGTGGAATTTGGTCTTTATATCTAAGACTGTTTTGAGAACAGTCACATAACAAGTCTCCTCAGAACATCTACCAGCAGACAAGTCTTTGAATGGGCATCTGGATCACTCTGGTGGCTCCTGAGTTTCTGCGTGTACTACATTCATGATTTCCAGCAGGGCCTATCTTGTCTATATGGCAATGACTACTTAGGAATGGCCTTTGGCTTCACAGTCCTGACCTCTTTAACTTAAGAAAGGGGATGTGAGCTGCTTCTCCTCAGGAAAGTGTGCTGAGAGCCCACCTGCAGACCTAGAAAAGAGCATGCACTGTCAGGACAGGTACATCCCACTGCAGCAGCTAGGAAGAGAGAGGTAAAGGAACAGTAGCTAACTTTCATTTGTATTTCACCCATCTCACAGACCACCTGTTTAGAAAGATTTTTACAGTAGAATAGGTTATAATTAAGGGGCATCTCCCAGGAGATGGATGGAACTGTTTATTCCTCTCAGTAATCCCTATACCCAGAGAGGCAGGGGCCTCCACTCAACCATTATGCAGTTGGATTATCTTTTATCAAGCCTCCATATCAAAAGAACTGAAATGAATAAATACATTCTAAATACATGTTTTTATTTAATCATAAATCCAACATGGACAAATGCAGATGCACTAATATGTAGATCTGGACTTGCACAGATTGGGGGGAGGGAGGGTGTAGCAAAAAAAAACCCCAAAATAAACAAAAAACCCAGCCCTAACTGGATTCTTTATTTAAATGGAATTCTTTGCATAAGCCAAAGGTGCAGGATTGGGCCCTAAGAGAGAGTTTAGAAGAAGTTTGGTCTGGCGCTAGGTATTTTTGTTTGTGTTTTCAGTGAAATAGATTTCTATTATAGTAGTGAATTGATATGACTTCTGTAAGAAAAACAAAGAATAGTCTGGTATATGGATAATTATGTTTAATAGCTAAATATTAAATCATGCCTCAGTAAGAGTCATTTAAAATTGGGTGCTATAGGAGCTCCAGCATAAAATTGCTTTACATATGGAACATTGCATACTTAGAACATAGTAGATAAGTATATGTAACTACAAACACTTTCATTTACTTTGTCCATTGTTTTATAATGGAAAAAATATGTATTACTGGAATACTTCCACACAATGTTCTCTTACATAACGTTCTAGCAACAAAATGTGTTTTCTGGACAACCATTTGAGTCTCTGGTCACTGACACAGAACTGCAAAACATCTTCAAACCACTATGAGCTTGTGAAAAGAGAAGATTAGAACTGTCTTTGGCTATCTTAGAATGAATACAGTTAAATATACTGTGAAGTTCAGATCTGTAGGCAGTGAGAGCACTTTAGTGATTAAATGACTGCGCTGTATAAACCTGGAGTCAATGCATGCAACTTCCAAGATGGCACTAGCTAAGGCTTGTTTGCTACATGAAGGGTTATTTGGCTTGCTATCTGCTTGAAATCAATACAGTTTTATCAAAACCACTGCAGACTCTGAAATGTTGTAGTTTTGCAGAATGTATGTTCCATAAATTGTAGCTTGACTGTAATTGCAGGGCTTATCCTACTGTTAAGAGCAGTTCAGATCCAACAACAAGTTGCGTTTTGTAAATTAACAAACACCATCAAATTCCTTTCAATGTTTTGTAATAGTATACACAAGTTGATGTAATTTAGTCATACCTTTATTTCAAGAATCTTCATCAGATGTTTCTAGCCAATTCAGCTTTTGGCTGCTGAAAGCACAGTAGGCAATTATGGTTATTTACTGTAAATGTAGATAAGTTTTATGTAAATATTTCATGGGGAAAAATGCTACATGAACATATGAGGCAGTTGTCTAAAAGTAAGAACCTAGGTCAGTAATATAAAACACAGGTTTTATTTATGTACGGTAGTATCCTATTGTTTATATGCAGAAAAAAAATGGTGAGATTCTGTACTGTATTCTCTGAAAGCTTTTGAGAGGCTCTGCCGTTTTCTCTGGTTAATGTATTTCCAAATAACTTTTGAATTTATTGGAAATCGATGTAAATTATGTCAAATGGGAAACATGTTACATTGCAATGAAATTAGTTAAATTCAAAAATCCTCGCAAAATTCATTGGATTGAAATCTATATATAAATTCAATAGCCAAACAGAATAAACAACAATAAATAAGCTTTGTCTTTTGTGTAGTGTTTGTTTGGTTTTGCTGTGCCTCTTTTTGTTGTTTTCTTAACAAGTATTTTTATTCAGTCCTTGTAGTCACTTCTCCTGCAGGTCTTACAATCTGCATTATTTGATAGAATTTTGTTTGTTCTGGGCATTTTGTGCTAATTTCATTATTTGACGAGAAATATTAAGTCCTCTTTGTACTATGTAGCACCTTACTCCTCACAAAGCCACAATCCAGTCAAGACTCAAGCATGCACACAACAGCACCAAGTTTAAGTTATCTCCAGACTAAAGCAGGAACTCACATGAACATAGTGGCACTATGCACTTGAATGCAGGTAAGAGTATTGGGTTTGAGCTTTTGAAAGCTGTGCAGCTTGCAGCATTTTTAAAGGGTTGCAATTACCAGCCTTATGTATTATCTTCTGAAATTGTCATGGCATTTGATTCCTTTTTCTTTGCTAAAGAAGCTCTCTAGGTAATGTTCCCCAGGCATTTGCTGCACTGCTCTGTCAACAGCAAGACTCTCATTTGTGTAGAAATACTTTAAAAGCATCCTGAAGTGTTTCAGAGGCAGCTGACTTAGTACCATAGCTGAATATGTAACACTGATTTTGCATGTAAATCTAACACAAAGAAATGTCATCTTGTAAGTGTGCCACTGGAAAAAAGCTGCTGTACACGAGAGCATGAGGCGGAAATAGTCCCTGGTCTGCTGGGACTTGCATTCTCCATATCTTGCACCTTCCTCTTCATTATCTTCAGTTGCATATAAGAAAAGAGCAGCTTTACCCATTTAGTACTAAACTGTTACTGATTAACAGGTTCCTGGAATATTCACAGTGCAGACAGGGATTAGTTTTGCTGGGCTGAGAGGCTGAAAAAATTAGACAGGTAAATAGTATCTGTTCACTGTCAAAGTGATGGCTCTTCAATGTTTTATCTGGGTAAGTATATTTTAATATGCAAAGATGCAAAGTTAAGGTCAAACAGGGAACTTGTAAAAATAAGGAATATTTCATGTGAAAAATCATTCTGGATCTCATAAGTGTAAATGAAGATTACTTTTTATTGAACATTTGTTCATGGACCAAGAGACTGCAAAATGTGTAATTTAATATAAAATTTTTATTAAGCAACTCCTGAATATTACCCAGTACAGGCTGTTTTTCTGAAAAATGCATGCATTATTGTCAGGAGAACTGTATCACAGATACCTTTATTTTTTTTCAGTTCATCATTCTGAAGAGTTGCTATCAGGCATAAAATAGCTCTGTTACAATGGCCAGCTTCAGGTTTTAGGCCAACCATGCAGAACTATAAATTTGGCTGGTTTAAATACTGAACCATTTGCCCAGGTTCTGGCTAATCACGTACCTGCATGCCCACACTCGGGAATAGAAAGTGTGAGCATCTTTGTTCTCCACTGATCTTTGACATCGCTTAAAAGTAACGTTTCTACCTAATGGGAGCTCGGTATGGAACCAGGAGTATGCTGCAGTGACACCTGGTGTTTAAAATAGGATTATTCCCTGTGAAGTGTGACTGACAATTTACTTTTAATTGGGTAGATATTCACTCAAAAAATCACAGTTCACCCTCTATTCATGAAGCATAGCATTATATTGAACTAGAAAGCATTGAAGCTAACGAGTGGCTTGACATCACTTGGTAACAAATGTGTCTGACAGATTTGTTTCAAAGGCCCAGAACTGCAGTGACACGATCTTTGTAGCACTCTAGCTGGCACGATACTTTAGCACTACTTCTCAGTTGGTTATTACATAAATGAGGTTGACCCTTCATATAGCTCACACAACTGGAATTTCTGTGCAGCCTTTGTGGAAAGACTGATAGACAAGAACAGAGAACTGCCAGTTCAGGCAGAAAACAGGAATCCCTGTGTGTGTTGTGGTGCTAAAAAGCATATTAGAGCTACAATAGATACTTCTGAAACAGTTCCTTCTAAAGAGATTATTGACCAAACTAGTCAAGAGCTGCATATCTGCATATCTACATGGAAGAGGAGAGGCAAGGAAAAACTTCCATTCTTTGTTGTATATGGGGGGAACATAGTTAGCACGGATGAGGAAAAGGCTGAGGTATTTAACACCTTCTTTACCTCAGTTTTCAACAATAAGACAGGTTGTCCTGAGGATAACTGGCTTCTGGAGCTTGTAGACGGAGATAAGAAGCTGAATAGCCCCCCTGTAATCCAGGAGGTAACAGTTAGACCTGCTGAGCCACCTGGATCCTCACAAGTCTATGGGACCAGATGGATCTACCCGAGAGTGATGAGGGAGCTGGTGCAAAAGCTCACCAAGCCACTCTCCATCATTTACCAACAGTCCTGGCTCACTGGGAAGGTCCCAGATGATTGGAAGTTGGCAAATGCATACCGATCCACAAAAAAAGGCCAGAAGGATGACCCGGGAAACTACAGACCTGTCAGCCTGACCTCAGTGCCTGGCAGGGTTATGGAGCAGATCATCCTGAGTGCAATCAGAGCACCTACAGGATAGACAAGGGATCAGACCCAGCCAGCATGGGTTTAGGAGGGGCAGGTCCTGTC
>VWZD01012268.1:439587-455295 GCA_013396695.1 Sakesphorus luctuosus
GACCTCATCACTGTCTACAACTACCTGAAAGGAAGTTGTAGCCAGGAGGGGATTGGGCTCTTCTCTCAGGCAAACAACAGTAGGACAAGAAGGCTTGGGCTTAAGCTCTGCCAGGGGAGGTTTAGGTTGGGTATCAGGAAGAAGTTCTTTACAGAGAGAGTGGTCAGGCATTGGAATGGCCTGCCCAGGGAGGTGGTGGATTCTCTGACCCTGGAGGTTTTTAAGGTGAGACTGGACTTGGCATTTAGTGCCATGATCTAGTAATCAAAGTGGGGTTGGATTAAGGGTTGGACTTGATGATCTCGGAGGTCTCTTCCAACCCAACTGATCCTATGATTCTATGATTCTGTGAAAGGAGACTCAAATAGGTAATGGACTGAGAACCAACTGCTTGAGGGAGTCAGTGAGGAACACAGAGGATAATACTAAGGTTTGCCAGCCCAGCCTGGAATATACAGGTACTTCCTGGCAGTCATCTTTCACAGACACAAACCATTCCAGTTCGTTCTGACAGCTTGTGTCTTGAAACCTGTGTGTTGGTTCAGATGATGACAACTACTATTTGTAGTATGAAAAAATTAGCCTGAAGAAATACTTAGCACATGTTCTCTTCTGGAGAAGTGCAAGTATGAACTCATTCAGAGACTAAGCAACCATGACTGCATCCGTATGGGGAGCACATGTCCTTTCAGATAAAAACATCTCTATTTGTGCAACCATTGCCCTCTTGGCAAATCTACATGAATCGAATGCTTTAATGTATGTGTCATCTCCATTATAGTATGCTAAGAAATGTAAAGTGCTGAGTAACACTTTAGACTGCATTCAGAATTGATTTAGAGGAGTGCTTGAACTCATTTGAGATTAAGATCTGGTCAGGCCAGGATACCTCTCACTGATTCCAGTGAAGTCCAGATTTCCCTCTAGTGTTTCAGAAATAACAACAGAAACTGCATCTTGAGGGACTTGTCTCCAGTGATGTACAAGCAGTTTTCATACTGCAGGAAGAATAAAGTTGCAGCACTGAAAACCAGGCAAGTCAAACAGTGCCACTTGAACTGTAGTTAATTCATGATGAAGTTAATTCACTTGTTCCTCTGTAAAGTACATTTGCAACAAAGGAAAAAGAACGAGAATACTATCACATCACAAGGTGTTCTTGCTTCTGCTGAACTTCTTCATAGCCAGAGAGGATAGTTTAAGTTGACAATAATTCTGTAACTCATGTACCTGTACCTGATGAACAGATTCAGTAACAAAAGGATGAGAAGAGAGGTAATCCCCAGAATCCATGGCCTTGGGCAGATTCAGCATACTTACCATTTATACAACATGCATCTGCTTGTAGGAACAGCCACTGGTGAATGGCTTCTGGTCCTGCCCATTTTATTGTGAGCAATATTTGTGCTACAAGGGATGTACCCCTCACTCCAGTGACCACAAAAGAAAGCATGTGTCCCAGAGACAATTGTGGACCAGCATGGCCATCCAAGGAGGTTGCCAAGTGTTCTGTTCCTAACAGGAAGACAGTGGGTACTACAGAGTACAAGAAAAGCTATTGTTTGTGTCTGATGGGGTGGAAGAGCCAGGAGGAGAGAGAAAATCATGGGAGACAGAACATAGTCAAGATAATGTTCATTTCTAAGATTGCAAAGCTGCATCTATGATTAAAATTTTAGTCTTGGGTTCTGGCAGATACGCAGCACCCTCCATACAGATGTCTCAGAGTTCTGGGAGGTTTTAAGTTCAAAACGTTGACTTCAGCATTCAACAGCCCTGGCAAGTGTTAAGAGGATAACTTCAGCATGTGCTAAGGATCTCAAAAAGAGGGGGAGGGGGACTGCTGCCAAAAGCTCTCTGTTTTGAAACTCGGTTTTCCTCAGAAACTCTATTGCTGTTCATTCAAGCTGCAATTCCTACACCTGGGAAAAAAGAGAGACAAAGGACAGGCAAAGGATGAGGCTCGTATTTTTGAAAAACTGTTCACTTCTTGCATTCCCCCCTTGGGTTTTTGAGGGTACATTCTTAATTGAAATAATTGTTGGCTGTGCTTTCCAACTTGAGTTTGGTTTAGATGGTAACAAAGGCTTTTTTGGCAATTGGGCTTAATCTAGAAACTTGAAAACAAAGCTCAGTGTTTCTTAAAAATAAACAATGTTCTTACTGTTTGTTAAGGGTGGTTTTTTTTTCCTCTGGTGCTATTTTGAGTTCTAGCATGTCTATTGTAAGTGGACCGGAGTGTTCACTCTGGTTGTTTACAACAATTTCCCTCGTGTTGCCAGGCTTTGCTTCTATGAAGCATAATTTTGTAGGCAATGCACAAAACAAGCTGCAGTGTAAATAAACTGACTATGTGTGAAAAGTGTTGGCTCAACATCCCTCAAAATTGTCTCTAGCCCTAAAACCAACACAAGAGCATTAAATACTCATGATCAGTCAAAAGCACAGTAGGTACCTCCTTGAATTAAATGTTAAAAGGATTGGGTTTTTTTGTCCAAAAGTGGACAAGAACGCTGTCAGGTATTTAAGAGCTAGGAATTTGTTACAAATCATTACTAAAATGGAATGACAAAAGAAGGTATTAACAAGGCTTATAAATTTCTCACTAAGATGGATGCCACTGGTAAGGACTGTCCCAACTTGAGCAGAGACTCAGACTGAATGCCCAGAGTAGTCATTGCCGGAATTACCTTCCTCTGAATCTGAATCTATTAGGCTGGTCCCCAAAATGGTTAAGTAACTCAGAAATGGTGTTTTGATAGATTCTATGATCACATAAGCCATCACAGAAAGGAAGATTCCTTTCTATTTATTAGTTGCTTAAAAGATGGTTAATAACATTGTCCCATTTTCTCATGAGCTGGTGAAAAACTGTATTCAGAGGCTCTGAGAAGTGGCAGTTGTACTGCATCTTAGACTGCCTCAAGAAAGAACTCAGCTGCACTGTGACACCTAACATTAGAAAGAATTAGGGGATTTCCCATATAAAACATGTATATATGCTATGTGGAACACAGGCAAGGTAATTCAAAACTTCATGGACATCTCAAATTTTCTGGAAGGCTGCAACAAACCCCGTGTTTCCTAGAGGTGTCAGAGACATTATGTGTGCTGCATGGCTGATCTGCCCAAGTGCTGAATATAGCATGTGTTTTGTTTAGCCCAAGTTGACATGGATTCTCATGCATGTTTGCTTGTGTAAGTCCAGTGTACTAACCATAATTCTATTAATTCCTTCAAATGAATGCTGTAATTTGCTTTCAATATGCACTTTTCCACTTCTGTGGAAAGCTAAGAAGGGTGCTTTGCTTCTAGAGAGGAGGAAGGTTTCCAGGAAGGAATTGCAGTGAATTGCTCGAAGAAGCCATTGGCTTGCCAAACTTGGGTTTTCAAAAGAGAAAAAGAAATTGATTCCTCCTCCTTCTCCTCCTACTTTTTCCTTACTACTAAGTCTAAAAAAGAAAGTTCAAACCATAGTGAGACATTTATTTTAAAACTATCACTGAATCATTCTATGATTTTTCAGTTTTAAGAGCTACCTGACTGGCAGTGACATAGTAAAAGAATTTTATTTCTTCTCCAGGTACCACTTGCTGTGGTTAAAGAACACAGTAAAGCTGAGACTAATTTGCTGTGAATGCTGGTGCACTAGACTATAAGGCTGTGTGTCAGTAGAAAGCTGCATGTGACATGCAGATTACAAGCTATTTTTTATGGTCAAACTCAATCCTTCATTCAAACAAATGCATTGTCAGAACCCTAATTATTTCTGTTAGAAGCACTGCAGCTTGTTGAAAAGAGGCATGAAGTCTTACTCTGTAAATTCTTGATCATTGCATTACAATTCCAAGCCATTTGTGAAACATGCCACCATTTAATTTACAGCCTGTTTCTCTCTGTGTGGGCTCTGATTACAGCATCATCAATCATTATAGAGTATTAGGCCTGTGATGAAGCATGCACTGTTTTGTTGGGGTTTTTTTTGCTCTAGCCTGAAATTAATGCCTTTAGTTTCTTCCTCATTATCTCCTGTTCTTCATAACTGCTGACAGGCAAACTGGAAAATTTTGCCTTTTATTCAATCATCTTACTCTTTCCAGCAGTGGGAATTTTGGGCAGACTCAATAACAGTCCTTCTGGCTTCATCCAGTACTACAAAGTTTCATGGGCAGGTTTTACAATTCTTCATTATCAAGCAAATGTTCTGTGCATGCATTGGAAGCTGCTTCCGTGACTGGAACTGAATTAAATTCAAGTTTGATCAACAGAAAAAACTTGAACAGGCCCAGCCTCTGTTGGTACATATCTACATGCAAAATTTGTGGTTTATAATTATGCTTTGAGGGAAGAAACATACTAAAACAGTAATATGTCTTGCCATTACTTGCATCTTGAGGCTAGATCAGTGTACTGGAATCAAGGTGGTTGGAGCATAATTAGAACTCAGGGATTAGAGATCTGTATTTTAGTACCTGGGATGCTGACATTTGAAAGATGTCTCAGCTACAGTGTGACTTGTGCTGGAACGTATGTAAATCTAAAAGGTGATGTGATCCCTGTGGAGCACAGCACAAAACAAGTATGTGGAAGGCCCAGGTCAGAGAAGAAGAGCTGCAAGTGGCTACCTGAGTAGCAAACAACAGGGTCACACTCCAGAAAAATGTGTATTTGAGTACAAAAACAAAAGCCAGGGTTTTAACACTTTTTAACAATACAAATCCGACTGAGCGGGATTTACTACATCCCTGGACAATTAATGATGCAGGGTCACCTCACATTGCTGGGTGACAATTCAGACACTGCCTCTGGTGAACCCTTGCCCTAGATTTAATAGCCCAAAGCCATGGCATTTTTCCCGCCCAACACCATGAACAGCAGGTGGAAGTGATCAGTGGCTCAGCTCAGGCTGATCTGGCACTCGGAGTGAGAGAGAAGCGACAGCAATTCTCTCAGGCAGGCTGCTACCCTTGAACACGTTCTTGGTGGTTTATTGCTGTCAGCGTAGCACAACATTGATACAAGCTTTCCTGGAAGGTTTTTATGCCACCTCCTTTGGTTTTATGCTGCTGACATTAAGAGTGTGTTACATACAGAAGCAAAGGCCTTGGCTGATCCACTGGATTCATCACTGCAAACTTGTACCTCAAAGGACAGCATAAGCCTTTGGAAGGCAGGTAAAAATACCGAGTAGGACAAATCTTCCAAAATTCGCACAGAAGAAGCTTCTGAAATACTATTAATTAATTATATCCTTTGCTGCACATGGATTGGTAGTTCAACAGCCAAATCCTGAACTGGGAGCAACTTCACAGTAGAGAAACTACCATCAAGGGCTATTTTGGTTTTTTTTTTAGCATTGCTTAATATTTCTGTTACTTATGTCTGTGTTAGTGGATCTGAATTTTCTGTAAACTGAGAGCTCGGAACACTTTTGCTTTTACTCTTTTGAGAAAGTCGGTTTAGTAAATTTCTTTAGTTTAATAAGGAATTCACTGTGCTCATCCATTTTCTGAAACCAATCCCACCTCTGGAGATAAATTGCTGCTCTCCTGGAGCAACTAAAAAAGAAGTCCACAGCTTGACATGGCAGCAACACAAGGCTTTTCGGATCTGTTTGCTTCTGGGAAAATTAACCCAGTATTTTTGAAGGTTTTCTCATTTTCTGTCTCATACATCAAGATAAAATAATAGTCCTTGTCTTAAGAAATTTTCATGAACAAGAAAAATGCTGACCACCATTCTTGGAGAAAATTTAAAATTTGTAATTTCAGAATTCTGCTTTATTACATAAGATTATGTCCAATACATTGACAGAGTAATATCATAAACATCAGTGTAAGACATTCTTTAGCCACATGGTGTTTCTTACTAATATGAATGACAATAAACTCAAAATTGCAAATAAAAGCGAAGAGGTGAAGGAGAGTTGTATTCAAGGGTTAAAACCACTAACAAATGTATTTATGCATCTCAAAGTAGCAACATATGAGGAAAGAGAAGTTTTGAATCTAAACCCTTTTGAATGAAATGGAGAATCAAACAGCAATGGGGAGCAAAACTACTAAGGTATTATCCATTCAAAGGCAAGAACATGCATGAAAATGACTACTAAATCCATTGTCAAATATGTCTTTGAGATCAGTGAAGCAGAGATATTTAGTGACTTGGCATTGCTCAAAACCCAGTAATCTCCATGAGCAGGCTGAGATTCAAAGCAGACCAGAGAGCAACCCTTTGTTCATCATAATAAAGAATTTGCTGTATTCAAATGAAGTCACAGCAAAGTGGATGCGTGCCAGTGCAGCACCAGTGTTCCAAGAGAAAGGCAAGCTAGAAAATTATAGACCCTTCATCTCAATGTCGGCAATTTGCAAAATAAAGAGTACAACCGAGGAGTACGTTTGCAAAATGCATGTGCAAACCGAGTATCATTGTCTGTAATCTACTTGCATATAACTAGCAGGGTTAGATGGTGTTGGTTAACTAATCTTTTTTTTGAAAGAACTATGCTACACTTAAGTTATTAAAATTAAAAAACACTCAATAATCCATGTGACAGGCTGCTCACCCAATGTTCTGTGGCAGAAGAGGTTAATTCTCTAAAATGAGTGTCTGTCATTCTCTAAGAACTTCATGCTACTGTAGGAAAATGGTAATCTAGGTCCCAGGTCACTTAAGTCTGTTGGGCAGAACTTCTCAGCAACACAAGGAGCAATGTGACCACAGAAATAGAGACACAGAAAGAAAACAATCCAAACTTTTAACAACAGCTGTATCAGCCATCTTCAGAACACTTACCTGAGTCACAAGTAATTATCCCAAGCCTCTTTTACAAGGGTGTAATGTCAGTTTGATCACTTAGTCCTCTGCCTCAGCAAACTGCTCAGGAAGAAGAGTTGTGTTCAAGGGAAAATTGTGAGGAAATAAATATTTGGAACAAAATTCTTGGTTTCATCAGCATCTCTGCTATCATTTGCTGCCCTGGCACTACTCTCCTATTCCTGGTACTTTATCCCCTTTCCCCTCCACTCATCTGATCTTTCTCTGTGTCTAGAGCTATCCTCTGCTACTCCTGCTCCTCCTTCGCTATGTTGTGCTTTCCTGAGCTGCTTCACTCTGCCTTTGTTTTCCACTTTGACACTGCCTTTATCCAAGTGACTGCTCCAAATTACTAACTCAGCCAAGGCAGTAGATACTTCATTAAACTCCAGCTCGAGGGATAGTCTTTATCTTGCCATCTACACCAAACTGGTACATTGTGTTAGCATCCTTTGACCAAGTATCTTTAACACCAATAGAGGAAAAGTCTCCAGAAAGATTAGTGCTGGTTTCTTTCTGTGGTCTGCTCTTCCCTGCTTCTCTATTCCTCCCACAACAAAGGCTGACATAGCAGTCCAGTCATATTTTTAAAAATATATACACAAATAAGTTTGTTTCATAAACAGTGGAAAAGGACCCTTTGTATTTAGTAACACTGTCAGTACCCGCAAGGTTTTCTTTTTGGTTACATAAATCATGCATTAAAATACAACACACCTCTACCAAAGAAGCCAGCAGAACAGCTCAAGCATTTCTATACAAAACCCAACCATTCAGCAACCAAAAAGTAATTAAACAGACTCATAAATTCAAGCCAAAATATTACACTTGAAGAGATAAAAGAAAACACTGCCACTTCAAAATGCAGGTTTTTATTTTACATCTTCCCTCTGAAAACAAAACCAAAGCTCTAACCACCAGGAAGAGAAATAAGTGAGATTTAGTATGTGGAATTTAAGACCTTTTCCTGTTTCCCGAGGGGCAGGGGGGAGGGGGTGTGTGCTGCAGTTCAATTGCATTTGCACAGCCATTATCTGCGACATTGACTGCATTTTATAATATGCGTATTGTGCCCAAATCCCACTATGTGTTTAATAGTACAGGCTTCCATTTGTATGGTGCCTGTAAAGCAGGTAAATGCTCCAGTACAAGTTGTCCCAACCGCATTCACGTCACAGAGTCCCTGGTAATCAATTTTAGCTCAATAGTCATGAGTTGTGACAGCGCCACGTTTGGGTCATTTTGTGTGTTCGCCGACTTCTCAGCTGTTGCATGAAGTTTTTAAACTTTTTTTTTTGGCCTCTCTCCTCGGGGAGGAAGATTACAATCGTTTTATTGGGCTTTTTTTTTAAGGAAGACTCAAGTCTTACACACCATCCGATGTCAGCGGCGGGAGCTTTACGATATTTATTTATAACCAGCTGTGGCAGCGATTACTGCAGAGCCTGAGCCTCACAGGGGCACGAAGAGGGGCTCAGGGGCGCGGCAGGAGCAGGAGGGCCGGGGATGCAGCAGGAGGGCCGGAGACGGAGCAGCGCCGCCCCCATCCCCACGCAGGAAACGCGCAGCACTGCGGGCGCCGGGACCGCTCCCGCCCCCTCCCGCGCTCCCCGCCGGGGCCAGCGCTGTCCCCTCCTCTTCCGAGCGCCCGGGCGGTGCCGGGGGTGTCTCGGGCGCCCCCGCCCCGCGGCCGGGCAGGGCCCCCCCGACAGCGCCGCACATGTTTACACGCCGAGCTCTGCCGGCGGCGGTGGGAATCCGAGGCAAAAGCCGAACAGGATCGCGGGCGGGAGCATGGAGCGGGGCTGCGGGGCCATAGAGGGGCCGCGGGGCGAGCGGGGCATGCAGCGGGGCCGCGGGACCATGGAGCGGGGGTCCAGGGCCATGGAGCGGGGCCGCGGACGCATGGAGCGCAGATGCGGGCGCATAGAGCGGGAGCATGGAGCGGGGCCACGGGCGCATGGAGCAGCGGTGCGGGAGCGTGGAGCAGGAGCATGGAGCAGGGGTGCGGGAGCGTGGAGCAGGAATATGGAGCGGGATGCGGAGCAGGGCCGCGGGAGCTCGCCCGACCCCCAGCGCCCGCGGGCAGCGCTGCGAGGGCATGTGCGGAGACCGGCGGGGTGACAGCGAGGGGAATGGTCTTGAGGGCACAGCCCTCTTCCTAGCGAGTCCGCGTTATTTGTGCCTTTCCAGCTCGATGTGCGTGTGAATTGTTTGTTTCTTTATGCGGGATTTTTGTTAATGGAGGAAAGCAGGGCGGGAGAGGAAGGAAGAGGTCAGCCGCGTTTCCACGTGGAGAACGGGGCAGCTCTCCCGAAAGAGGACGGAAGAGTAAAGCGGGAACAGTCTCATTCAGACTTTTAGGGAAAAACTGGCCATCAAAACTGTCTGTTTTTCTGGAAACTGCTAAGGAGTGGACTGGAAGGAGAATTTCCAGAAGAATTTCTGTCAGGGAGCTTCCCTGAAAAAACAAGCCAACCCCAAGGCAACCAAAACCCAACCAAGCAAAAAAACTCCCACAGCACCAAAAATTAGCTTTAATGAATGCTCTGTACTCACTAGAAAATAGGAACAAAGAAAAAGTCTCCTATTTCTCGTGCTAGTGACCAGGATTGCAGCTGATTAATGAAGATTTGGGTGATCCTCAAGTTATGTGGCTATCTGTGTTTCCCTTAAATTTTGGTTACTGTGTTTACTGAAAGAGCCTGTAGGGTTGATGTCAGTGTGGTACACAAGCCCAAAAATGTGGAGTGCCCTTTTAAAAGCAGAGTGTTTGTCTCCAAGATAAAGAATTTATGCAAATAAAACTGTATTATCTTATGATAGGTAGCAAAATGATCAAAATAAAATTCTACTCATTGCTTAATTTACTGGTGTAAATATTTTTATTGCTTGCGTTGATTGACAGCTATGTAGTTTTTTTTCTCAGTTGCACAAGCTTTACAATGGTGTTCCATATAAAAACTGTCTGAAAGTAGTTTTATGTGGTCCTGTAATATTTATGTTTTTCTGAGTGTCTCATTTGTTCATTTTGAAAGGAACAGCTAGTTATTTTCTTTGTAATTGCTACCTCTGCAAGTTCAGTTTTGACTTTCAGAGTCAAGCTGAGTTCTTCGACACTTCACTGAGAAAGAGGAAGTTGACATGCCAATCTTGCAGTTTTCTGAGTATATATTTAAGTTACGTGAGAAGTTCCAGCTGAATTAAGACGATTATTGAATACACTTGTTTTAAATAGCATTTCAATAATTATCTTTAGATTCCTATATACTTCCTTTAATTTTGGTGTCATTTCAGGGGTTGTTATTCACACACATGGCTGTTGCCACACATGAAAGAGCACAAACAACTTCAAAATTCCCCCCAAATTTTTTCTTTGTGAAAAAAAATCTGACTATGTATATATAGTTATTTCTGTTATGTGCTCAAACATTTGCCTTACAGAGGCCTATGTGTCCTGTGTTTCTGCCCTCAGTGTAGACTGGTTGGGTTTGTTTTCTGCACTGCTTTTGTTAAGAAAAAGTGTTTTCTCTCTCTGTTCTTTTTTTCCTTTGTGTTCAGTCAGGTAATTAAGTAAGAAAACCTTTTTCAAGTTCATCCCTTTGTTTTCTTTAGACTAGTTAATTTGTCAAAAGGGGAACTGTAGTCATTGTATTAGTACAACTCCAATGAGCTGACCTTTTTTGAAGAGAGGGAAACAAAGCCTTTTAAGAGACATAAAGGTAAATTATGTGAAAGTACTAATCACAGCAGCAAAACCTCTAGGAAAGTTTTTATTAAAAAAACGGTGCAGCTCTGGTTGATGTTTATTCTCTCAAAATCGAAGGATGGATTGTCTAGAACTCCTTTCCTTTCTGTACCACTAAGATTATTGAGACCTAGTCAATGTTTCAGAGCAGTAACTGAAAAAGTAATGTGTAATGGCTGGTGAATGTTGCTGCTTCATTCCAACGCATGGCTGACACTGGGACCTCCTTCCCCGCAGAAGGCGCAGCCTTGTCTGCAGGGTGGCATTTCACTGCACAACAGCCAGACACAGAAGTGACCTTATGCTCCCCACTCAGTTGACAAGTGGGGCAGAGGCATGTCACAGAAGGGACGATTTCACTTACTGAGAAGAGGGTCGGAAGGTTGCCACCTCTCCTTTTGAGCAGCATCTGGTAGACAATTTTCTGCCTAATATTGTCAATCATTCCCTTGTTCTTGAAGGTGTCTGGCTGTCCTCCCAGCTGGAGTGAGAACTTCAATGATCACTGTAAAGCAAAACAAATGCAAAGTTTACAAAGGGGGTGTGGAGAAGGCAGGTCCCTGAATAAAGAAGTTGGCAGGGGTTCAAATGCCTGGGATTACGAGGGAAGTGGAACACACATGCACGGTTAGTACATATGCTGGTTTGAATACTGAAGCTCAAACAAATACATCTGTTGCACACTAAAAAGTGAAAAGTGAATGACTACTTGAGCAGGTTATTTTTGAAAAAATGTGGTGATTATATATGCAGAAAATTGAGGGTTTCTTTGCTTCCTGTTGCTGTTAGACTTTTCTAAAGGTAAGCAACTGAAGCATAGCATCAGTCTGACAGGACGTAGGGGCAGAAAGGATCTTGCCTCTAGTGATGAAAAGCTGGCATTCATGGACAAGGGGAAAAATATTAATATATTAAAGACAATAACAAGAAATTTATTATTTCTTTGCAGGCACATTTTAAAAATTAAAATAAAACAATTAAAAGGAGACCTAGCTGAGGCAGGATCCTGGGTGGTCCAATAAAACGCACACTGCGATGTATCCACCGGCTCCTGTGAGGCAAACTAAAGCACACCCGTACCAGTGCTTGTTAGCGGTGGCTACTGCTTGTTGCTGCTGGCAGCTGCATTGCTGAGTGATGGTCCCTGGTGGAAGCAGTTCTGGGACCAGTGAGCGAGATTACAGAGAAGTACCTCCCTGAGCATTTATGAAAGAGTATCTGCTTTTCAAAGGAAAAGGAACTTGTTCCCCAGTGTGGTGTCAGGCAAGCTTTCCCAGCAGTGATGATCACTGTACAAAGTAGCAGTAGCTGAATGGAATGAAATGTCAAAACAGATCAGTAAATAATTATATTAAAAATGAGAGGAATATTTAACTGAGCGATGGACTATATAAAATGTTTGGAAAAAATAAGTACCATACAAAAACTCCATCTGCTATTAATCAGTATAGAGTAGTTAAGGCACTGCTAAGGAAAGCTAGATTTTTTCTGTGCACATGGCTGCCCAGTGAATATAGTGAAAGAAGTTAGATAATAATTATTCAGGATGAACTGAAAAGCTGTCACTGTAATTCACCTTCACAGATTGTTCTAGAAGAAGGTCTAGAGGGAGAGATATATGCTTATATGTACTTATCATCTGAATTATATGTCTACAGAGAAAGAGAGAGACTTTTTTCTTTGGAACTATGAACTGATTGTTAAGGTTAGAGGCAAAGAAGCATCTGAAACACTTCTGCTGTGTTGGAGAGCTGTGTATACAAAGGGAGTGTGAATGTGCACATTAACTTTTAATAAGCTTGGAAATCATTGACATGTAAACAGCTATTATTCTAGCCAGAGCCTGTACTTTTGTTAGAGGCATATTATGCTGTAATACAATTATGACATATCTCTGTTGAGCTAAGTGATACCACATTACCCCTTATATCACAACAATTTACTTGATGTCAGGCTGTGGCTATGGGCCAGAATTGTTCAGCAGTTCACCCCAAGAGTGCTAAGACTGAGTCTCGGGGGAAAAATGTTGATGTGTGATAGTGAATTATGGCTTGTGTTTGACTCTTTAAAAATCCCCTGAATGTAAAGATGCTGAAGAGGACTGTGTCTAGGACTCCCTGACTGTCCTTAGAAGACTTCCTCCATAATTTAGCTCCCCTGGGAAGCCTGGAAGGGCATGGGTCCAGCTTCAGCTCCAGCTCCATTCATACTGCAAGACAGACTGGGAGAAATGGAGCAAACAGTCATTTCTATCTTTTGTTTGTATCAAATACTGTGAGAGAAGTTATTCTTACTACAGCTCCAATCTGGCTCGACTGAGAAGTGCTAGAAATCTTTAACCAATCTGTTGTAGAGTTGTCAACACTGGCTTCTCATTGCATTTGATAACCTAGCAGGAATAAGAAGCCCTAGCAGCTCAGATGACTAATAGAAAGTCAGTCTTCTCTAAGCCCCTTCCCAGGACTGCCCTGCCCATCAACCCAGTGAACTCTGGACTGCCATTCCTTAACCCTGCTGACCTCAAAACTATTGTGTCACCTCTCCCTCCACCAGAATGGTTACACTCTTCCTCTGCCCAACTGTGTGATGCCGCCCTGCTGTCCTGCTCTGCTTTGAGGTCTGAGGGGCCATCATCTACTGGCGTCCTGTAGGGGAAGAGGCAGCATTTTGGGGATGGAGCACCCTCCTGCAGGTAGGCAGGCAGGCCTGGGATGTTTTGTGTGTTCCTGAGAACTTGTCTGAGCCTCTCTTCTCTGCCTCCTGCCACCAAAATAGAAAAAATCAACCACTAATTTCTGAAGCAATTGTTGACCTGACAAGTAAAGGCCTGATTATTGGTTAACAATCTCTGCTTTTATGTTCACTCGCCAAACCTCAGGGCAAGAGGCACCACATCAGCTGTATTGTACAGCAGGTCCTGGAACTAACCCGGCAAAGAGACTGAATAAGGAGTTCAAACAGAGGTTGAAGTGTGAGTTGTCGTGGGAGTTAAGAGACATGCCTGTGCAAGCCCAACTATCCTGTATCACCACTGTTTTCTGCAAGAGATCCTTTGGTCTCCATTCTGTTACTTGCAGTGTTCATGCTGGCTCATACACATTTGGTGCATATAATTTCTAGGGTTTGGTTCTGACTGTGCTGCAATTAAAGCATTAGGCCTTTGAAAAAGTCAAGGAAGTCTCTCAACATATATCCCAACATATGGCAGAGAGGAATGGGACTCTCAGTAACATAATTAGAATTCAGAGATAGCTATGAACACAGGCCCCTACAGAAGATCACAATTACATTCAGGTGGTATTCAAATGATACAAAATATTTTAAATAATTTTAAGCCTAGGATGTATTGGAATACTTCCATTTCCATGCCTTTGAGGTACAAGTATTAAGGAACTGAGAATACCATCCACTGAAATTCATATTGGAATTTATGTTTAATGGAAAACCTAAGCATAAATTAATTATGTCAAATCAAAACATTAAATCTGAACATTCAGCATAGGAATAAAATGGGGGGTGGGGGGGAAGCATTTCTCCTTTTTTTTTCTTTCAAAAATAGATCTTTTATCAATGTAAGCTTCAAAAAACTATGATTCACTCAACTAGGTGTCAAGAAGCTAAGTATGCATGCAGTGGCAGGAAAAAACATCTTGTGGCAGAATGTACGAGGGGATTTGGCTGCTGTTCTGCTGTGAGATGGGCTGAGCTGACATTGCAGTGCAGGTGGTCAAAGCTGTGGTAAAACATCTGGAAGAGACACTTTTGGATGGGTGGGGAAATACTGCTGGAAGACCTGATATGCCAGAATTTGCCAACAAGTTTGCACAGTCTCTGGGAACCTTGACATTATGAATGAAAACAACTTTCTTTGTTTGAGAATTGTGTTGAAAAATTCAAACAACGTACCTAGTTGGACATGAAAAGTAACTTAATTATTTCTTTAAGAATGGGTTCTGTATTATCTACATTTTTTTTTTTTGCCTAGAAAGTGCTGTATGCTATATTCCAGAATGAAAAACAGAATTACTTTTTGACAGGGACAAATTAAACCAGGGTGAAGCTTGGCCCCATGTTAACATATTATGTGTACATTTGGCCTTTTGGCATGTCTCTGAAACAGAATGTGCAGGGAGAAAGGTACTGAATACTGAAAAGGAAATTACTGTAACTCACTTGTAAAAGGGAAAAAATATATATATGGCTCAAAAATAGCATGTAAATGTAGACCTAAGACTTATAGAGGAAGAGATCTGGAAAAGCATGGGACAACATTAGGTATAATTCAGTCTCGGGAGGCACAAATGAGTGGCATAGAAGCCTATAATAAATTTAAATGATGACCACAGTATCTTCAAACTGTTTGGAAACCATTTTAATTTAAAAAACTTTTCAGAAAGGTATTTTAAAGCCTTAACACAGAAGTAAAACAATTTAAACCAGAATTATTTCCCTAAACATCTGGATAGTTTTCTGCTCAACAGGGTGTAGATAAGCACTGCTTCAATTATTGATCTCAAAAAAACCCCCATCTCTTTTCTGCTTGGTGCTTAGTTGGGTTTTTTTCTTTCTCCAAAAGTTTAATTTTTTTCCCACCATTTATCTTTTTTACGGTGGAGAGGTGAAATATTTTTTTCACCGAGGCTGGAGACATGTGGCAGCCCATGCTGCAAGCAGAGGCTGCCAATCACAGCATCAGTTAGGCTGGAAGAGACGTCTGGGCTCATCGAGGCCAAACTATGGCCTAACACCACCGTGTCAATAGACCACGGGCACTGAGTGATGTGCTCTCACCCTGTCGCTTATTTCCTGGGAGAAGGGGCAGACCCCCACGTACAACCTACTTTGTAGGTTGTAGACAGCGGTAAGGTCACCGCTGAGCCTCCTCTTCTCCAGGATGAAGCCCCCCAGCTACCTCAGCCGCTCCTCCTTACATCTGTGTTTCAGACCCTTCACCAGTTTCGTTGCCCTTCTCAGGACTCGCTCCCACCCCTCAATGTGCCTGTGGGGCACCCCCGGCCCTCTCCTGCCGCTGAACCAGCGCGCAGCCGGCAGAGCCGGCCCGGCCCCGCTGCCCCGTCCCGGCTACCCGAGCCCCGCTGCCCCGGCAGGCGCTCCCGGGCCGGGCCGGGCCGGGCCGGGCC
>VWZD01012268.1:455901-615048 GCA_013396695.1 Sakesphorus luctuosus
AGTCCCAGGGGAAGCGGCTCCGGCGCCGGGGGCGGCCAGTGCGGGCGGCCAAACGCGGCTAAGGGCGGGAGTGGGGCGTGGGGCATCACCGGTGTCTGAAGGAGTTGGAGCATTGGGAGTGCAGACTTGGCTGCGTGAAGCGCGGGGCTGCCGCCGGCGGGAAGGATGTTGAACCCGGCCGAGTGCGCAGAGGTGTTTTGGAGCCCCGTTCCCTGCGAGCGGCGGTGGCCGTGGCGAGGCGACCCGGGCGGGGGACCTGTGGGAAGTTTGGACATGCAGCGGTGCTGTGCAAAGGCCCGATTCACATCCTACTGAAGCGTGCGCGGGCACTGCGCTGAGTTCGTTCCGTTTCGGAACAACCTGCTGAACACACCCACTGGCTGAGATCCCGCAGATTTAGGCTTAATGATTTTATCATGGAGAGTTTTCTGTAATTATTTTCCTCTTGGGATAACCAGGGTAGTACGATTAAGTCTGTGCGTAGTTCTAGAGAGGATTCATGTGATAGGTGTGCAATGGTTATGGAAAATAAATGTATGGAAGTTTAAAGGGCATCCATTGGAATTGCTTTTACTTTTTTAATTTAGGGAATGATTCTTCCCTAAGGGCTCAGGGTTAGCCAAATAGCAGTGCATTATTGGAGTCTTCCCTGTGTGTCCACAGTTGTGAGGAAAAAAAACCCCACCAAATTTGAAACAAACAACACACACAAAAAATCCCTGAAGCAAAGTAGCACCAGAACTACAAGGTATCCACACATTGCTTCAGAGCAAGTTTGTTACAGCACTGACAGAATCAATCTGATGCAGCTGGGTCAAAACCTTTTGACATTTGACTGGCAGCCTTAGGATGAGAGGCACAGTAATGGTGTTCAGGTCCCATCCGTCTCTCCTCCGTACTGAAACTCTTAAGTAGTCGAGGAGGCTTAGAAGAACTTCTGTGTATAAGCAATAGAAAATAAAAGGGAAATTCTCAAACGGATCACAGTAATCTGAGCTATCAACTGAATTACATAGGTATAATCTGCATATAGTGTGGGTTATCACAGTGTACTGTTCTCTTGGTCAGCCCTCAACATGCTTTTGAGTAGTAGGACTGTTAAAAGCAGCTGGTATTTCTCCCTTACACATAGGAGTATGTGTGTATACATTGCTTGCATGTATATACTTCCTTGGACAGTAAACCTACCTCATAGGTGTGATGAGTGGAGTACCTGTTAGGCTACTTTTAGTGTACATAATCAACTCTCCAGTCATCTTTGGTAACCAGGTGCTCAGATCTACACTCTTGGGAAGAATATGTCAAACTGTCAGGAGCTGCTTGGTATCAGCTTTCTCTGTTTATACTTTTGAGTACTATAAACTAAGAAAACTTACAATTTAACATTGTAAAGAAATAATCTTTGGTTTCTGTGTATTGTTTTAGGAATTGTTAGTGTGGGTTCTTCCGAGTAATTTTAAAGCAACAGATTAAATTTGAGAGAAGCGGGCATAAAATGAATGCAGAGGTCCAACTGTAAAACTGTGGGAGGGTAGTAGGACTGGCACAGTCTGGCTGTGATTTGCCAAGTGGGATTCCTGCCAAATGGAGAACTAGCATGGGATCAACAGCATTTGACTCCCAGATCTGGCCTTCTGAGTTGAGGACTGGGAGCAAAAGGAATAGAAGAGGTGTCCACTGCTGAGAGAGGATGTAAATTGTTGCAGTGACCAGTACTCTTCATAACAAGAGGATGTCCTGAAGAGCTTCAGAATTAAATCAGATTTGAAAGCAAAGTGGTCTGGCTACTGGTTTTGGAGTGTGTGCTATCCAGATAATGGAATTAAAAAGCATCACACAGTGTTCTGTTGCGTGGTACAGGTAATTCACACATACTATTGATGTCTGTGCCCTTGGGTGGAATGATATTTTAAAGCTAGAGGTTTCACAGACCCTGGACAAAGTCTCCTCTGTGGCCTGCCTGTGATACATGGATGAATGCATTGTAGGGTCCACGATG
This sequence comes from Sakesphorus luctuosus, assembly GCA_013396695.1. NCBI lineage: Eukaryota > Metazoa > Chordata > Aves > Passeriformes > Thamnophilidae > Sakesphorus > Sakesphorus luctuosus. The sequence goes on from VWZD01012268.1 coordinate 457,901, forward strand.
CAATTAATATTGTTAAAAGACGCCTTACAATTTGGTCCAGTAGTCAAGATCAAAAAAGTAGCTGCAGCATTAGGTCTTACAGACATCTTGTCTCCTTCAGAAAGAAGTCCACTGTGTAGCTGCACCACTGGTAGTCTTTGACCTTCACTCTTAAGCATGGGGATAGAAAAAGAGGAAGAAGTTCTTTATAAAGATGGACCTTACTTCTCCAATTTCTGCAGCCTGGTAAGGAGAGAACAGAAATGACAAAAAAAGAGAGTAAGAAAGACTGATAGTCATGGAGAAGATACAAACATTGCTTCTTTATATTGCTGTAGCCATGTAGATGGCCAAATGCAGAACACTGGAGAACATTTTTGTTGCTTTTTCGTGCCTGCTATTCTAACATGCTGGAAGAGGCACGAGTGTGTGTGTCTGATGGGTAACAGCAGAATAGCCAGGGAGTCTGAGAGCCTGTAAAGCCTTGTTGAGAAGTGCTGTGTTTTCCTACTTTGTCAGAACTAGTTCTTTAATCGGTGTAGGGAAACAACACCAAGGTGCTGATTATACAGGCTCATTTTATGCATGAAACACTTTTTTTGCAGCCCGTACTTGCTTTGGCTGCATTTGGATTTCCAGCCATTTGAAATTACGTGAAAAAAATAAATAGTATAATTACTAGTACTTTGTCTTGAAGTGTGGATTAATTTGCAGTGCTGTTTAATTAATCTTTTCTATGGAGTCTAGTTTAGATGCCACATTAGTACAATGCTAGGGTTAATGCACTCTGTGGAAACTGCTGGTTTTGTTAATATGGAGAGGAGGTTTTGAGGTAGGGTCCATCAGCAGCAGCCTGCAATGCTGAATTTATCAGGTACTTGGAAGAAGGCCCCACTGCAAGTAGCAGAGCTACACTAATTTGCCTGTAAACCACTAGAGCACTATGATTGAGAATTTGGGCTAGTAGTGAACATGGGCTTGTGATAACATGCCATCATGTTTAAGTATTTTCTCTACTGTTGTAACTAGTAAATGGGTTAGTGTTTTCTTCTGTACAGCCCAGCTGAGCTGCCACTTTATCTCCAGCCCAGTTTCTGTCCCCAGGCTTAGAGTATGGACAGAGGACATTCCTAACCCAGCTGACTATGGGTGCTGCTGCTGTTCCTCACCTGTAGAATTATCTGTTCCAGATACTGGCTTGTTTGTGAGCACCTCTTGGAAGTTCAGAAAGATGAATTTTCCACAAATGTATTTGTTCTTGCAAATATGTATCTCTCAAAATCGTGGAAAATGATTAGATGAAAAGTTTGAAAACTAGAGGCTCAGAGAGCTGTTTGGTGATGCTGGAGGAATATGAAAGCCCAAGCTGTATAAGCAAGACCTCATCTTCATGCATGCTGGGCTCAGTTTTAGCCACCTCCTGAAGTGAAGTTTGTGTCAGGTACACAGTACAGAGCATGTCTGTGCCAGAGGTTTCAGAGCAGGGACGGCAGATGTTGGTTTGCAGTTTAATACATGAAAAAGTGTGCTTTTGGACGTGATTTTTGTGGTTTGTTGTGTTTTGGGTTGATTTTTTTTGCCCTCTTTTTGTTTTAAAGATAGAGACATCTGTGTGCTATATGGGATGCAGAAGAATCTTCAGTTTGGGTGGAAGAAATCAGTTGCCTGTTACTTGGGTGTGTTGTTTAACTGGGTTGAATTCGCCCTCTGCTCCTTTGCCCCTTTTCTCTACATTCTTTCTAAAGCCAGGTGTGAATTCATTTGTGTTCTTTAAATCAGACTTTCAGCTTTGCTGTTTGAATGGACTCATCATGGACAAAACAAAGTGGGGTTTTTTGCTTGATTATCAAAGTGCTACTTAGTTTAGCTTTTGTATGTGTGCACAAGTGTATTTTAACAGGCAGTTTGCAAAATGCAAACTTCAAATACCAAATTTGCTTGGTGGAGGAGAGAACTTGTAAGACATATTAGGAACTTGCACAGTAACCTAAGAGTAAAATGAAATGTTCCCTCTCGGACTGATAATGATAATGTTATTTTTATAAATACTGCTGGTTATTAGAACCACTAGAACTCATGTTTTGATCTTAGAGCAGGATCCTGTTAGAGTAGTAGTACAAACTCAGAACAAGCATGATCCTGCTCTACCCTCTTCTGCGAAACAGAAAACACAGAAGACATGAATGGATATTGATGAACTCTGAGGAACAGCTGAAGGGTGAGACGAGAGGCTGATGAACACCAGCAGCTTAGCCATTATTATTAAGTAGATAAACTTAATTAATTTTTAAATTTCACCTGTCATTTGGTTTCTCATAGTTCTTGAGTGAAAACCTGCCTAGTGAAGTTGGTGGAAAATGCATACTAGACTTGGGATTTTTTTTCTTCCACATGAAAAATTTGGAAGGTTTATACATAGTATGGATTACTGGAGGAAGGGCTAGGGATGGTGAGATTGTAAGATGGTATTTTTTCTCCACTTTCACATCAAAATGAATGGGAGTATTTGCTGAAGGCTTTTTATGTGATTTTTGTTGTTGTTTGGACTCAAGCCAAACGTAACCACTTTGCCCTTAAAAGGAATTGTATTAGAAAACTGTAACTATGTAAGAATAAAGGTGAAGCCACTAACAGTTTTGATCCTTATTTGTTACACTTTTTTTAGTCTAAAATGAGTTCAGTTGGGAAGGATCAGTGGGCAGCTTTCAGGTATGCAGTAGATATAAGTGAATAAATACATGCTACTCACTCTTTATCAAAGAATGCTTGAGGAAGGAAGGGACATCTGGAGATTGTCTGATCCAACCCCGTGGCTCAAACAGAGTCACCTACAGCTGGTTGCCAGGGACCATGTCCAGATGGGTTTGGAATATCTCCAAGGAGGGAGGCTTCCTGGCCTCTGTGGGCAACCTGTTCTCGTGTTTGGTCACTGTCTTGGTTTGAGGGGAAAAACTAAAATGTTTACNGCAGCAGACAGCAGACAGCTTCCCCTCAACCCAGCACACCCACACACACCCCCCATGCCGTGTGTAGTCTCCAAAAACAAAAGAGACAACCTGCCCCCACCCAGGTGATCAGCAGTTAACTACTTTTTTTTGTTAACTACTGGCATGGGCAGTTAGTAGCAGGGGGGAGAATTTACATAATAATTCCAAACGACAACAGTCACCCTCTCAATGAGGAAGTGTTGCCTGATGTTCAGAGGGAACCCTTCTGTGTGTGTGACCTTTGCCTCTGGTCCTGGCACTGGGCTCCATTGAGAAGAGTGCTCTGTGCACCCTCCATTTAGGTGTTTACAGACATTTGTAAGATTCCCCTAAGCCCTCTCTTCTCCAGATGGAACAGTCCCAGCTCTCTGAGCCTTTCCTTATAGGAGGGATATTCCAGTCCCTTAATCATAGAATCATAGAACGGTTTGGGATGGAAAGGACCTTAAAGATCCAAGACTCCTGCCATGGGCAGAGATGCCACTCACTAGGCCAGGTTGTTCAGAGCACCAGCCAACCTGGCCTTGAAGACTTCCAGGAATGGGGCATCCAGCACTTCTCGGGCAGCCTGTTCCAGTGCTTCACCACCCTCAGAGTAAAGAATTTCTTCCTAACATACAATCTCAACTTGCCCTCTTTTTGGTTTAAAACCATTGCCCCTTGTCCTGTCAGTATTGCCCATAGGAAAAATCCCTCTCCCTCCTCTTTATAAGTCCCCTTAAGATACTGGAAGTCTGCAATGTGGTCTCCCAGAAGCACTCTCTTTTCCTGGTTGAAATCATCCTGGTGGCCTTTTGCTGCACTTTGTACAGTATGTCCATGTCTCTCCTTGTATTTGGAATTCCAGAACCGAACCTATCATCCAGGTGTGGCTTCTCCAGTGCCTAGTAGAGTGGCACTTGCCTCCACTTGCTGTCAATACTTTTTCTAACACAGCCCAGGACTTTTAGCTTTTTGCCACAAGGGCTCATTGCTGGCTCCTGTTCAACCTGGTGTCCACCAGGAGCACAAGGCCTCTTCTACAAAGCTGTTTTCCAACTCCAGCATGTGTTGGTGCCTGGGATTATTCCTCCTCAGGTCCAGGACTTCACATTTCCTTTCTCAAGGTTGTATTCCTTGAGGTTCCTGTTGGCTCATTTCTCTAACCTGTTGAGTTCTCTTTGGGTAGCAGCATGACTGTCCAGCGTATCAGCCACTCCTCCCTGTTTTGTGATCCCTTCCCAGGGATCAAGGTGAAGCTGACCAGCCTGTAGTTCCCTGGGTGTTCCTTGAAGATAGAAGTGTCATATTTTTTCATCTGAAAACTAAGTATTGAGAAAGTGCTTTTCATGGACTGGTAATTAACATTTGTAATGTGTCCTGTGACAAGTGTGGATGCGGAAACCATCTGTGCCTTTCTTGATCCTGTGCTCTTCCAACTTCCTTTAGATCCAAGGTTACAGAGAAGCCTGAGTCCTGTAAATCAGCTTTGAACCTGTGAGTCCTACTCTCTGTTTTCTCAGCTGCTAGATTATAAATTCCAATATTACGAGAGCATCAGAGAGATCTCATTGGACTGCGAGATAAATCAGTGTCTCACAGATGGGAGCTTTGCTACTGGGGCAGCAAGGGAGCAGTCTGGTCCTTGCTGGTGTCTGCTCTGAAAATGGGTGTCTGCTTTTTTATTCTTTTTCCCCTCCAAATAAGAATTCCCCTTGACTTTATAATGCTTTCAAGTGATTTATGGAATTGCTTATTTCTAAAAGTAGTGAACAGCTTGACTATTTCTGCAGCTTAAGGCCAACCCAAAGACTACAAAAGGACAACAGGCTAAAAGAGAAACTCTTAATAAGTGTTTCTGTTTATTTACAGCAATTGAACAGGAAGTGCAAGGTGAATGAAAAGAGCGTTCATCAGCTCCTCTGGTGATCAGCTTCAATTTCACGAACTTGTGTTCACGTTTTTCACTGTAGCATGTTGCTGAACAGAGCCCGTAGGAATATAAAGCTATTGCTGTTGCTGAACAATCTGTGATGGGATCACTTTCGCTGCTCTGGCACCTTGCCAGACTTTCCAGTCACAAATGATGATTGCAGTGACATTTGTCTCATTGTATTAAAAAGTACATGTGTGGGTGGTATTTGTTGTTTAACAACAAAACTAATGAAGACAGGAAACTGAACAACTTCTGTTGCTTGAACCTTGGATAAAAATACAGATCTTTTTATTTGTGTTTTTGTAAAACATAAAGAATGCAATTTCCATAAAATCCTGACCTAGCTGAAGTTGATGGAAATGTCTGGCTAATTTAATCAGATTTGGGATTTCAGCCCAATTAGTTAACCACAAGTGTAAATCCATTAGTCTCCTAAAACCTTTTCACAGCAGTCCTAAAAATTTTTAAGTATTGCTTCAGACTATAGAAGACAGTTACGGTCACTGAACATGGAATCAGAGGGAAGGTAAAATGACTTGATAATTAGATACTGTAGCGTGAAATTCTGTAGCTCATTGTTTTACCATCTTTAAAGTATTTTTTAACATGGGGGATAAAAGGTTATTTGAACTTTAGATGGGCAGTGCTGTTATGACAAGCAGTCATTAGACTGGATGGTTACTTAAATTTTATTTTCTGCTTCAGGTAAGGTGGCTGATGTCTACATCACACTGACTTAGAGAGCAAATTGTACAATCACCTTCTATAAACCGGGCTTTGTAAAGCTGGCAAGCTAAACATTTGGGCCAACCTGATCTTTTATGTATATATGCATATCCCTTTGAAATGGGAGACAGAAACTATTTTTAGTCAAAAATGCTTTTTACCTGATATTTCTCAACAAATTCCTTTCTTTAGTTATGACTACTTTCTCAGAGGAGGAGAGAAGTGGTTGATCTTGAAGGTGTTTCTCTTTCCATGCTGGCAGTCCACCTGCTGGAGCGGCAGCCTGACCAGCACAGAGTGCTTTGTGCCTGGGCACTGGGTAAAACAGACGATGTTTGTAGATTTTATGTTTCATCAGTTCCAAAAAGGGTAAAATGTTCTTCTCTGTGTTCTTTTATCCTCCTCCAGCCCCCAGCCACTCATTTGCAGCCTTGTGCTTGTGCCAGAATTAGGTGTGTGCTTTTGAGGGCTGCTGAAACAGTGGGAAATGTGCAGCAGGGAGTCTGTAGAGTCTATACTGTCCATCAGTTAAGGTGAATCAGGGAAAGGCTTGTCAAGCATTTGGATAGTACAGAGGGAGAGATGGGATATCACAGCTAGGACATGCAAAGGGAGGAAAGAGAATGTTAGAAGTGGAGTGAGCCTTCATCCTTTAGCAACCAGAAGTTGTGCAACAGTTGGACTGTGCTTAACTTTGGGTCCTTCAGGTTCTTTGTGAAGGCACTTCTCCCATGAGATACCATTGCAACCCTGCAGTGGTTTGAAAGAGGGCTGATTTCTGTGGTGTCTGAAGAAGAAAAGGTCGCGTTTGGCCTCTGCATATTTACTAGTGTTATTGTATTGTGTCCAGGGATAATGAGCTGTAATTCTGTGATACTGTTTCTTTGCATAGTCAGACCCAAAAATAAACTCCTTTTTTTGGCACCTCTCCTGCTCTGAACAGGAAAACTGCTACATGTTTTTGTCTTGAGCCGAACATAGTTTTGGGAGGATATTTTTAACTGGAGTCAATGTTTCTTACTTGTTCACCTCCTCTGAAGGATTGTGCTTTCTACTTCCAGGCTCGAGATCTGTTAGAGGACATAAAGACATGGGCTTAATTCTGAGCTTGTAATATCTCCTTCAGGCTTTCAACTTCAGGATCACCACTGGCTCTTAAAACTTTTCACTCACAGCGCCCATTTCATTCAGAAGTTACAACAGTTGGATATATGTGTGAACTTCCTTGGTTTAATTTCACTGAAATTCCATAATTTAAACAAACATATAAAAAAAGAGCAAAGTCTCTTTATTCCCAGGATGTTAAAGCAGATGGATTACATTTCCATACCCTTTTAAGTGATCTAAAATCTGTAGCATCTCAGCTGTCTGCTTCCAAAGTCAGACAGTAACTTCTGACCACAGAAATATCACACCTCTGTATCTTATTTGCAAGAGATCTTGAAAATAAAGCCAATCTCTTTTTATTTTCACTAGAGATATCCTGCTATGTATCTCTGTCCAGGCAGGAGCAGGGCTTTCAAATGCAGATGAACCAATCCAGATATTTTTTACTGAGGAGCAATGACCACAGTGTTTCCAAAACCTGCTAAGTGTGGGGGGTTCCCTCCTGCCGCTTTTATAGTCTGATTTTTGTGAAGTCTACTTGGCTGATCTTGAGTGAGATTATAGAAGTGAGAGTACCTTTGTGAGCTGCTGCCATCCTTCTGATCCTAGACCACTAGCAAATGAAAAGAGGAACAAGTGGAGTTTCTTGTGCATCTTCAGCAATGGTCTTGAAATGGTTTAAAGATACTTTATTTGCACATGAAATTCAGGAAGTAAAGGCCATGTTGATACACCTATCTATATGACAGTCCATAGACAAGGCTGTATTAAGCTACATAAGCTGTTGTGTACAACACCTTAATCTAGACAGAACCAAAATTAGGGGCAGCATAGACAGTAGATACTTTAATACTGGGTTCTAAGACCCTCTTTGTATCTCTTACAAGTGGGAAAAGTTGCCATTTCATCGACTATAGATGTTGATAGGAATATTATAGAAGATACTGTGACATGAGTTTTCAGTGCTTCAGCAAGTACAAGAAGAATACCTGGTTTGACATCACTCACTAATTGCAGTTTGTAATTGCAGCTAGTAATGCAATAGAAATGAGAACAAACAAGTTTAATTCAACTTCCCTGCTACCCCACACTAGTATGCTTGGTTTTATCTCCAGTTCCAGGTTTTTTTAAACTTTCCCAGAGGTGACCAGCAAGACCCATGTGTATCCTCCTCTGTTCTCCTTCTCTGCTCCTTGGCCAGCCCAGGGCACACGTTTCCAGGCCCTCTCCTGGCCTGTGAGTGGCCATAGGTTGCAGTGGCATCAGGCATTGCTCACACTGCTTTCACTGCAGCAGAGGTGAGGGGAACCCTACTGCCTGGCAGGCACGCTTCCTTCCCACTTGCAAGGCCAGGAGCGTAGATCCCTGTGAGAAAAAAATAGGTGATAACTGGTTTTGTTAATTTTAAATTCACCTTTTGTGAAACCCGTAATTGAGAAGGCAGTTATGGCTGTCCATTCCTGGCCTGCAAGTCCTTTTCAACGTGGTAGAGTACCAGGCACTAAGTAGTGAGTGTGGTTAGCCAAGACTGAAGTGCAGCAACAGGATTGCTAAATAAATAATGAACCTGGTTTTTGCAACTGTGGTCCTCCATTTTCCTTGTGTTTAAAGCTTTCCAAGGTAGTGTCTTTTTTTAGATGTTTAGAGTCAGCGTGTTTCCAAGGCACTTGTTGTATTTAAGAAAAGGAAAACAGGGCTGAAATATCTCTGCTGAGATCCTGCCAGAGATGCCAGGCCTGGGGCCCAAGGTCCAGCTGAACCCACGAGGCCGGATTTGCAGAGCGGGGACTGCAAGTCATCCTCTTGCATGCACAACATATCCAGAATACAGAACGTGGAGTTATTTCTTTGAGACTTAAACATTGCCAGCAAATTTTGAAGATTCACACATTTAGTAACTATTATTAAAATTTGGTAATGGTTACTAATTGATGTCTGGTTATCTTAGAAGTTGTCATGTACTTTTCTGTGATGAACTTGCAATGCCTGCGTAGGGGATGAGAAGCAAAGCTGCCATACTTTCACATCTTCATCCCTTTCTTTATGTGGTAGAAAGAAAAAGGCTCAAACATGCTTGAATAATTTTTGTTTAGACCTGAAAATGGTGTATGGGAAACACCATGGATTCCCAGTCTTCCTTGCTATCTCCCCTGTAATCATATTAAGACCTTTCTGTCCGGTCTTAATAACATTTATGCTTCTTGTGCCAGTTAGGACAGAATTTCAGATGTCAAAAGATTGGTCCTTGTTCTGCTTGGAGTACAACAGGTACCTGGATGGGTACTGTATTTCAAATGTGGGAGTGAAAGTTTCTGTTGTTCATGTAGGAAAATGCTCTGTAACTCAGAAACACCTTAAAATGGTGCTGGGGTACATGATTGGCAAAGATGAGTTAGATTTAGCCACAGAAGTGCTGATATGCATGTGATGATGATGGGAGGGTATAAACTTTTTGCTGACTCCAGTTCTTGCTGCCTAACACCCTGTTGTGAGTCCAGGCAACTTAAAATCACAGAATCATAGAATGGATTGGGTTGGAAAAGACCTCCGAGATCATCAAGTCCAACCCTTGGTCCAACTCCAGTCTGTTTACCAGATCATGGCACTCAGTAACACGTCCAATCTCACCTTAAAAACCTCCAGGGATGGCGAATCCACCCCCTCTCTGGGCAGCCCATTCCAATGCCTGATTACTCTCTCTGGAAAGAATTTTTTTCTGCTCTCCAACTTAAATTTCCCCTGGCAGAGCTTGAGCCCGTGCCTCCTTGTCCTATTGCTGAGTGCCTGGGAGAAGAGACCAACCCCCACCTGGCTAGAACTTCCCTTCAGGTAGTTCTAGACAGTGATGAGGTCACCTCTGAGCCTCCTCTTCTCCAGGCTAAACAACCCCAGCTCCCTCAGCCTCTCCCCATAGGACTTATGCTTAGATTTGTGTTTTAATATCTAGAAAATACATTCTATGGATGTTTTTCTATATTCAGTCAAATGGTGAAGATAGGAACTTTGTACTAGCCTGGTTGAAATGAATAGTGCATTACGATACATTAATGTGTACTATATGTTGTAAGGAACACTCATAGTGACCTTAAAATGCATTATCTTCTATATTGTTAGAGACCAGCAATTTACAAATGCTTAGAATGATTAGATTGACATGGTTTGTGTGTAATGAGCAACTGCTGGTGAAGCAAGTAATTAAATGCAAAGTATACTCGAAAATGTAATAATACATTGAAATTCAGGGGAGATTATTTCCAAGCATCATTACGAGAATCTGTCTTATCTCTTTGTATTCCAGTATGAATAGAAATTTCTGGCAAAATGGAAATTCAGTGTGTTCTTTCCTTCCTTCTAGTGAGGACACTGTTTTAGAATGTCAAAAATTAGATCCTTTTTACATAAAAAACTCTGTTACAGGAACTTGAAATACTGTACAAAGTAGTATGAATGAACCAAAACCTTTGCCCTCCCAGGGATTAAATTTAAATATTTTTTATTTGCATGTAATTTTGGTAGCAATTTTGGTGTTCCTCATTTCTGCTTGTTGTGTTTGGCTGTGAACTTTACTCTTGATTTCTTTCTTGTACAGAAAAGTGGCATATCTCTGTCCCTAGAACACAGCCTGGCTGTTCAGGCTGGGCTGAAAAGGGTCTTGCAGTTATTGCCCTCTTTTTTGGCTGGACAGATGTATGCAATGTTATATACACGTCTCAGTATTGTCTCCCATTAACACGCTAGGCTGAAAGATATTGACTCCTTCTTTGACTTCCCCCATCGAGCTGCATATTTGTTCTGTAATGGATTGAAAACGTTGCTAAACACTTGTTAAAAAAAAAGAAAAATCCTGATTCTTTTGTTTTCTTACCAGTTGGGAGTTTTATTGGCAGTCCCTAATGCTTAGTATGCTTGTATCTATTTCAGAAAATGGAACGAGATGGTCACAGAGCCAGAATGGAAAAACTGTCTGTAAAAAGCATCAGTTATACAGCAGGTTGGCTGGTGCTAAAACATCTTGTAGCTGTTGGTGTTTTTTTAATTGGTGTTTAATCAAGAGTTTTTTGATGGAATTAGACCAACTGATTATGTAGTAAATCAAATGGAAATCAAAAAGCCTCATTCTAAACTGTCTCCTTTAAGAGCTATGTAATATTAATATTGTGCATAGACCTAAGACTCACAATTAAATTAAAATTATTTTTATATTGGCAGTGCAAGTATCCAGAATTGAAGCAGTGTGTTAGGTGATTGCTTTTGGGGTGGTGGGTTTTTTGGTGTGTGTTTTTCAATTAGCATGTCCCCCCCTCCCCTCTTTCCTGCCTCCACCAGTCTGGAAAGCATCCAGTGTGGCTTGTGAGGCATCTTGTTGTTTTTGGAATGAAGTGACACTGAGGTTGAGTCCAGTTATAGTGGTCTTTAGCAAAGGAAATACAACTTTATGGGTTGAGGGAGAAAAGGAAGTTTGTAGAAAAATGGAAGCGTGGCAATGGCATCAAGACTATTAAGATAAGGTGGTGGTTTGTTTTTTAAGCTGGTTTCCCAAAATGTCTTGCCACTGGTGTGGGTTTTTTTATAGGGAGTTTTGGATGCAGTCAAGTTTTGTACAGATGCTTCCCTCACGCTTATAAAATAGTTTTATAGGGTTTTACAGGACTTCTATTACTGTTGTGGTAAAGTGAGCTTTTTTATTTGTATGAACAAAATGTAATGGCACAAGTAGGCCACAGTTGCAAGATTACTTAATTTACCCAGGCCTTTAGGATTCAAACTGTGCGTGGAGGGGACTTTCTCAGACATCTAAGCCTTTCCAGAATCCCAGTAGACAGAATGAGGAGAAACCAAAGTTAGCCGTTGTTCCCCACAAAGGGAAGGGAGCCTGCTGGGCTCTCCCTGCTGTCCTGCTGACTGACAGCGTGGTGACAGCCTCTCTCTGCCGAGCCTGTGTTGGCTGCCCCGTTTGGCAGCAGGCAGATGCAACCACACGTGACCAGATCTTCTTCAGCCGATGTAAACTGGCGTAGCTTCACTGAAGGTGCTGCATCGACTGACAGGGCGGGAGGCAGTGCCGCTCAGCGGAGCGATGCTCTGCGCTGGGCACTTGCCTTCTGCCTCTGTGCTTCTGTCACATCCAGTGCCCACTGCCTGGCTCCTCCCCGGGAAATCAGCCCCTGAGTTGTTTATAGAACAGGAGGCTAAGTAGGAATGATATTGTCTTAGTTTAAGGGGAAAACCAAAATGTTTACCAAAAAAGAGAGGAGAGGATTCTTCCACAATAATCACGTCACTCATTAAATTTAAGAAAAAGGAACTTTAATTAGAAAATGGATATAAGAAGGATAACTGTTCTTAACTACTATATATATATATATCTACATATATATGTAGATATAGATATAAATGTAAACAGACCAGAGCAAACTACTCCCCCAGCACCAAAAGTAAAACCAAAAGAGAACAACCCCCAAAACAGCAGGTTCCTCCTTGAGCAGTTATATTTATGGACAGTGTCAGTGTCACACCATGGCTGGCTGCGAGGTGAATTCTCAGCCTTGTCCCAGTGAGGCAGAGGCAAGGACTGGACACTCACATGGACTCTCTCTCTCCTTGTCCTTTGTTCCAAATGAAGAAGGAAAGGCTGGGAGTGGAGGAGTGATGATAATCCCCAGGAATCTCCTTGCAGTCTAAGTTGGTCCCCAGGAAAGAAAACAAAAGTCTGCAGCATGTCTCCTCTGTCTCTCTCTCTCTCTGAAGCTCAGGGTGCCCAGAGAGGGAGGGAAAAAGCAAAGAGCAGAGCCAGAAAAAAGAGCTCTCACCAGCAAGCAGTGCCTCTTTTTTATACAGCTGCCCAAAGAAAAGCCCCAAAAGGCAAGCCAGCACACAGGGAAAAAAACCTCTCCCCACCGCCACGTGCTGGGGTTCTGTTTTCTCACCTCCATCCCACCATTCAGCTGGAATCTGAACGTCATCAGCCATCCTTTGTCCTCAGTCCTGGCACTCCAACCCCAAATCTTTTGTGTTGGTATGGTGAGAAAAATTCTCTGAGGGAGTCCTCCCAACACCACCTTCCTGTGTTTGAACCTTTAACAGGTATGTGGTGTGGCAATTCTTTCAGTAGTTTTTTGTTATTTCCCTCTGTCTATGTACACCATTACAAAGCCTGTTTAAAATTAGATTTCTGCTCCTGGTGTGCCCACCTGAATCCACAGGTGTTGCACAAAAGAAAAAAAGGAAATTTGAAACAGCACAGGGGGGAGTCAGTTTTCACATTTGAAGATGTATTTCCATGTAGTTGGGTCACATAGAGACAAATGCTAATATTCTGAGGAGTTTAATACTTTCCGTTGTGTAGGAGACATGGACATCTTAATGCCTGTTAAAGGCTAGAGAACTGTTTGACAATAAATAACTTCAGTTTTTAAGCAGGAGTGCACCATAAGCGAGGGAAGATGATACTGTCCAGTCAGGTTGTACTCAAGGGATGACATACATAGTCTGTCAAATCTAAGTCTCTGTGTTTGCATATAAATGTGATACATCTACCTATCCCAGTGTTTGCTGATCCTTTGACTAGACAATTCAGTGCCTGAGTTGTCTGTTTGATCAATATTTTTTCTCCTGTTCAAGGCAAAATCCAAGCTGAAATTTAAGTGAAACTGAAGACTGAAGTTTGACTGCAACGTCATTATCTTACCAGGACATGCTTTTGGGCATAACAAAAATTGACTGGAGATAAGTTAGGGCCTAAACTACTGAAAAATAGCAGTCTGTACATCCTCTATAAGGAATAAAGAAATATATCTTTAAATTCCTCAAAATTTGTGTCAAACATGCTTATTGTGGGCAGGACTTACATTGCAACACATGGTCTTGACTGGGGCATGTGGAGTTCAGGACTAGCAATTTGATTATGGCAAGATACCATCAAATGAAAGTTTCTCTAGGCAGGTTAAGATGGTTTTTGCAATGAAAAGTTATTAATATATATCTGAAAATAGTAACAGTGGTAATCATTTAGCTGTCGCATAGAGAATTCTATTTTGTCCTTTAATAATGAATCAAGCAAGGACTGCACCTTAAAAGTAAAACCCTCACCTCAATGTAAATATATACCATTGTCTTGACAACTTCAAAACAGAAACTGAAAGGCTTTCTTAATGAGGTTTTTACTTAGAAACCAAAGCAAGAGGTTGCTTTCAGGTTTTGCAGGTTGACTACAGGAGGAGTAAAGCCACATCAGACCCAGCTCTGGCACTGCCCTGTGCTTGAGCTCCAGCAGGAATGGCACAGGTATTACTGAGCTGTCGCTTCCGAGTGACAGTGTATCAGACATGTCCCTTGCCCAACAGCGGTGGCAGGGAGGGAAGTTGTCAAAGGCAGGTGAGGGCAACTGCAGAGAGAAACAAAGGTAGTTTTTAAAATTTGCAGGTCGTTTATAACTCCTGTTTCTGTGACTGAACTTCCAAGTGATGTTGGTTGCCTGAGGCCAGGTTGCAAAGGACTCAGTTGAAAGTAAGCTGAAGGTTGCTAATGGCTTAAGAGTGGAAGTATCTAGTGAATTGCATAAAAACGCAGTCTATTATGAAGTGACTTACATGAGTTTTTATGAGCAGTTGATGCTGGAGGCTAGAAGGTGGCAAATGCAGAGGTATGATGACAAGAAAAGCCAAACCATAAGGGAACAATGTAATCACAGAGTTCAAGAACAGCAAAGGAGAGGGAAATGTGAAGTATTGGAAGTAAGCTAAAATAAACTGGTGTCTGTTTGGACTAGACCTTCCACAGAAGGTGCTGTAACGTAAAGGGCCACCACAAGCCTCAAAGGGGTCAAAAGAATATGAAGGATCTATGAAAAAAAAAGTTACTGATAACATAAGACAAAATAGTTAATTTATCTGGAAAAACATATTGTAAATGTTCTGTGTTAATCACTGAACTCTGAGTGCTGGTGAAACAGAGCTTGGAATCAGAGGGGTCCTGGCTATTAATCAATTTGTTTGCCAGAAAATGAGGCACCTGATCGTTCAAGTGACTGTGGCCCTCAGCACTCCCCACATCAATGTGTAGGTGGTTGTATTTCAAGCAAATGACTCGTACCCTTCCAGACAGGGCAGGTGTCTCAAGTGGAAATGGCTTGCATAGACGTGGATGAATTAAAATAGAAAAACTGCCTGTGGAGCAGGAGAAAGCTACTGGCAAGTGCTCACCAAGGGAAACTCTTGGCTTTTTCTCATGATCATCTGCTTCTAAAGCAGAAAAGATTCTTTATATGTAGTCGCTCTCAAGGGAAAGTTCGGAAAGAGTTTAATATTTCCAAATATCTTTTGAAAACGGAAGGGAGAGGAAGTCTAAGCATTGGATTTAGTCTTCTGTTTCTGGCCATCTAGCCGAAGAATCTGAACTGCTTGGCAGCAGCTCTGCAACCTGAGCATTTGCTTCTGTGGTTTTTGTCTTTCCTCACTTCCATATGCTGCATGGGGCTGGCTAGTAATTATGGCACATTAACATATGAAAATGAAGCTGTTATTTAATTGTGTTTGACCTGGATGTAGATAAATTTTATGTGTAAGAATAGATTATCTGATATCACAGTACAAATATTCTGCTGTTTAAGTTTTAGGCTTTAGCTGTAGTTTAAACCTGCAACCTTCTGTCTTCACTATTTAGGTCTGTAAAGAAAACTCAGTAATATATGACACTGTATGTTTGCTGAAACTGAGTAAAATACTACCGTTTCATAAATTGAAGACTTCCAGGGTTGGATAATGGAAGTTGGATATTTTCAGGCCATTTTTTTTTACTTTAATACATCACTTCTAAGTCAATTTTCTAGAAGACTGAAGGCATCTCCACATCTGGTAATATTCTCAGACTTCAAGAAAAGGGCTTATCATGAATCTAAGAAGTTCTTTAAAAATAATCATTAAATCAAAATTAAATTTATGTTGTTTATATGTCTTCTCCTAATTCGATGTGCTCACAAGCTGACTGTTTTGTCTTCCAGGCAGATTTTCCTTGTAATGTGTCATCTGTCAGTGTGTGAAGAACTGTAAAGTGACTAATTCTTTCTACTATTACATTCATAAAGTAACAATTCTTATTTTGTTCTTGAAGCAACTGCTAAATGCCCTTTAGTGGAAGCACTAGAAACAACTAAATCATCAGTTAAGGCAGTATTTGTGCCTTAACTACTCCATATACCTTACCAAACAAAACCAAACCACCTTGGCAAGAATGTTTCTTGTGAACTTAAAATTGTTTCGAAGGACAGTCCCGTGGTGTAAAGGAGAGCACTCTGGACTCTGAATCCCAAGGACCTGAGTTCGAGTCTCAGTGGGGACCGTCCCCTGGCAGTTCAATGCCTCCCTGCCATCCCATCCCGTCACATCTCGGATGCTCAGCAGGGTCAGCCCCGGTTAGTACCGGGTGCTGTGACAGTCCCGAGGACTTCCCTGTCACTGTCCAAGCTCACTCGGCCATGGCAAATGGACCTCAGGACTTAAACAATGGGGCCAGTTCTGCGCATGCTGTGCCTCACCTAAAAAATCCACTGCGCAGGCTGGAAGGGCACACCCACGTGGGGAGAGCCCTGCCCAAATCTGCGTAGGCAAAGTCTGGCCATAAATACATAAAATTGTTTCAACCATTTTTACACCTGCCGAGGTCTGAAATCCATAAACAGAGAGAATTGTGGAGAGCCAAATATATCTTTATGGATAAATATATATATACATTGATTAATTTTTTTGGATGATGAAAAAGAGGAATAAAGGCAAAAGAGTTGACATAGGAATTTCAGTTTATTGGTGCTGTTACTGTCTGAGGGCAACACAATGTGCATGTCTCCACTGTAAAGATCAGCAGTAATTTATAAATATTTTAAAGTCCAGTTTGCCAGTCGTAGAAGTACTTGGATTTCTCTGAGATAGTGTGTGTGGCACTACCTGTGTGGAGGTGCCTCTACTGGAGGTGGGACAAGCTGCCATTTTGTTGGGCCATATTTTGCTTGGCTGTTTGAGTTGGGTAGAAGGGTTGTCTGGCAGATGGGTCTGCCTTCGTGAAGCTGAGGAAGTGCAGCTGTCCAGGGAATGGCATTTCAGAGGGAAATCCGAGTCCTGGGCTTTGTTTTGTGTGCTGGAAAGATGGAGTGGCTTGGTTCTGATGGCTTTATGGGCTCTTCACCGCAGCCCTGCAGTAGTGTGGTTTATAAACACCAACACATTCTATTCCAGAGAGGTAGCGGGTTTGCTAAGATACCTGTTTTCTTAGGCAGTCTTTGCTTATGGGAAGCAGCAGACTTGAAGATGTGGGAAGTGCTGGCAGGCAAAGAGACAAGCTGACATGCTCCTTGATGCTGGACAGGCTCCTTACTGAGATCCTGCCGGAATCCCCTTTGCCCTCTGGCAGCTGAGTGGGATCATAGCGAATTATTTTCCTGCTCCCGGAGAAACCCTCACTTACAAATACAGCTGTTAAGTGGCTCTCAGAGGCGCGTTAGTTTCTTTGTTGGCTTTTATGTGGATAAATTCTAACTTCTTTTCTGAAAGGGCAGCTAGGATTTCTTTTCCATAGTTACGCAGCACAAATGTGTGTACATTAAAGATATGTTGTCTATAATGTGGTTTCAGACATTCTAATTCAAATGCTGATTCAAATACCTTTTTCATTTAACATCAAGCAGTAACTGATTGCTTTAGCAAATGGACTAGAATTGCTTGTTTTCCTGGATAGCCTTCAAGAGTGTTGAGAAATTAATGGCAGTGTCAGAATTTATGAAGGGCAAAGAAATAGTATTCACTAATTCAAAGAACTAATTAGAAGTAAATGCCTTTGGGTGTTGGGTTCCCTTCCCTCCATACATTTTAGGAGAATTAGAGGAAAATTTAATAATTGCTTTCAATTTTTCAGGCAGCCAGCATCAAGCGTGAAATGACCTTCCCTGCATTTCAACAGGAGGATGTAAAAAGTGACATCAGTCAAAAACTGCCAGACCAACAGTTTCTCCTGTTTACCACAAAGGAGGAAGATTTAAAAACAGCAGAGACCAAAAAACTAAATAGAGCTCATGAGTATGAAAAGGAAAACACTCGTTCTGTTTGTCTTCTGGAACAGAAGCGCAAGGTTGTTTCTTCAAATATTGATGTGCCTCCAGCAAGGTAAGGAGAGTTGGGGGTTTTTGGTGTATTTTGTTTTAAGCTTTCTTCCCTTTTTTCCTTGCCTTTTTTTAATTGGATATTAGATGCAAGTTTCGTAAAGAGCACCATGAACTGCTAAGACCAGTATTTGTGCCTAAACAGTCCTAAGTCAGTCACAACTCCCCTATGTGAGACATCTGCTAGAAGATTAAAGACACTGGGAGCAGCAACTGAGACCACCTGCAGAACAGGACTTTGTATTTCTTTTGTAATGTTTTTGCTTTTAGAGTGTGGTACAGCTGAGGTACTTGCAGAACAGGATGTGTCTTAGGAGGAGGAGTTGTTGACCCAGCTTCACCCTGAGAAATAATCTTCTAAATTAGACACAGAAATATCTTACCTGTTAGCAATTCATTTTTAAAAATATTTCTACTGTCATACTTGCAAGCACTAAATATACTCATGGGAATGTGCAGTGCATAGTGAGGATGTGATATCTTACCTTGTGTTATATCCCTCTGTGGGTACACATCTGAGTCATACTGTGGTCTAAGTAAGGAGTTCATAGAAAACTGTGGTGAGGAAAGAGCAATGCAGGGAAATCAAATTGGTACAAAAAGGGGATTCTGGTATTGCATTTTTATTCCTTCAATTTCTTAATTAATTCCTTGAGGATCTGTTGCAATTACACATAAATGTTTATGTCTTCAGTATTTGCATCTGTGCAGTTACACTTTTAATAATAAACTATTTATAGTGAATTATTTTGAGAAAAATAATTGTTCTTGCCTGACAGACATCATAGCAAGAAATTCGAGGTTTATTTGTCTGGGGTTTTTTTCTCACACTGAAGTGGAATAATAGTAAGAGAAAAGGATAATCTGGAGAAACTGAGAATTTAATACTGGCTAGTGATTTAAAGAGAAGGGCCTTCAGCAATACAGAGTCTTGTACCTTGAACTTCTTGGAAGGATATTACTGCTTTGTAATAGACAGGGAATTACTCCTTTAGAAAATGCTGAACATTAATATAAAAGAAACATACCCAGTAATGCTGAACAGAATCTCTTCTATCATCAGTAAAAAACTGACAACAAACTGGATAATCTGTATTGCAAGATGACAGGTGCTTCTTATTTTTGCTCATGATATCCTTTTGGCATCAGTCTATGAAAAGGTTTTTTCTTAACCTGCTTGGTAGCTTCACTTGCACATAATATTCAGCGAAAGACCTTTCAATTTTATGGTGCCATTTTAAAACTTATAGTCAAAATGAATGTTTAGTTGTTTTTCAGTTTGTTGCTTTCTAAAAGCCAACATAAGCCAGCAGGTTCTGCCACATCATCCAGAACAGGATGACTGCTGTTTTCCTCTGGCTCTCATAGATGGCACTTGTGGAAACTACAGAGCTGATGAGAATTTCGACAAGATTTTTCCCCCATGAATATCTAGTAAAAAGCTGTGCATTAAAAATTGAAAATGTTAGGATAGTTACTTGAGATTTTCACCATTAATCAACCCTGTAATGTCTGAGTGCCCTTCTCTTTCACCCTTTTTGTCTCAAAGCAAATAGGATCACCAGAAAATTTAGATCAGGAGGGACCTCAGGAAGTCACCTAAGCCAACCTCCTACTCAAACCATCTGTTAGCATTTCCATTTAACAGTTCAGACAGATAAGGTACAAGATTTAAGTGTATTTTTGGGTGACTTCAGGCAGATAATGCACCTGAAGTAGTAGTCAAGCTCCCATTTCCTATAGCTGCAAGATCATCCTTCCTTGGAAGGATGGGTATTTTTTCCCCAATAAGCTGGAAAAGAGGATGAATAGATATCTTTAATGCCTTCTTAAGGCTGATTGTGACATTAATTGTAAACACAGGCTACGTTAGATGGTGGGAAATAAGTTCATTTGCAAAGGTGTCTTCTAAGGTTGTTCTTTGTTTCTGTATTTTGTTTGTGACATAAAGATTACCATATTATGTTGTTTCATGTTTCCGGGCATGCAAGTTGAGCTCCAGCATTAGAAGGATTAGAGAATGAAACAGAAAACAAACCTGGAGTCTGAACTCAATAGCATAATAAGCATTTCGGTCATTCTTGCTACATTTTTGCAGTCAAGGTCAAGTTTCACTTTCAAGCTGAGGTGAGTTTTTGGGCCATTTGTCCACAACAGACAGGAGGGACACTTCAACCTTTGCTTGGAGATCTTCCTAAATATTTGTTGTAATGAAGGGAGTGCCCGCTCTGTCTTCCTGTGCAGCACAGTTTGATCTCTAAAGTCAAATTCTCCAAGAAGAGCCCGTGCATTTGAAGTTCTCTTGCCTCCTTTTAGGCCCTTTACAGTCGCCCGTGTAGGACTGTGCTGATAGTGTTGCACATTCCTCAGAGGTGAATTACTCCCTCCCTTTGCTTCCTGGCGGGACTTGTTGGGTTGACTCTTCTCCCTTCTGATGGGAACATCCATCCACCTTTGCAGATTCATTATACCCAGTTGTGGAAGGTCATCTTGAATTAATCAGATGATGTTTACAAAAGCATGGGAGAAATAAAGTCATTAATATAGTCTTCAGTTTCTTACTGTTACATACACCCTCTTCATGAAAACAAATTATGCTATCATTTTGAAGTAGGAAAATGCTATGAAAATAAAGCTTGCTATTTATTTTGTTTTAAAACTGTAGTGGAGCTGAGAGCGTTACCCTTTTCACTTCATATGCTGAAGAAAAAGGGTAACATTAAATTTTCTAGTATCCCACTAAACCCAAGACAATATTTAAGTGATTTTGAGACATAAGTTTATCAAACTGCACATTCCTTATTACCAAGGGCATATGATTGTCTCCAAAAGAGCTCTGAAAAAGTGTTTGCAAAAATGGCTGGTAAGAGCACAAAATGAAACAAAGCCATTATCCCTTTTTAAGGATCTCAATGAATGAGAATGGAAATCTTTGTGAGGCACTGTATCTTAAATAACTAACAGTTCAGAAAACACCAGCATAATAAATGGTTTTTTGAGTCATTGAGTTGCAGGGCTTTAATTGCTGCTGACAGACTCTGAAATTTTGGAAAAGCAAAAATATCTTAGCTGAGTCCTGTGTTTTAGGGGAATGGTGGTTGGATGTGCTGAAATTACAGGAGATGGGACTGCAGAGCAGTTGTCTGTCTGGTGTGCACATGCAGGAGAATGGGACACCAGTCTTAAAAATGGACACTTTGGAGTTTTGGTTTCTAATGATATTGGGAGAGAAGGGGTCTGTCCATACTAATGAACAGCTCAACAGTTACATTCTTACCTGGAGTTCGGCAGGTGGGGTTTCAGGTTCCTCTGCTATAGAAAGGAGGTGTCTTACAATCAAAATCATGACATATTCAAGGTGTTTCATAGGGCAGCTCTTTAAAGTAATAGCGTCAGGTTAAGTGCAGCAGACCTGAAATAGATATTTTATTGCATGCAGGAGAATTTTAATATTGAAATTAAATTACATTTTTAAGTTCATGGTTTGTATTTCCTATTTCATCTTGCAAAAATACTGCAGACCTTTCTCTCTATGTTGTGTGCTCTACTGGAAGTATCTTTTAGATGAAAATAGGACGAAACTGTGACTTTTTCTTAAAGATTTTTATGTTTGGAATGCAAAAATGAAATGACAGGTTAACAGCATTAAGTCTTTCCCTTTTCAGATTTCTTCATTTGGTCATTTTGAACAAAATTTATAGGAGCTAAATAGCTTTCCTACTTTGAAACTCAGATAAGCATAAATGAAACCGTTCAGCTTGAGTAAATGAATTATTTGATATAATAAGGAAATTTGAATTCCTTACTTTCCCTTTAAAGTGTAAATTTATTGGTGGTTTTGATGCATAAGGGACTGCAGTATTTGGGAAAGGGTCTGATCACTCGACTGTGAACTGCAATTATCTCTGAGAATTGAGATTTTATCTCTAGAACAGAGGAAAATATGCTTTAGGTTCAAACAGGAGCAATGAAACACAGCCAGACCCATGGATCTTAGTAGTGAAGGGTCATTCTGTAAAGAGAGAGTTGTGTCACTGAGGGACTAATCTCCTTGTTTGGTGGGCAGAAACAAGCCTAGGTCAACCAGCGTTTCAGGACAGCTACATCTGTAGAGGTCAGATGCAATCAGAGATTGTGTTCCCAGTAGGCAGCAGTGTGGAAGTTAACAGAACTTTCTTGCTTATTTGTATTTTCACCAGTTGCTTATTAACATGCAGACTCAGTTTCAAAGCAAGTCAATAAGAAAGACATGAAAAAGCCTGGACTGCTGATACTGTGTGAGGGTGTGAGAAGGGACCCAGTGCAGGCCAGGTACACAGGGAATGACTTCTGCCTCTCAGAGAAATGAGCATGGAAGAGCGAGCGATGGGAGAACAAGGGATGAAGTTACCTTTTTTAAGTAAAATGTGACATAAATATCTGGAAATGGGGATAATACATTCATGAAGAGGTGTCCTTTTGGGTGTCCCAGAAGGAAGTAGGCAGGCATCACTTCTACTCCTCTGATGGGTGAGATCATTTGAGTAGTTTTGCTTTTGTTAATCTTTTGCTAGATAACCTCAACATATTGTGAAATTTGTGCTACCACATCATTCTTCTTCAGTCTTCCTCTACTCTGTTGTATCTGAAAAAAAAGAACAAAAGATAAACTTTCTAACTACTTTTTTCTACATTCTTTTTGCTCCTAAAGGACAAACCAAAGATAAACCTCAGCTGCATAAGCACTTCTTTATATAGTGGTAAAATAATGAAATGTGCTTAAAACCTGGTTCTTGTGCTCTTCCGGCAGTGACATTTGCCATGACAATGTACTGGATTTTACTATCTTTGGTTGCTTTTGTGTTAAAAAAAGCTGCTCAGTTACTGCAAAATTCATTTTAATTCATGTACATACATTTTATCTAGTAATTAGTTTATAATTTAATGAAAGAGTATGTGAAATAATTGAAATAAATTAAACATCTCTAGGAATTCTCTCTGACATTGCCTCTTTAGAGCTTTCTACAATAGCTGCAGAAAGCTGGGGCAAAATTAATTGCAGCCATGTTTTCTGACCATTGTTGTAAAGAAACAGTACAGACAGTGCTGTATTTTCATCCCTAAATGATTTTCTTGCCTGGTCTCTCCAGGAACTTAGCTCTGGGCAGCCACCTGATTAGAGAGTGTGTTGTTGATCCGTAAGGCCTGCTGGGCATGATTGATTATGCACTGTGCATTCCAATGGAAACATTTGCATATTTTCATAGCCAAAACTCTCCAGGAGCCTGACTCCAAGATCAAAAGCAGTATCTGCTTAACTATGATAACCTCACTAGCAGGACTTCCCAATCTGCTTGCGGAGGGAAGAGCCTGATGATCAAATTGTGCTTTTCTGTTGATCCAGAGGTGGTGTTTATTTAGAGATCATCTTCCATTATTCTTTTCCATCTGTTTTAGAAGGCTCCTGGGTTCAGCTGGGAGAGCTCCTTTCCTGTATCTTGCACAATTTTTGCAGAGAGGATTGATGTGGCCACTTCAGAGGGCATCAACTACTTATTTGTTGGCTGCTGAGGCTTTTCAGTCAAATTGAATGAAAACAAAAGGCCGAAAAACCAGGCTGTGCATCAGTTTTACTGACTGTAGCCCTGTCAGCTTCTGAGCTCTCTAGTTTTCCTCCTAGCCCAAAAGCACTTCATTGAGGTGTGAGGTTTTCTCTGAGTTTTTGCACCATCCTATAGGTTGAGTGCTCCTGTTTCTTAAATTTCATTATCTGTACCTTCATGTTAATTAGAAACTTTTATTGTTTGATTGTATCTTGGGTTGAGCTGGCAAAATGCCAACTGTCCAAGACAGAATGAAAAGGGAAGAAGAGAGGGGGCAAAAAAAACCAAACTAGATTTATGCTGAAACTAACTACATGTATTTATACAGAAAAAAGAAAATTAAAAGAAAACTACAATATAACACACACTTATACAAGTTATATATAACAAGAAATAACCTCCCACTCCCCAGTTAATACAAAAGTCTGTTAGATCTATAAGTACTCTAAAAGACACTTAGGAAGAAACAGAAAGAGTAACAACAAAATATTTCTACTTCCCTGAACTCAAACAAAAGGCAAGTAGAGGCAGCAGCAGGAGCAAAGTCTACTCCAAGCCAAGAGCTGCAGGACGTTCTCCTCCTAGTTCAGCCATGATGGAACTGACCAAGCCACACCCACACACTGGCTCTTACCCCTTCTGAGATGATGTCGTAACATGGTATGGAATACAACACCATTGGCTAGAAGAAGTCAGCTGTTAGCTAGCCTAGCTCAGCTCAAGTCAGCTGACAATCCCAGGCCTGGTCTGAACTTCAAAGCCCGAATTTAGGCCCATCAGCCAAACCTATAACAGATTGTTTTTATGTAATGAGAATTACTCCCAGAGTCGTTCCATGTTTCAGGCAGGGCTTCTGTAAAGGTGCTGACAGTTGGCAATACCATGCATTTGAAAGCAGCTTCTCCAAATAGCCACACCAGCTAATTATTGGAAGTAGTAAACTGTTGCTTTGTTTTGCTAGAATCCTTTGGTTAAATGTGTGCAGCTTGATTGAACTTCACCCAAGCAGTCATTAGAGCTTGATTATGTTTAATATTGATGGTAAACTGTGCATCATGGTCTGCTACAAAAACGTGTGGTGCCTTCTAGGATCAGACTGTTAATGGGAAAAAGAGTCTTATCCAAAGAGCAACCAGAGAATTGGTGTGGTAGCACATTTTGAAATAAAATCTTATTTCTTGATGTTATTTTCTTTGCATTCTAGAAGGACTGTGTATTTCCTTTTAGCTCTAGATGCCTTTCATCTGCCTGCAGCATGCAAAAGCAGTGTAGCAGAAACTTCATTGAAAACTGTAGATTAAATTGCAAAGAAAAGCTCTGCAGGCAGTTACTGCAGAGCCAAACCATAGCTCCAAAAGTTACCTTGCTCATTTAACTGGAAGGCCATCTTCCTGGTTACTTGTCTGGTTGTGTGTAGTGTTTGTTGCCATGAGAGCTGAACCAGCTTCTCATGATATTGAGAGAGATGACAGCATTCCTGACAGGTTGCAAACTGTTGAAAACTCACCTTTCGAGTGGTGAGATGGATCAAGTCACAAGAGTTCTGGGGAGCAGAAGTAGGGCTGTCCCATTCTGATGGTGGCCAACCACTGGGATGGTTGAGCTTGCTATAAATGAGCTTGTATTCCATAGCTGGGTGGTAGAGACTCGGCATCACCACTTGGAAGTCCCCACTGCCAGAGAGCCACAGTGATACGTTGGATAGGATTGTTTGTTGAAAAGGGTGTAACATCCTCAGGTGTAGAAAAATCTACTCTGAAATTGTGCATAATGTATCTTTATTTTTCAGTGGACTTTTGTCAGTTCCTTCAATTCTCTCCTTTAATTGTACTGTGCACAGATCTGAGAGTTTCCAGGTATCTCACCCTTGACCGTGTTACTGACATTGCCATGACCATCGTATTCAATCAGTTGCAGCTTGTTGAGGAACCAGTCTGTGACTACCACAATTTGTTCTATCACTGCTTGCCTTGGATATACTGGCTGGCCTAGGCCTATCCAGCAGGATTTTGCCAAAATAGTATTTTTGTTAAAGTGTAAATTTTAGATTTTAAAGTGTAATTTTTAGATTAGTTAACGTTATTCTTGAGGTATTTTTTCCCAGTATTGTTCAAAGCAGAAGGAATACTAATCTCATGAATTAAGCAAAGTACTTTTGCTGTTCTTTGCTTGTAATGTTGCATTTCATGGTGATTCTGGCACAATGAAGTAAAATGGCAACTATGTGTGATTGTGGTCTTTGAGCCTGGTTTGCTATACTTGGTCCTTTGAGATCAGGACATGATTTAAGAGTGACAGACCTAACAAGAATATGGATAAAACTTTCTTCTCATGAAAAAGTGGCTTTCTGTTTGGTGGAGCTTTTTGTAGCACCTGCCCATCACATGGACCTCTTAGTTCATTGTTCCCTGCTTTCCATAGTATTAATGTTAGAAGAGGGAACTTCCAACACCAGCTGGTGACTTTAGCCATATGGATTTTTGGCCAATGTTAGTGTCCATATTTTTAACTGCAGAGTTGCTACCCAGTGAAAAATAAAATATGTGAAAATTTGATTGTGGAATTAAGTGTGGTAATGCTAAGTTGTTCTACGCCTGACATTGGAGTCTGTATTATTTTAGGTATATTATTTTCAAAAGAAGGCTTTGCTTGTGCATGTATACATACATCTACACACATAAATAAATTTCCCTTTTCTCTAGGAAATGCTGAGAAAGATCTGTCTTCATCTATTGAAGTGTAACTACTTTTCTTTAAAATCTTCTTCCACTGGTAGCAAAGACAAAGGGCTACATAATTTTATCTGTGTAATGGAAGGTGCCAACAGACAATGATCTCATCACCAAGCAAATTTCAATGAAATCCTCTGAAGTGGCACAGAGGAAAAATGTGTCCCTAATCTGCAGCGACCATCAGTTGCTGGTTTGTGAAGAGCTGCATTCAGTCAGCACTGCTGCTCTATCTGTTAGCCATTGATGTGAATGCATGGCTTGTTCTCAGCTCTTCACTTCCCTTAAAAAATGGAGTGTAATTTCAAAACACTCTTCAACAGCAGGCAGTATTCAATAAGAGTAATTTCTTTGTAGTTCGTGTTAGCTGTGGCACTAAAAAATTCCTCTTGAAATGCCATCTGTGCTGAGAAAAAGAAAAAAGTCAATGAGTATGTGGCTTGTAACTTGTGTATCTGTCAAATGTGCAAGAATGGGCTACCGTATATGTGGTTACACAGATTACACACATCATAGCTATGTTCATAGCTATAATTTAATTTAAATGCTATAAAATTAAAATATTCTCACTTGTGCAGTGTATTTGATGTTATATCATTGAAGTCAGCAAAGACACGAAGTCTGCCTTTCTGAGAGAAGTCGTATCACTGACTCTTATTTATAAAACATTTTAAGAAGTTGTGGTTTTAACTCCTTCAGCATCATCTGCATGAAAACATTGCTCTTACACATTTTGAAAAAAGCAGGTAGAAAGTGTGGCTTTTCTCCATTTATAGTAATATGTTTGCATTATGTGTACAGAGATTAGAAGTGTTTTGTTTGTATTGCTAAGACAACTGCACTACAATGAAAGTCATATAACCCTGTTTTTTCACGTGGTACGTAAGCCCTATAATTGGTTTCTATAGATGAAAGGCTATTTTAAGGTGTCTTTATTAATATCCATAAAAAATATTTCCTAGTCTCTGTTATATGATGATTTGTATGCATCAGACGCCTGTTTTACCTATTACTACTTCAGTTTTTGTTAAAAGAATGGAGCACTTAATGACTTTGAAATATCAATATCTAGGTTAGGATGTGTACGTGACACATTATTCTAAAGGGTTATTTTTATTTGAAGCAGAACCACATCTTCTTGTGGTTTTAGTAATCTGTATGGTTTAATATAAGCTATAACTGTTTCCTCTCTACTCCCTGATCATTTTGGGAAAGTGGAACAGAAGTGTTGCTAGATACACAAAGTCTGCATAAGGCCTGTGCAAATTTTGGTCATTTGCTAGTCTTTCAGAAAAAAATCCTCAGTTCTGTTACTGAAGCAGCACTCAGTAACATGGTATTGCACCATACATGTACTGCACGGGGCTTGTAGCAGGGCTTTTGTTCCATGTGGAGAGCTTAGTTCCATACCTGGATAAATGGCTGCTTTTGTGGAAGATTTAACCTGTGCAAGAGTTAACCTGATTATAGTTTTCTCAAGTCAACAATAAAAATTGGTTTTTATTATTCAAGTGTGCTAGTTGTGCTCAGTACATTAGGAGCTTTGCAAGTTTGCAATTTACCACAGGAATTCCTGCAGGTGATATGATACTATGTCTGACAAGTGACCTCAGGCCCTTTGTGCCTGATACCCAGTGAACAGAACAGAGACTCAGAGGACCAGAAGGAAGCTGTGTGTAAAACACTAACTTGTGGTATCAGTTGTTCCATCAGAGAAAGTACATCCCAAAGTACCTTGGTCTTCCATCCATAGAGTGAAAAATGAAAGGAGATGAAACATTTTGCTAAAAATAACATGCCCAAGCAAATGTATGTTTACAGTTTGCATAGAACCAATGTTTAGAATGTTTAGAAATATTTGTTCATTCTCAATTTGCTCTCTCTTTTAGTGGTTGTGTATGTGAAATGGTTTGTTTGATAATTGCATCTTCAAAATAGCCTCCTTGGGGAACTGAGGGAGAAATATAGAATAACATTCTATGCAAAGGTTATATATAAATACAGTAGTAGAGAGTTTCTTTAATTATACATTATACTAAATAGTAGTATCTGAGTGTTGTCCTTCCTTCTCCCCCAGGAGCCTACCAGAAGCCTGCAAGTGTCTGGACACTTGAGCTGTGTTTTCCTATGGAAATAGTTCTCTGCAGCATCAACACTGGTATACTGCACTGCTGTGTTGACACATGTATATTTTTATATAACAGCAGTATTCCAATAGCCAATTGATGTTTTAAATACATTTTTCTTGTAGTGTAAGTTTTGTAACTGTTGCTCATGGTTGCTCCTAATTCGATTTGGTTTGTTACCCAAAACTTAATGTCCTGGCTGTTTGTTTGAGAAAGAACAGACGTGCTGTCATTATTGTCAGCTTTATACTGGAGTTAAGGAGAAACCTCTGTTAAAATACTCAGTAATGTTTTACTTAATTTTGTAGGTGAAGGACATTCTTCATCCCATACTGTGTTCCCAAACTTGTGTTCCCTGCTGCGTGCCTGCTTTCCCCCTTCATCTCAATTTGTATCATCTCTTTTGTTTTCACTGTATATGTCCAATTGGTTCTTCCCTTTAAGCTAAGGCAGGCAGTGAAATGAGCTGTTAAAAAAAGACATTCAGGACTTTCCTATATAGGCACACACAGTACCACATACTGCACTGTGCACCTGACAGCTTGGCAAGAGGAGATTCCTCACCCCGCTGAGTGAGGGAAAAGATGATGAAGAGGGTATTTCTTTCTAATGAGGAGTGTCTGTGATAAAAAGGTTTGATGTCACTTCCTGATAAGTCTGTGCTGATGATTTAGAAAGAATATTTTGGCTGCTACTTCCTAGCTTGTTAACACATGAGAACTGTATCCTTAAGTCATGAACCTTTGTCAGTGTCCTCTTGGACTAAATGATTTGTCCCCCTCTCTTTTAATCCCAAGGCTGTTAGTATGGTGCATGCTCATGCTATCTCTTGCTTCTCAGGGTTGCTGGATTTATTTTACAAAATGGTGGTTGCTTTTATAGGGTCCACTGGGCCCTTGGCTCCAAGATTGCAGATGAGTAGTTCTCACTGTAAGTGCAGAGTGGCTATTAAATATGTTTATGGATGTATGCAGACATACATATATATATAAGTGGAGGGTAAGCATGTTTTTGATGACATACTTGTGTGCTCATCTCTAATGTCTTGAGAAATGTCTTGCTGATATTTAACCTTTAAAAACTAATGTTTCTACTTCTAGTGCCTAGCTAGAGTACTTTTAGGTCAGAGGAATAGCAACAGCAATAATAAAAATCCAATCAATGTTGAAAGCTCTTTAAAATATGTCCCATAAAAAGGCTTGTGGTTACACTTGTATTTTGTGGTATATATTTTATGATGATGTTGACAGAACTTTAAAGTATTACAAAGGAAGATACATCACTCTCTCTTGTTAATCTCTGCAGGAATTATTTGCAGGGGAATGCACAATTTTGTCATTTTACTATGTTCTCATCTGAGTAAGAAGCTTGGAGAGAAAATCTACATTGAATGTGTAATATGGGTCTTACCCAACTAGATATGCATTACACCTATAATAAATCATTAACATTAAAGCAGTGCAAACCCAAGCTTTCACATCTTAATTTGACATAATAAACATGGCTTGTATCGATCCCACAGCTAGAAGCTTTGAATTACATTATGCAGCAAATGTTCTTAGTTATCTTTGGTTGTTTTTTGGGTTTTTTTTGGCAACCTGTTGTGCTGACATCCAAACTGTTCACAGTATTAATTGAGTTTGCCTGTCATTATTGTGGCAGAGGAATATGAGAGGCAGCAATCTGCAGCGGGGAGTTAGATTTATGAGGCAGGGAAAAATGTAGTTGTGCTAAAAGAAACCATGAGGGCTCATTAGATGTCCCCCCTACTAGTGCTGCCCAGCATGGCCATGGCTGCTTCTGTGGGACAAGGATTGTGGTCTCAGCAGCTGCTCCCCCTCAGTCATGGCTGCAGTTAAGCCTCCACAGCAGTAGATGTTGGCTCATTTCACCAGTGAAATCCCCCTGAGATGGAGGGGACTGCTGGATATGGCTGAGACAACCCTGGCTCCTTGGCAGTTTTTATTGTATATGCCTGGTAAAATACAGTTCTGATAAAGGAGCTTCAATTCATCACAGTACTTCAGTGCCTTTGGTACCTTTTAAAGTACTGTTGGCTTTGTTGTTATTTGCCTCTCAGTGGTCCCAGAAGTATGGCTTACTTGCTTGCTATCAAATATATCAGAAACAGGAAATACAAAAGATAAAATCTTTAGTCAGTCTTCAAAACTGAGAACAAGCTGTCCTTCTGTTCATCGCTGTATCAGAGGGCAAATACTAAGCCATTCTGTGTGTTTCTGCCTTTCTTACCTACTTTTTGGACTTAAGGCATGTCTGAGCTAAATGGTATCCCTTGGTTTCGTGGGAACTTACAAAGCATCTAGGCTTGCCCAGACTGACCTCCTGATTTGTAAAATCTGTTGACTCGCTGTGCTCTACAGCCTCCCACCTGTTGCTGTGTGTTCTTGTCCTCATGCTTGTTCTCCTCAAGATCCTTCTGTGGGTATGCCTCATCTCTAGCCATCCTTTAAGAACACCAGCAACTCTCCAAACCTACCTTCTTTCAAATGCTTTATATTTTTCACAGTTGGACTTCTAAAACATTCCCTTCAGTTCAAGTGAGGAAAATGTTTGTCTTCCTCTCCAAAGGATATACCTCAAATCTCCTCATGCTTATGTGGTGTATTCTGTAAATACTGTATGTGATAAATTGTATTGTGCTGAATTAAGGAATTACATGGTTCTCATATCATGCACTGAGTGTGTTTGTGTGCCTGGAAAATATCCAGATAACCTTCGCGTGCTCCACCACATGGCAAAGGAAGGCTCCAAAGAGCTGTGCAAGCTTGTGAAGGGAAGGAAGTAGCTGGGAAAAAGCCAATCTGGCTAACTACATACATGAACCTAGGCGTCATTTTTTCTCTACTGTTTTTGTGAAATTATCAGCATTTGTTATATAAGCTGATTAAATTCAATTTTTGTTTGGGTGGTAACAGTGAGCAACTAACTGAAGTTCAAAGTCTGCTTTGGTTGGTGGGAAGTATCTTCATGTGTGTGAGCTAGCCAAAACTAACAGACTTTAATAACTAAGGGCAGATGTGTATACATGCTAGGATATGTTTCTACACAGCACTAAATCACCAACAAGATAATTAACATTTTCTGAGTAACGCCTGTGGTGAGGCCACAAACAACATACTCGTTAGTTTTTTAATGTAAGCAGTGAAGGACAAATTGTTTCCAATTTCTGTAAACAGTACAACCTAAAGAAAACACTAGACTTTGAAGAAGTTTATCTTTCTAACTACAAACAAACAGAACAAAACCACCCCATACTAAAGTATGCCAGACAAAAACCCCAAACCAAGCCCCACAAACCAAGTGAGAGATAGACAACAAAAAGCCTAGAGAAGAACCACTATGAACAGATGGATTATTTCCTCTGTTCCTAAACAGTTTTGTCATATGTATTGCTAAGTCTAATGAGTTGGGTTTTGTTCATACTATGCTTAAGTCCAAAATGTACGTAGTTATCTCTAGACCATTACAGGAGCCCCCCATTCTGACAGCTCTGCTCAAACGTGAATGGGTATCTGTGATGGAAATTGTTTTACCGGGTTGAGGGTACCTCGGCTCCTCCCAGCACTCAAAACCAGGCCATTTTTCAGGCTATTGGAAAGTGTTGTTCATTACTCAGTAGGGCAGCTCCTCTGGAGAACAAGGACAGGAGGTGGAGTGAGCAATGCCAAGGTGTACATGCAATGAGCTGCTCTTGCTCTGATGAAGCAAATTGGCTCTGCTGTTGTACATCTTCCCTAATTGATTTCAATGAAAACAAGGTCTGACCATCATCTGCTGTACCAAACTTGCAAAGAAAGGTTGTGGGATTTATAAAAGACATTACAGAAATCTAGATGGTGATTTGTAAAGATTTTCCTTGAAACATATGTGTATATGTACATGAAGTAGGGTTTATCTTGATGAGAAAACCGATATGTTGTCATTACTGCAGAGCCTTGCCTTGTTTATAGAGAGAATTGCTGTTGTTTTAATGGAAAATATTTGAACAGATTTTAACAACCTTAAACTCATATCATATTCTGTTTAAAAAATATGCTGAATACTATTCCAAACTCTTATCTTTTAGGATATTCATGACTGCATGTTTTATTTCTGGTGTATTGCCAGATTTCCCGTATCATCATCTATGCCAAATAATTGCTCATTTATTATACTGGTAGCTTCAATACTGTTGCCTCAGAGATGTTTTTAGAAGATATGATAACTACTGGCATAGTATGATTTATAGCATTGGAATAGAAAAAACACAGGTGGAAGGTCCTCCATGGGTCATACAGGTCTTGTACAATTAGTTGCATTTACCCCCTTTTGGTAACAGTTTGTCTATTCTGTTCTTAGAAGTCTTCACCTATTGACAGGTTGTTGTTTAGGAGGGCAGTCAGTTCCAGGGTTTAAATATTTTTACTGCTAGTTAAAAATTAAGTTTTCTTCTTTAGTTACAGCTAAAACCTCCCTTTTTGTATGCATTGCACCTTCCCCATACTGCAATGGGCATGGAGAACAATATAAACATTTACTTCTTTTTCTTATTTTCCCCACCATCCTTTTACTTAGTGGAAGGGACATCTTTTTCATATTTAATATGCTATTTAATGTAGGCTGCATGAATAAAGTTGAAAATTAGCATTCCATGAGTGGATGTCCCATTTCATTGTGGCATAGATGTTCAGGCTCTGGTGTTTTGCTGAGGGCAAGGGATTGAAACTCTATGCAACTGGGAGGCCATGTTTGGGATGGGGTGGGATGGGAACAGGACTGACACCAGTCCACAGAGGCACATGGTGGCAGAAACCCTGGAGCACGCTGCAAGCAGGAACTGAAGATGCATGTGATTTTTGTGTCGCTCATGAAGAATTTATTGATCGTACCTTTGAAGCATCTACATTTTCTGTGGCTTTATTATTTTCCCCCTCTGCCTCTATTCTACAGAAGGTAAAATAGTGGTGAAGAGGATTAGAGGAGCTCCACAGCTAGCTCAGTACCTCTGTGAAGTTGTGAGTAGAGCAACTGGGTGAGACTGAAGGCATTTTCATGTGCTACTAAGAGGTAACATGGTCTGAAAATGGAATTCAGCATTTGCTTTTCCACATTAATGCATTGTAGTGGCTCAGCTTGGACCCAAATCAATCTGCTGTAGTTCATGCTTGGTTGGAAGCCCAGAAATGTCACTTTTATCCACTGAAAGATGCCACTAAAAGTTGTTTAGAGAAGGTATACCTGTTGTTCACTTGTAAAAGCAACATTCTTATCACCGTTGTGATTTAAACTGTCTCTTTTATATAATGCATAATATGCTTCAGCTGCTCCTGCCCACACCTGCTTCTCTCTGTGCTCCCCAAAATGTACACATACTCTCAACACCAGAGTGGAGGTAAGGAGGCTTGCTCTGAGCATTCGGCGCTTTGAACACAGTTTGTTTACAGCAGGTATAAAGCAGATGCATTGTTTTATGCTCTGAAGGAAGGGGGAAGTTGGCAACTGTCCATCTCTGCAGCTTTGAAACTTGATTACTATTTGTTTGAATAGTGATACACTAGATAGGTTTTGACACAGTCCAGATTGCAAAACAGTGTTGATAAAGCATGTTTTGTGTGTGTATAGTATAGATAAAATATATATGCATATCCGTAAAGCCTTGTGAACATGAACTCAAGAAGTCTCTGCTTTAGATAAGTCTCAGGGATCACTTCTATCTTCCCTTCTGCTGACTCTAAGGATACTTTAATTGTCTTCTGTGGGAATTGGGTTGAAGTTAGACCCGTAAACAGTTGAACAGATGACCCACTGTTAGAAGTGAAGGACCATTTCCCAGGTATTTTCAGGTGCATCATCCAGTTGAAACTTACAGCATCCAAAATTATTCACTCTGAGAATGGCTGCTTTGCTAACTCCTTTTGCTGCAAATGATTTCCTGTGTATTTTCCCTTGTCCAAGTCTGCACACTGTTACGCATTTATTAGTGCGCTGTCTAATTTAGAAGGGGTGATGTTTTCTGCTTTTTAACTGAACTTCAAGCAAGCACAGAGAAATGACTATGTTTGGGGGGAAAAAAATTTACTCAGATGGTGATACTTTCAAAATCTATCAAGTCTGCTTCAATGTATGCAGGATAGCTATTGTGCTGACAGTAAAAATAATAGTGCTTAGTACAGCATTTTTATGATTCAGTGCTGTACAGACAGTAACATGTTCTAAAAAACAGAGAACAGTAAGCAAACCCCCTTCAAACATGTTCAAGAAGTAATACAGCAGGAGGAAGTGGCTGCCCAGCAAGGCAGGGGCTGTACCAGGATAGAAGTGGAGACTTCCTGACTGCCAGCCCTGCACCTCCTCCTTCCTCTGATTTCCAACAGGCAGCTTCTGTTTCTAACTTTTATGCCCCATTTGTACTTCTCATCTAGGGTTCCTTGTTTAAGATTCTGCCTCAAAGTTAAGTTGAAAAATAAGGGAAAAGCTCTGATCCAAACACCAAGCAAAATACTTCTACTCTGTCTAAAACTCCGTATAAAATCTTATGTTCTTCTTACAAAAAATCTGTGCTGTTCCTACCTTATATGCCTGATAGCCTTGGAGGAAAAAGAAAAGGTCCATGGTTTCTCTTAGATGTCTAAATGCTCTTTCTGTTCTCATATTTGGATTCAAATGATGGTCAAAAGCATGTGTTCTGAAAATGTAATTTATTTATTTAAAGCTTTTCATCTTTGGGTGTTTAACTCAAGCCATGTAATGTGTGGCTTTAAAGCTGCTGAGCCCCCAGACTTGCAGTTGTCCGAGGCATTTTCTGGTGGGACTTGTGCGTGAGTCTGTCAAACTGGGAATCATCTGCTCTCTGAAAATCATGGGCTCAGTGAGTCGTCTAGATGGGCACAAGCCTTGGCAGTAGATTCTGAATATCTGTCCAACTGCACATAGCAATTATAGGTTATTGCCAGTCTCTCCTCAGTCCAGATGAGGTGTTAAACAGCAAATTTTAGTAGAGGTCTAGTGATGAAGAACTGAGATTTTTATGTTTTCATCTGGTTTAAAGCCTGCTTTGCAGGTTGGTCTTCAGCAGAAGAGTGTTTGTGTCACAGCAGTTGGGGTTTTAAAAAAGAAGAAAAACATCATTCATTCTTACTGTAGCTTAACTTTTGAATAGCCCAGTGTCTGTGATACCAAACCTTGCACCTGATTTACCCCAAATATAGAAGTAAGTAGTTGAAGATTTTTGGGATAAGAAACTCCATTTTCACACGTTTGATGTTCTCCACAGCTCAGGCCAGAGGAATGAGCTGGATGACTCTTCTGCCACTGGAAGGTGAGGGGTTTAAAGAACTTGTACTGTTGTCAGCAGTTACACACTTACCAGCCTAAGCCTCGTGAAGAATTACTAAAAATGGGAGAGTTAAAGTGGGCTATACAGCATGTGTGAGTGTTTTATAAGTATATATAAGAAATTAAACAGTGCTGTGGAAAAATACATGTCAGTCAGAGTAGCAGAGGTGGCTCTGTACAGTATCAGTGGTTCATGCACCATATGTTGCTGGTCTCTTGCAATGCTTCACTTTTGTTCAACAAGACTCTCCAAAGTAAGCATCCCATTGCAAGGATTGACTAGCATGGACATGCTTAAAGGACTGTCAGTCTGATAAACTCCTCTTTTTTGGTACACAAAATGGAAACCTCTGAGCCGAAGAAGATAAAATTGTATGTGAACTGTGATGGTCTGCCATTAGTCAAAAGAGGCAGAGAGAAATCAGCCAAAGAAAGCATCTGAGGAGGTGTGTTTTTGTCTTCTCTCATGGTTTCTGAAATCCTGCACTAACCAGGGAGCCCTTCTGTTCTCCCCACTGACATTTTAGCACTTCTGCTGGTGCCTCCACATCTCTTTGAGCTTTGTCCTACAGATTATGTTTTGTACCCTGGGATCTGTTCCTGCCCATTTTCACATCTGGTTGTGTTTTCTGCAATCTACATCAGGGTAAAAACTCCGTTCTAAGCCGTGATTTTTCTTCTACCTGTTACAGAGTCCTCCCTTTGCTGGTTATCCTTCTGTGTTTTCCAGCTACTTCTGATCATCATAGCTCTGAAGTCTTTCTGCATGTTTAATCCTTAAGTCCCTTTATTGTCTGCTCTTTATACCCTTGTACCCAGCTGCATGTTTCCCATGAACTGCACAGCCAGATTTGTTTCACAGATCTTTAGATATTCCTCAAAGTGCAACATTGGACAGATGTTACACAACAGATTGACCACCTCTGTTTTTGGGCATGCACCTTCTTTTGCAGCTGGTGATGGTGCCCCTGCCCATCTTGCATCTAACGGTGTAGATCCCTGTCTCTGAGAAACTGGCTCTCAACTTGTGTTATGCAGATCAAAGAAATATAAATAAACGATCTATCATTATGACAAAGCCACATAATCAAGTCTTGCATGCAGTTATGGTACTTCTGTAAAGGTTTTATAAACCCATCCTTAAAAGGTTTTAAACAAGTTGAACTTGCTGTACACAATCTCCATAAAAGATGTTTCATATTCCATATATTTTCAGAATAACTTCTACAGAATTAGATTGGGGGGTTTTTAAATAATAATTAATCAAAATGCACCTATTGCTTTGACTGTCCAACTGGATGTCATTCTGAATATCCTTTGAAAGTCACAGAAATTCTATGTCAATAGAATTTTTACGTATTGTAACTCTTTATTTATATATTTTCTGCTTGGAGATGCTTATTGAGCACTAAAGACTAAAATTTTTTGCCTTTTGTCACTAAATTGCATTAAATATTTGCTTTGTGCAGATGGAAACTGTGGAAGAGCTTAGGTAAAAGATTTTTTTCTAAATCACAAATCTAAAATTACTTTTTTTAAGCACATGGCACATTTTGTTGGTATCTTTAGGACTGAAGTAATGACACAGAGAGATGAAACAATCTGTTGTTTCATCTAAACTTTCTGGTTTGACTTTGTCCAGATTAACTCCAAGCATCCTATTTGGGGGGTGGAGTGAAGAGAAGGGAGAAGTTCAAGCTGTTTGACGTTATATGAAGAGTAAATATTGAAGGATACGTATGTGTCTTCAAACTGTGGTAGAATGAAGCTAAAGAATTTGGATCTGAGGGCTAATTGCCAAAAACGTTGATGCTAACATGGGAGATTTGCAAACAATTCTTCATAATACAAAGTCTGTTTACAAGATTCAAAATCTGCACTTGGATCAGAAGGGATGCTTTGGCTTGTTTTCCTCTGCTGAAATCTCATTTTCTGAAATCTTGAGCATAACAATGTGCAACTATTTGCATAGGAAGGTTAGGCTGGATTCCTCAGAGTAGAAGGAGATTCAAGGAACAGCCAAAGCGTTTGTGCAGCCACTGTTTTACAGCATCCTGTGTTTGTACATGTCCCAAAGTCCTACAGAAATTCCCCCTCTGAGGGCGTCAGGCCTTACTATGCCCTCCTGTGATACAAACCTCTGGTGTTTCACTTGCCACTCACCAAAAGGACTTGGAAATGCTTCACCTGATAGATGAGCCCCGGGAGGAGATCACAGAACCATAGAAAGCCTGTAGTCTTTTGCTTGGACTTGATGTTTTGTAATAGTATTTACATGTGCAGTGCTATGGCTAAAGTGTGGTTTTGTTAATGCATTTATTATATCCTGAGCATATGTATTTTAGGTTTCTTAATCTCATATATGAAATTGCATGTGGGACTTTTATTAGTTTGAAATAATGAGACTTCCTGCTTGTTAGTGGAAAAATTACTTCACAGTTTGTTGGGCAAAGAACCTCTCCTGTTTTGTTTTTCTGTTAGCATCTGAAAAAGGTCCTAGTCTAGGAATGACACCACTGTACTAGACACTAAAAATAATATGCAAAATCATAGTCCTAAAGTTCTCTAAGCTAAAAAAATTCCTTTAAACTGAGAGTTTTTTTCTCCTCTGCTTCTGCACCAGGCAGGTTCTTGTCAGGCTGTAGCAGCCCTTTGCACCTCTGCAACCTACATCCTTGTGACCCCTGATCAAGTCCTTTCTTGTTTGTTTTCAAGCACTCCTCAGACATTTATAACACTTTCAGAACACCCCGGTTGTGTTCCCTGGGTAGCAGCTGTACTTGCTACGTGGCTGGGAACCGCTATTGCTGCCATGCACCTTTTATCTTGGCTTAGGCCATGTGGTACTGACTTCTGGATGCATCCTTCTGCCCTGCATCCTTCATCACTGTCAAGAGTGCTGCTTCTGCAGCCTGTCTGTGTTTGGTTTCCTCTCATTTTCTATTTTTCCTGTGCAACTAAAAAGCCATAGTCTTGTCCTTCAGAGGCCCGTTTCAATTCTCCTGTATGTTGCTGTCTGTGAAACTCTTCAGACATTACCAAAAATCCACTGTAGATCTGATTTTTTTCTCCAAACTGTGGATTTTAGATAGCATGGTTTAACAGGCAACATAAAGCCTAGAAAATCCAGCAGTTTGGAATTAGAGCTAGCAAGGCTGCAAATCTCCTGCAGCCACTTTCTGTCATTCTCACTCAAAGCAGAAACTTGGTCCCTTGGTTTTGATCTGACTACAAGACAAGAGGTGATACTGCATATTAAAACTACTTTACTTATCTTTGGATATGTTAACTTCAGTTATTTTGTTATAAAGATTTCTACAAGGGAATAAAAAAAGCATCTAAAATTTCAAAATTGCAGGAAGTGTTATTTTTTGTGTGTTTTCTGAGGAATGTATGATTTTAAAGTTTAAAACTTTTCTTATATTTTCTTATATTTCTTCTCCACTACATGGAGATTTATGTAGTATGCCCTTACTCTGTGTGAAGAGAGAAACCTGATCGTTGTGTGGGCTGTTTACCAGACCAGTAGATGCTCTGAGACTGAGAGGTGTTTCCAGTTTTGTTTCATTGATGGAATGCTGACTGCATCGGACAGCTGAGCTGTGCTTTCTACTGCAATCAGTAATTTTATAAACCTCTCCAGTAAAACAATAACTTTAATTATTGAAGAGTATGAAATAGACCTAAATAAGCTTGTTAATATTAATGATTACTGTACTTTCTGAAGTTACTAAGCTTTCTTTGGACTTGGGCTAGCAGATTCATAGGAGTAAACAAATGCAGTTGCCCTTTCTGTTCACAGGCAAAACACCTTGGATTTCTGCAGGTTAGTGTCAAAATTGTTCTTAAGCATTTCTTTCCCCTGCATTATTTCTGTCTATGGGCTTTTTATTAACTGTTCAGTTTGTCTGTTACCCACTATTAACAGATTCTGACTATTTATCTGTGTTGCACAGTTTTGTAGCTGCTCCTTAAGTGTCTGATGAGTAACTGAAACAGGGTTAGAGAAATGAGAGGTTTCAACAGCATGGCTGTATGAACATTTTCTTTTACGAACACATCAGAACTTGGTTTTGAGAGTGGTTTTGTGATCTAAAAGTCATCAGGTTCCATGCTTGATGAAAAAGCAAGTAAAAGCATTGAGTGATCCTTTGAAAAGTACTTGTTGATCTTATTTTTTAAAGTATTTTTGAGCTGGATGGATAAATACGCAGTTTCATTCTTTTCCAAATAGAAAGATGTATGTTTTTGTGGCTATGCTGGAGCTGTGGCAGATCTAAGAGAACAAACCCCATGATTTTAGTGCAAGTCCTGCAGCTTCTGTACCTTCTGCCTAGATAGTTCTGCATATAATGATCTTTTTAGGGAAAAAAGCTGCGTGAAAAAGTAGCAGAAATCCTGTGTGGGGAGGAGACAGGGAGGGAGTGTGAGTGTGCCCGTGGCTTTACAAGCATGATGTCATTCTAATTTGCAGTGCTAGGGGATGAGCTCATCGGGGAGGGGCCTTGCAGATTTACAGCTGTGCCAATTCATCTCTGGTTTGATTAACATTCTCCAGGCTCCCTCCTTGAACTAAACAACAGGCACTGCGTTATGAATTATTTAAAGACCTGTGAGAGCTTCTACTAAATAAAAACAAGCATCAGTGCAATACAAAAGAGTAAACTCTGTTTTGCTTCCACAGTGTTGCTAGAGAATGGTGTGTCTGCCATTCCCAAAAGGATAAGCAGGGTTTTTTTTCTCCTCCCATTCCTGTTCCTTAACATTTTTGCAGTACTAGTTTTCAGCAGCAATCTGAGTTGCCTTTTTCTGGATGGTGGATATGTAATCCTAATATATATCTGTATGTATTTTTTTGTTTAGATGCAGTGTGGCCTTGACAAAGCTGTCTTATTCCACTCTATAACTTGGTTTACATTTCTAATAGGAATTTAAATATAAAACTTGGGCTGTTAGAAAAAAAAGCAAGCACGTGCTTCTCTTTCTAGAGGCCACAGTTAGACTAATTATTTATTATTTTTTTAGAAAATAAGCCATGACAAAGTACTTGAGAACTAAATAGGTTTGCCTCTCATTGTTTTAAGGAATTTGACTGCATTTAATAGAAGATAGGTAGGCTTTTCTGTATACAAATTTTTAAAAAGAATTTTGAAATTTTGCTTCCGCTGTGAAGGAAGTTGGCTTCCTAAAATGGCTCAAGATCCCGTCTGTTTTCTTTGTCAGAAACTATGCCATTTTGCAAACAGGTCAGAGCAGCTATTTGAAAATCAGATAGAGTACCTGGGAGCTGCTTTTGCTGTCCTCTGCCTCCTGTACTGCTCCTGGTTAGAGGTGTCGGTGCTTTTGCATACTTAAATTCAGTGACATTCTCTCAGAACTGCATTTAACAGGTTTTCCCAAAGATTAAGATGCTAAGTTGAGATGTCATGGTGAAAGGGAGAGCAGAATTGTGCCTAGAATCTGGAAAATCCTTTGGGACCTCTCTGGGAAGCAAGATAAATGTTCATCATTATTTTAGTTGCTCATAGATACCTTGTCTCATCTCCTTCAGTGCCACACCTACCTTCTGAGGTGAGGATAGGGTGAACTTCTGTGTTTCTGAACCTAATTGTTGCTGCTGTCTGTAGCAGCTTTATAGTGTTAGTCACTCCTGATGTGAGGTACTTTAGCCACTTCCTTTAGGTATATCAGTCTTGGTAGCTGTAGGTCAGCAAGCAGTACAAATAGTGGGAAATCTGAAGTTAAGGAGAGGTTGGGTTTGAGTTACGACATTGGTTTTACTCTTAATATCACTGTGTCTTCCTTTCAGACTTGGGTTTGTAGTCTGGGAAAAGTTTGAATATCCCAAAAGTGAACAAAGAGATTAATGTTTTTTTGGGAATAGAATCATAGAATCGATTGGGTTGGAAAAGACCTCTGAGGTCATCAAGTCCATCCTTTGGTCCAACACCAGTCCCTTTACCAGATCATGGCACTCAGTACCATGTCCAATCTCAGCTGAAAAACGTCCAGGGATGGTGAATCCACCACCTCCCTGGGCAGCCCATTCCAATGCCTGATTACTCTCTCTCTAAAGAATTTCTTTCTGATCTCCAACTTAAATTTCCCCTGGCAGAGCTTGAGCCCGTGCCCCCTTGTCCTATTGCTGAGTGCCTGGGAGAATAATACCGAAAAAGCTTGTTGCTGGGGGGAAATAACTCGGTCCAAGGGCCAAGCTGGTTTTATCAGTAAGTTCACCAAAAAGTAGCCCAGTAAGAAAATCGTAATTTTCTAAAAATTACTTCAGCCAGTTAGAGTATGGAGTTCTGCACTAGCTGTCCTCTTATCTGAAAGGAAAAGAGTATTCTCTGTACGTGGTACTTCAGGTAGGTTTTTAATAAAAATCTTCTGCTACTGGAGGTGTAGAAGGGCTTGGTATAATTCTTATAGTCTCTATATCTCAAACAGATAATGAAGCAGGATTTTTTTTTATTTTCCTGTAAATATCCTATGGGCAGCAGGTAACAGCTCTTCAGTACCCTGTGAAATGCTTCAGCTGGGACTCTGCTAGTGCTCCCTGTCCTCTCCTTCTGGGAGCATTAGAAAAGTCTGGAAAAAAACAAATAGACTTGCAGTTTTAAGTGTCACCTTCCTTATAATCAACTTTATCTGTGACAGACAAATTGCACACCATGGCAGCTTGTATACTTTCAAAATAGTAATCTTTTAATTTCACACCGTGAATGGGAGCAGTGCCAAAATACGCTTATTCAGAGGTGAACTCAAAATAACTTCACTATGAACAACTCAGCATGGCCTTCTGTAAAAAAACCATAATGTTGAATATACACTGTTTAGTTTCCAGTATTTTACAGCATGTGCTCAAGGAGGAACCTAATCTCTGAGGTGGCTATCAGTTTGCATTCAGAGACAAAAGCAAAAGTAAGCCTGCTACCCAAATTCAGAAGTTTTGAGACAAATCTACACCTTGATTTTGTTGAAGTAAAGTTTAATTAATTTGTTTTGTAAAGTTGCCTTGAAACGCTGTTGGGGATGCTGTTGAGGATACTGTTGGTTCCAGGAGTAATGATGGAGTGGGATCTGCTCTGGGTTTCACTTCTAAACTGGTAATACAAATGGTCGTGGTGTAGCTGATGCTGGGGGCAAATTCCTTCTCTCTTTTGCCTATCCATATGTAAAACTGGGACTATTTTGCTGTACTGAAAAACTGAGTAAGAGTGGGATCTTGCTTTCAGAGGGTTAAATGTAAGCATCTTGTGTAAGCTGTTGTGGTCAGGATATCTCCTCAATACAGAGGCCAACTGACTTCAGTTCATCTTGTCTCAAAGGAAATCCCAAGTGGGAGATGGAGTTGGTTAGACATAATCATCCAGTGTCATGTTCGTGCCACCAGGTGTCTGAGATGCCTGTGTGGGGCTCTGGATGTGACCATGAAGTTCCTGAGACCTTGATCTGGGAGCAGCAACTGATGATTTGGAGTGGGGAATATGCTAGGGCATCTTGAAGATGCTGGATACCTAAATTTAGGCAAGCCAAATTTTAACCCTACTGGTAATGTCTAGTCTTGTGTTCTTCTAATTATTGTGAGTGTGCGTCTGTTGACAGTAATGGGAGTGCGGGGACAAAGCCCAGTTGTATACATAAATACATATGTCCTAAACTGGAGCTGAATCTCACCCTGTGTCAGCCAGCTTTGCATGTATTCCTCACCTATGCTTTGGCTGAAGTCAGTGTCAAGCATCCTATGTATTTTTGTTAAAAATCCTTAAAAGGAGCGTTTTAAAAACTCATTTATTGCTTATGGTAGTGGTTAGTAAAACTTACTGATGCATTAAAGACACCTTGTTTCAAAATGGGAAAGGTTTCTGTGAGAGAAAAGGTTCCTGACAGAAATCCTTTGCAAATCCCTACAGCTGGAGCAACCCTGGGTGCTGCACCAAGCAGACACTTCTAGGCACTGAGGTTCCCATGGGGGGGGTTGAACAGGGGGATGCAGAGGGAGATTTAGTGCTGCTTTCCTGTTAGCCTTGATAAAGATACAAATTGATGTCAGAACTGCGACTACAAAGCATCCCTCAATTATGGTAGTTAAGGAAGCATATGGAAACTACAAATCAAGTGTGATTGCAAGCGGCTTGGGGACAGTGAGAGTAATCAGTGCTCTCAACTATACCCTTCTTGTTACCAGGAAACTGAATAATTGAGCTGGAGGCAATATTTTACTACATTTAAAAGCTTAAATACAGACATGGGTGTCCTAGATTTGTTACCAAAATGTTCTGCGTAGTTTTTTATGTTGTTTGTGGTATTTTTTTTAAGATACTGCTTATTGTAGGTGTGATGGGAGAAGGTGGGAAGGAGGAGAACCAGCACTTGGTTTCATATATTAACAGACTCAACAGAATGCAGTTTTTAAATTCAGGGTGCATTTTCACTTCCTGAGATGCAGCTGAGATTTGCAGGTTCCTGCAACTGTAAGAGCTTTGCCTGGACAGTGGGGGATGCAGGTTTGAATTTTGTTTGCTGACATCATGCCTGGTGGTCCCTTTGGCTGGGCCTAATCCTGAGCTGTCACAGTAATGGGAAGCAGCAGCAGAGCTGTCGTGCTCTCTTATCCCCAGCGCCAAACATCCAACTGGTGGGGACCTGGCCTTGCTAATTTGGGGCTGGCTTGTGTGTGTATATACATATAGTGTAAAGATGTATTTAGAATCATAGCATCATAGAATGGATTGGGTTGGAAAAGACCTCCGAGATCGTCAAGTCCAACCCTTGGTTCAACTCCAGTCCATTTACCAGGTCATGGCACTCAGTGCCACGTCCAATCTCAGTTTAAAAACCTCCAGGGATGGTGAATCCACCACTTCTCTGGGCAGCCCATTCCAATGCCTGATGACTCTCTCTGTAAAGAACATTTTCCTGATATCCAACTTAAATTTCCCCTGGCAGAGCTTAAACCCGTGCCCCCTTGTCCTATTGCTGAGTGCCTGGGAGAAGAGACCAAGCCCCACCTGACTAGAACTTCCCTTCAGGTAGTTATATATATATTTATATATATGGTTGTCCTAGTTCAGCAAGTGGGACCAGTTGTCACTGTGTGGGGGTGGCCAAAGCTATGTATTCTACCCCTATCTATTCATTCCCAAGGTCAATGGCCCATTTGCAGCAGCTTCCCAGGGAGTCGTTAGCACCTCCACTCCCAGCCTGAGGGGGCATAGGTGCTAATGGGCCATCAACAGTCCAAAAATAGCCCATGACTCACAGAGTTAATCACCCATTGTGTGAGTCCCCGCCCCACGGGAGGGACTGGATGCTCCCTGAAGGTACAAAAAGGGGTAGGTA
This sequence comes from Sakesphorus luctuosus, assembly GCA_013396695.1. Lineage (NCBI taxonomy): Eukaryota > Metazoa > Chordata > Aves > Passeriformes > Thamnophilidae > Sakesphorus > Sakesphorus luctuosus. Next base: position 502,875 of record VWZD01012268.1, read on the forward strand.
AGAAGACCTGGGGAACCCTTTTGTCGGACCCAGAGGAGCAGCAGGACCTTGACAGGAGGAGACCACCACTCCGGACCAGACCACAGCCATCACCTGTACCAACAGGTTTTTTTCACTTCTTTTTGCTTTGGACTTGGGGGAACCACACAGGTCTCACACAAGGGCTAACAAACCCCTTTGGGTTTGTACCCCAGGGCACTGGGTTACACTGCTGGGTTTTGGGAGTTGACAGCAATTCCCCTTTTCGTCAGGGTATTTACTGTATTATTATTATTAAATTGTGGCTCTGACTCATAATCTCTCTTGTGTTGAGTTCATTTCTCCTGCTGGTTTACCTCTAAACCAGCACAATGGTGCTGTATAGATGTGTTTTAATTTGTGCTCCTGTTTAGTTATTATGTCAGGAACTTGCATTTTGTAAATAATTGTTTCCGAGTGACCCAACATGAGCATTTCATGTGACTGCTTTTAGTACACAGTTTCAATAACTGAATTTTAAATTAATGGGAACATTTTTTCCTGGTTTGGAAATGAAAGGCAATCTATCTGTTTGGCTGTCACGTAACTCTGCATTTAATTTTCCTAAATAGATAAATAAATAAATAAAATTGAAGTGATAAATCAAAGACCCTTTTATAGAGCTGAAATCATAATACCAATGAATTTTAATCCTATAATAAATGCCAAATGGGAATTTTCTGAATGGATAGAGGTTGTGATCTAGAGGAAAAAAAAGATGAGTTTTGGTAAGATTTCTGGTACAAACTAAATTTTACAGGATTAGACCGTTAATATTTATGGCAAGTATAATAAAAAGTAGACTATTTGAAGAAAATACGTAGTTTTCACCAGCTGATCATTTGATTTTTCTAACTTGAGGACTTCTCAAAGCATTTCATGCAGTGTATTGTGGTGGAACCCTGGGTTTTGGTTGTTTCCACAAGGCTTGGAATAGCCAGTCATGCACAAAAACATTGATTTTAGCACATTTGGCTTAAAAAACAGCGCAGAGAAAAGGATCAGTTCGCTGAAGGAGCCAAGTATTTGTAGAAACTTCTTGTTGAGTCTTTTGTGTTCCCTGATGGGAGTTTCTCCAGTGGAAAATTAATGAAAATTAAATCAAGTAGCAACTCACCAGGGCTGTCAGCTGATTTCTGAGTGGAGCAGGTATTTATTTGCTCTCTCCACCAGTAACTATATTATAAATAGTCACTGCTATAAATGAATTTTCAGAAGTGTTATGCAATCAATTGCTACTGCACGTTAGCAAGCTGAGGTTCAACTTGTCCAACTTATCAAATTTTATCTTAACTTAGAGAAGAAAAAGGCAACAACTTCATGAGATGTTTCTGGAGCGCAAATACATGGGGCAAAAAAGGCTTCCCCTTTTATCATTTGCACTTTATGTCTAGTAGAGAGGACTGTGGGCTACTGAAACAGAATTTCAACTAATGATTTTTCTCAGCAGTCTAATGTGGGAAAATACAGTCTGTGAATGTACTGAAATCCCCTGGACTCCACGTACAGCTTTACAGTATCATCTTCTAAGGCAAGGCTTGAAGGTGTCTGATTTTCTTCTGACAAAACAGTAACTTCCATTGGCGGAGGGCGGGAAAGTGGGAAAATGAATACTCCAAAGTTTAATTTCAGAGTACAGTTAAAATTCTGGCTGCAAAAAAGCTTCTCTAAATGTTTGGTTTTTACAGACTTCTGTTCATAGGAGTTGAAGCTGAAGTGAGGCTTGAGTTAATAAAAATAAATATTGACCCGACAGATATTTTTTTCCCTGTGATTCAGCTTTGGGAACAGACATTATTCAGATCCATGCCAGAAATCATTAGAGAAAGTCTCCCTCTTTAGTAGCAGTCTTTCTCTTCCCATTTTTGAAGCAAATACCCCTTTTCAGAACTGACATTGTAATAACCCCCAACCCACTTGTAACGTCTCGGAAATACTGGATGTTACTGCCACAGATGTTTTGCAGTGCCAGAGAACATATTGCATGTACAGGAGAAGTATTGTTACATGTTAGGTGAGAATACAGCCCTTGTTTACTGGAGTATACTCTAAGCTTAAGTTACTTGTGGAAGTTTCTATGAAGGAATCTTTTAAATCCACATATTTCTCTGACTAGTGAGTCTCCTGTGATTCTTTCAATAATGGCATTTTTAAGAAAAATCAGCTGAGAAAGGAACTGCTTATTCTTGAGGAATAAAAATGTATGAGTTTAGTCAAAACACAAAGGCTGTGATTGCTTTTTTGATTACTGCACTCGATTTATCCAAAATCTTGACTGTTCACCATGAGAATAATACTGCAGCAGAGTTGTGCAAGACCTTTGGGCTTCCCTGAATAACTCAGATGTCCTCTAGGCTAAAATGTGAAGTCGGTTTTACTTCTACACATTTCTGATTCAAGAGTGATGTGTGAGACTGTTGATCCCATTGTCTGATTGCAACAACTTCTTTATTTTACTTTTTTTTTTGAAAGTTTTCACCTTAACATTCTCTGAAAAACTGGTCCTTACAAGGTTGTGTGTCCTGAATTAGTGGTTATTCTACAACAAGCGTGACTGTGAGCACACTTGCAACAACATTGTTTTATCTTTAAATTTTCAATGTATTTTGAAAAGATGGTATCTTTGACAGACCTTCTACCATCAAGTGATTAAAGTGGTTCAGACATGCTTGCCTGAGTCTGAATACCAAAGTAACATCTGTTTGCTGAAGTTGACAGCATGTGAATATGTTTAAACAGCCCAACACATGTATCTGAATGGTACAATTTTCTCTTTAACATCAGTAGATACCAATGTTTGAATTTTTCTCAGATACGTTGCTTGGGAGTGAGGTATGCTGAAGGAAGTTGTGATTTACAGAACTTGGTCAAAGCTTTTTTTCCTTTTTCTTTTTTTTTAAGTATGTTTGACTGTTGTGTTTGTGCTCAGTACTATCCTATTGAAAATTTGTGTTTTCTAATTATTAATCTTTGCCTAAGGCATAGGACATAGGTATTACTCAGGTGGGTATTTATCTGAACACCACTAAATTGGGGACAAACCTTTGTGGTTACAAACAGTTCCATTATCCAGGCAGAAACACAGAAACCAGACTAATTCGAACCAATGGGAGTCTTATCCATCCCAGTGTTGGGACGCTTGGGCTGCTGATGGACCCGTGGGAGCAGCAGGGAGCAGCTTTCTCTTTATCCTCCTGTGCTGGGTCTCTGCTGTGCAGCCCAGCTAGAAGCATGCTTGGTCATCAGATGTCAGCCTGGATGAGGAGTCAGGCAAAATAAAATGCTCGGGGATGAAGCCTTTGCTTGCTCACCTCCTGTTCGGTTGGGTGTTGCAGTGCAGTTGCTGTTGCGCTGCCAGGACTCCATGCATTGCTCTTAATGAGCCAGGTATGGCAGCAAGGGGTTACACAAATGTCATCCTTGGAGTTATTTAAAGAACAAGGAGAGCCTTTTAAATACAAAGCAAGGGTGCTGACATGCTTGGCTTTCCTAGGGCGAGCAGTCAGTGCCAGCAGAGGAACCACAGATGGACGTGTTGCGTAACAGCCTTGCTGGTCGGCTGGTTGATGTATCCCTTGTGAAAGAGCATCCCTTCAGCGCAGCAGTGAGCGGGGAGGGCAGGGAGGAGAGCCGGCGTACGGAAACTGTCACAGGCTTAATCTGCCCTTGAGTTTATTTTCAGATCTTCAAAACATGTTCCTGGTTGCAAACTGAGACCATGAAAAATCAGTCCTAGAGCATGTGTTACTGTTTTAATAATATTTTTGGTTGTGAAATGTTCTTTGGAGTCTGTGTCATTACAGATGTTTGCATCAAATTGATTTATCATGGTCTGCATATTGCTGTTTGTAGTTGAATGTCTTTTGTAAGGAAATCCTGTTTGCAGATCATGTACAGAGACACAAATGTATGACTTTGATTTTTTTTTCTGGTATTATAAGTAAATAATTATCTTTTTTAAGATATTCCTTTAAAGTGAATTACAAATATGCATCTGATGCATGGTTTTTTATCTTATTTTATAGTAAATCAGTGAATAAAAAAATTCTTTTGCAAGGTTCTATGAAGGAGGATGGAATATGAGATGTAAAACAAAAGAAATTCAGTTTGGTAAAATGGTGATTTTCTAATTTTCTGTACACATGCACATGTGCTCTTTCTCTCTGTTCCAAATTTTCCCCAATTTAATTAGGTGCATTATCAAAACATGAGTAAAGCTTCCAGCCGTTGCAGGCAGTGTCCTGTATTTCTCCATGGTCAACAGGCATCCCTGAAGCACGGAAGTGCCACTTTCCTCTCCAAACTGTTGGTTGTGAATATTGTTTTAATCTCTTTTAGTTGGCAAAGTTACAAGACCCATGGTTCTGAAAGCCCCAACTCAAGCAGTTCAGGTTCATTTTTTCCTTTTGTGCCTATGGGATAGTGCCTGAACCACAGAGATATTTTGGGGAGGAATCTGTGTCCATACCCTTCTGATAATGTGGACCAAGGGCTGAGTTGAACCTGCTACTGAAGCTGCAGTCATGGTGATCAGGGCTGTAAGAATAGCATCTTCCTTCCTTGAAAAAAGAGAGAGTTTGGGACACTTTACAAAGCTTTTGATATCCTCAACAACAGGACAGTAGGCTGCAGTAGTCTGGGGCCACGCTTGTTGTTAATAAGCTCCTTCCACTACTGCTGTAATGGGCTTTTTGGCTCATTTGGTTAGCTACTAGAGCTTCCTCCGGCCATGATGGGAACCTAACTGGAGTGTTTGAGCCAAGTGCTTTCATATTAGTGAAAGGAAGAACTTCACAAATTGAAGATGGCACACCCTGCTAAGATAAACTTGGGCTTCCTTACTCCCTGCATGCTGTAAAGAACTATACTGGCCCAGATTTCCTCATCTGCAAAGGTCTGCTGTGCAAACAGCAAAAACCTGTCAGAGAGAGGAGAGAGAGCAGTTCCCACTGCCCGGTGGAGCTCTTTGCTGGGCAAGTTGTCAGACACGCCTCCATAGTCACTTGTGTCAGCTACACCATGCCGGGGATTTGGGGATTGGGAGGGCAGAGGAGAGCTTTTAAAAGTAAGAGGAGGTGCAATTAGTAGTGCATCCAGGAAAGCTTTTCTAGCAACATCTTTTCCTTATTGTCAAGTTATATGAAGACTTTGTGCTGGAGGTGAACTAAGGACAGGAATACTCTAAGCAAGCTGGGGGAATCGATGACCTGCCGAGTTGTGTGTTGTAGAGGAAACGAGTCAAGGTTTTGTGTGTATAAGAAGGGATCGTTAAAGGAAAGTAAGAGGGAAATAGCAGAGTTCATCTATTTTGAAAAGCCAAAAGGTGATGGTAGAGCAGAGTCTGCCCTCGTCTCCACTGGAGACTTGCAGCTGCATTGCAGTTTTTATGTCTGCATTGAGATGTGCAAAGGAGAAAAAATAAATTCACTTGCCTTCATTTTTCTGGGGGGAAAAAAATCAGAAATTATGGATGTACTAAAGATAGCTTATTCTTTAAATAAAACTGATACATTTTCAAAACACAGTAGTGTTCTGCAAAGATAGTGGATAGGTGCTGTCAGGTGAATGCTGCTTTCAGTGACTCATGGAGAAGTAATGCTTTCTCCATGAAGGCCACATCTCTTCTGTCTGAAGTGGCTGATGTACTAAGTGGGGTCTCCCAGGAGAGCAGCGAGGAGGAGGCTGTGTTTGTCCAGGACTGCAGAGAGGACTTGATGAAAGGGGATGTTAAGCAGGCACCAAACCTTGACTGCCAGCGTTTATGGCTGAAGTTTCTCCTTCTCATCTGTTTTATTAAGAGTTTTATTTATTTGTTAATGCCTTTATTTGTATTAACCTTTAAGTTTTCCTTAAATTGTAGGGCTGTTTTTTTCTCCCAGAAATTCTTAGACGGTTGTTGGAAAAGACAGGCATGTGGGGGGAAATCCAGTGTCAGGAGGAAAAGTATAGGAATACTGGAGCAGGGCCTCACAGAGGGACTAAGATGAGAGGGGAGAAATTGAAGAGAGAGGATGTTTGAATTGATGAAAATTGTGGACAGTCTGCCTGACAGTGTGCAGTGTGAGATGTGTTGTAGTTGCAGTTTTCACAGTTCTCCAGGTCTGCATTTATAGTGGGTATGATTTCAAGACTAAACTATTAACAGTGCTCCTCTGAGACTGCATTCTGAAGAAAGAGGTGCCGTTCTCTGTGTTGTGTATGAAGAGAATTCTTTAAATAATTTTAGTGAGAAGTTTAAATGTCAGTGCCTCTGTGACTACAAACACTCTCATTCATTATCATGGAACATTCCACATGCTCAGCCACTTCTATGTTTATGGTAGGAAGACAAAGAATTGAGACTGTTGGGCCACTGCAAATCATATGAAAATAGAAAAAAAAGATGGAAAATGTTGTATGTTGTTGACTAGAAGTGGAAAAGAATCCGCTTCTTTATATGGAAATAGGAAGAGAATTGAGTTCTATAATGAAAAATTATGCCATCTTGTAATTAAAATCTGTTTTGTCTTTGGTAGATGAAAGGAGAAATAAAGTTAATAGTATCAACAGTAACATGGACATTTTGTAACTATTCAGTAAGACTTTGGAAGACTTTTACAACATGCACCTGTAGTTTAGTGCAGAATACTGCTTCCATGGGACAGTATGGAAAGCAGAGAAAATGTTAATTTTTTGGTGTGATCCCTTTCGGCACCAGTTCTTGTACCTCTCAGCAGCAGGAATAACTTTACAGAAGTCTGAGAATGGATAGCAAGAGCATAGTACCAGACCCACAAAAAGTGACTGGCTATTTTATGTCATTGTAATTATTGCTTGTAATATGTGTTACAGTAGTGTTTTCCTAGACAAAACAAAACAAACAAACAAAAAGAGGCAAGCACATTCTGCTATGTAATTTGAATACTACAGGAACATATTCAGTAACTGAGTCCATACAGCAGTGTTGTGTTGTGGCTTTATAAAGTTACTACACAAATATATGTATTACCAAGGGGAGTGTTTCCATCTAACAGAACAAAACTGGAGAACAAGTTGGACCTAGTACTAGCCAAAGGCTGTGTAGTGTGTTCTCAATTTCCCTTTGATACCTGCAGGCCACAGTAATGATAAAAGGTTGAATTCAGAACAAGAACACTAAAGATGACAGCAGAGTTAAGCCAGATGTGTTCTTCTGCTACCACATATTATGCCAGTGGTTTCATTCTTTTAAATATAAAGCATTCAAGTAATTAAAGCCAAACAAAAACACAACAAAAAGCCCATCACTGGAATCACAGAGCAAACGTATTATGTAGCGCAATGAATGTTTAATACTAAAAACATCTTGGAAAAACATTTAGGTCAGGAATACTTATAAATATTCCTGATACTTCCCTTTAGTTTTATTCCATCTAAATTGACTATCTTATATGTTTACAATGCTTTATCAAAAACAAGTTTCATAGTTTTAATCCATTTTTATTTCTATATCCTCCTGACTTTGTATTAAGTTCTGTCTTTATTTCACTCAAAATGTAAGTATGTGTTCTGGTTACTGTTTCCTATAATGATGTTACAGATCGTAGGTAAACTGCTTGGAAATGTATAATTCACAGATCAGGTTTGCCCAAATCTCCTACCATCCCAATAGAACCATAGATGGTAATTGCTGCCCCCTGCTTTTTCTACATCCTCTACCTCTTTGGAAGGTGTTTTATGTATTGCCAGTTCAGATTATTAAATATAAGCCTTCCCCTGGTTTAGTTTTCGATGAGTTGGTATTGCCATGTTGCAGTTTTGTCAGTTACAGGGTCAGATTCTAATTTCAGGTCCACTTTGTTCCACCAGGATTGTTGCTTATGTTTTAAAAACATAACCAACATAGCTGTGAGCAACCTGGTCTATTAAAAGGTGTCCCTGCCCACGTCAAGGGGATTGGAAATAGATGATCTTAAAGGTCCCTTCCTACCTCAGCCATTCTATGATTCTATGCTCTGAAAACTATGATTTTTTTTTGTTTGCTTTTCATTGAAATTTCTCTATAAAAGGACAAATCTTTCTCTTCCCTCAAAGAGGAGGATCAAAGGTGAGAAACTAGAACTCTGAAATTTTGTGAGGACTTGAATGGCTTCCCAGCAGCTTTAAATTGAAACTATTGTGTATCCATAGTTGTCGTGAATCATCACTTGTGCTACTGTTTTCCAAAAGCTAGCTAGAACTGCTTATAAGTGAATAAATCTACTTTAAATAGTGGTGAGGGGGTCCAAAGTAAAACACCTGTTTAGTTCAAGGTAGATTTGAAGGTCTGATACAGACACAATAATATCACGTCATATACATGAACTATGACAGCTTGCTTGGTGGTCTTCAACACAGAGTAATGCAAAGTAGTGGTGCACGGTACTGCTTTTCCTACCACAACAAGCCTTTTCAGTTCATGCTATTCCAGTAAACATGATCATTCCCAACCAGATTATCACCAGATCTGTGTGTGAAACATCCTTTTTCACACTGTGACACATACCTATAGTATGCTTTGAAAGCACAACTCTAGGTCTAGGGTTGTAGTTTTTAACTCTCATCATTTGGGGTGCAGGACACTTAGCAAATAATCCTAACACAGTTGAAACAGAATGATGATTCATCTGCCACCACCGCTCTTTGCAAACATCTATCAGTTAGAAAATTATACCCTGAGAGAACATCCTAAACTGGGAAATATGGAAGCAATTTTAGTTGTTTACAAACTACAGAGGTGCCTTCTCCAGGGGATTCTTTTAAAGTCATCATCAGTGGGATTGTTAAGGAGGAGCATCTTCAGTGCAGTAGTTGGTGTTGAATGGTGAAGAAATATGTATGTATGGCAAGACTTCGGGAACAAAGATTTGGGAAGGGCTCTGCCCACGTGGGTGAGCCCTTCCAGCCTGTGCAGTGGATTTTTTAGGTGAGGCACAGCGTGCACAGAACTGGCCCCACCGTTTAAGTCCTAAGGTCCATTTGCCATGGCTGAGTGAGCTTGGACAGTGACAGTGAAGTCCTTGGTACCAACCGGGGCTGGCCCTGCTGAGCATCCGAGATGTGACGGGATGGGATGGCAGGGAGGCATTGAACTGCCTGGGGACGGTCCCCACTGAGACTCCAACTCAGGTCCTTGGGATTCAGAGTCCAGAGTGCTCTCCTTTACACCACAGGACCGTCCCTGAAGAAATACACATAGTAATGGTGTCTCATGTCTGCCATCAGTGAACACTGGCTGCTGTCTAGAATAGATGGTCTGGACAGTCCGTACTTGCTCATTTTTTTTTGAAACCATTCTGCTGTACATAGGTACCTAAATTCTTGTGCAGTTATTCCTGCCTGGGGTTTCTTTGACTGTCATGTGCACAGGCTGTATAGTGTACATGCAGGGGACAGTGCTTTTAGGAATCCACATGTCAGCTGTGCAGATGGCTTGCTCTAGCCACAAAAAGCTGGCAGCCCTGGTGATGCTTTGGTATTGCTGTGTGGTGTCAGTCACCTTTGGCTCATGCCCAGCAGGTCCTACTCTGCCCAGTGTCTTCAGCAGCATTAACTTACTTCCCATTCATCTTCTTAAATGTTCTGGCAGATTTTAGTTGTTTTGTAGTGTCTCTTTTTCTACCCATCATTTTTAAAATATTTCCGATTCACATCCATTCAGCAAATGTTTAAATCATGAGATGAGAAGGTGGCTATCCGTGAGGCTGTACTTGGTTCCTGTGGAAGAAATGAAGTTATTTAGGATCCTTGAAAGATTTGAACAATTGCATGAAAGGCAAGAAGAAAGACTGATGTTTCACTTAAATATATTTCATCTTTATAATAGATGGTTCAGAGAAGAGATGGGTTTGTGTTCTATTTGTTTCAAGGCCATGTGCCTTTATTAAAACAATTTGTGTCTTAGGCGTCTCCAAGCCTGGAAATCATCTGGTGGGGCTACTTCATAGTTCATAATGTCAAGTTCAAATTTCAGGTTCTAACCAAGCAACAGAAACCTCTTATCTATAACTGTGATTTTTTTTTTTTTTAAATGCAATCTGCCTGAAAAGTCTGAAATACCTAGTGGTAAACTATGTGTCACCCAAAACAGGATTATATGGTGTAGAATGTGTACAATATGGTTTTACTTCCTCAGAATGTATTTTTAATGTGGTGGTATCTATTTTAGTCTATAATCTAGCACTCTCTTTCCTAAAACAGAAGGACCCAGGCCTTCAGTATCTCTTCATATGTTGCCAGTGTGTTGTCAGAACATCAGTTTGTCTCCTGAGTCATCATGGCATAGAATTGGTGAAGGCAGTTTCTTGACACTGGAATAGCCTCAGGGACTTTGTGTTTTTCGTGTTTAATTTGGAGAAACTGTGGGTTGCTATAAAGTACATCAAACAGTGGCTAGGTCTCTAGCTGAGACATTATCATTCCAAAACTCCTCTTACCTTTTTTTGCCTTGGCAGTGGCATATAGCTGTGGCTTGGTCAACGTGGAAGGACCTTGATGTAAAGAAATTGTGAAGTTACAGGGTGTGTTCATGTCAAAGAGACAATTGATAGGAGGCAATGTCATAGCAAATAAAACAATTATGAGCTTCTACTCTCTATGTCTAGGAATGTGAAAAAAACAGAATGATTGGAAGAGTAACTAAATCAAACCTGCTAATACTGGTCTCCTGAATAACATGACTATATTGCAGTGCTCTCTGCCACAGAACATGACTAAAGCCCAGACATGACGACCATGTACAGAGGATGGAGAAAATGTGGAAGACTGTTAAGAGCCATAGCTGATAGATGTATTGGAAGCTCTGGAATGTTCTCTGTACTTTTTTTGATCTGGTCACAGAGCATAAGGAAGTTTGTAGTTCATGGGAATAGGATGCTTTATTAATCCTGGGAATATCTCTTTGCATCTTGCTTTGAAACAGTCCATGCTGGCTGCAGAGTACTGGACCAAAAGTCATGCAAAGCCCTACAGACAAAGTGTGAGAGTTTGTGTGTTACTGATATTGGCATCATACATGCTGCTGTCCTACCTGAAAAGTATCTGGAAGTGCTGTTACCTCAATAATGGTCTTTCCAGACAAAATGAAAATCAAGAAGGGAAAATCAGTAAAATCTGACTTAGGATCAGGCTGGGTGTAAAGATAAGTGCCTGTTGTATTGGTTACTGTATTTTGAAGGGGACAGTTTTAGTCACCCTTTCAAAAGAAAAAAGTTGATTAACACCAATTAATTCCCACATGATTAGCTGTAAACAAGTGATGAAGAGAACAGCAGTGGGGTTCTACTGTTCATTACAGGTGACTGAGCTATTCTTGTGAGTCAAGTCATGGGAATTTCAACAGGGACAGGGAAATAATACTGTCCTTCTAAAAGATGTGGACAACACCATATTAATAACACTTGGAACAGCTCTGTTCGTGATGGATATACTCACATCAACAAGAGAGGAACACAGACTGGTAGATGATCAGGGAAATGGAAAGAGAACCCATCTGAAGAGTTGTGCCTGGATGCTCTCCATGGAACATGCGTAGATAGACAAAATAGCTGTGAATTAGGTACTGTAGTTCATGCAGCCCTGCTGAACTGGTCCAAGGACGTGGAGATGAAGGGAAGCTGGGAGTGGAGAAGACAAGGTGAGCTATCTCTGTGCCTTCCCTGTTCTGAAGCAGGTTTGTACTGGACTGAGGACAGAAGCCCAGCCAGTTGTAAGGTGAACCTTGGTGCGCATCTCTTGAATCACAGCAACAGCAAAAATAACCCTGGAAGGTAACTTACAGTGCTGTGGCCTATTTGCTTGTGTATGCCATAGAAACAATGGTTTAATGGTTCCACTCTGGGATATACTGTCTCACTCTGGCAGGAAGCAGAGGATCATCTCAGAGGTGTTTCTTTCCTCTAGTCTCCAGATCTGTTTCAGCAGTACTGGCAGCTGTGGACAGCCTTGGCTGGAGTTGGTGGCTTTTTTATTTCCAATTCTCTTTGCTTCTTGCTTGAAAAAAAAATAAGGAACTGGAAAGCTCAAGAAGAATTACATATAAATATTAACAATAAACAGAAACTGACTCTTGGGTAATTTTTGAGGCTGATTTGATTTCAGCAAAATGCTTGCCATCTTGTTCACATTAGGAAATATATGTAGCAACAGGACATCATGCCCGTGGCTCTTGTGAGAGGAAAACTTGCAGCATTTTTCAAGTGTTTCATCAATGTATATTATATCAGGAAAAGAAAAAAGGTATATTTTAATGTGTAGAGGCAAAAAAGTTAAATATTTTAAACCTGACTTACAGCAACTTTTTAGAGATAAATTGTGCTAAACAAATTATCTGTGTTAGGAGTGTATAAAGGCATTAATATTACAAAATCTATTTTGGGAATGTTAGACTTAAATTTTTTACAGTATGGGAATGATGCTGTTTGCAGTCAGTAAGGGGGAAAGGAGAAGGAAGAGCAAAATATTTCTGACATTGTATTTTCTCTCTACTTTGGGAAAGACAAAGTTCTTGTAGCATCTGCCATAAGCATATCCTCAGCTAGTCACTGGTAAGAGAATTCTCCTCAAAAGTTAAGGAAGATTTATGGAAAAAAGTTTTACAAAAGGCTCAGTGAGAGCATTGTGAAAGAGACATCAGACATGGGAATATTTGGGTGACCCTGACTGTGGGGCCGGGTGAGGGTCACCAACTTTGCTCCTCTTCAGCAGCACTGGGAACCAGCCACCTGGATAGAAAAGGTGTCCTACCCTTTCTCCATGCTCTCAGGTGGCATCACCTCTCCCCTTAGCACCTCACAACGTTTCTTGGCACCATTCTTGTTACATTTGGTAAGCTAGGACTTTCTGGGGTTTTTTTTCTTTGGTTTTGTTACTTTTCCATCTTTTTCTGTGTTCAGCATGGTAATTTGTATTGCACTGAGCAGTACCTCTTGGGCATTGTAGCAACTGGTCCAGCCCCTTTCCCTGAGGAAAGCATCAAAAATGTGAAATTTTCTTTCTGTAACCAGTACCCCATGAAAATTATCTCATTTATGAGTCAGGATGTGCCTGTGAACAAGCTAGAACAGTAACATAAGGCAAAGGCAAGGAAGGGATGAACATGAATATTTTGGATAAGATTTGGAATAATTGGTCTGTTGCTTCAGGGAACTGTTGAAACTTAGTTTGCAGAGACTGGGTTATTTACTACATGAGCAAGTGGCCTTTAAAGTAGACAAAAAGGAACAGAAAATCTTCCCAAAAAAATCTTCAAGGTTTGTGGATGACCATAAGGGATAACCGTTCTCTGCAGGGTTCTGTTATTCTGTTCTGAATTTAATTTTTGCTTTGCTCTCATAATCTATCAAATGAGTACCATTTATTTGATTGCTCTGTTTTGATGCAGATAATTTCTATGCCATATTCCTACTTCAGCTTCTGTCATTGCCCCAAGGGCTCTTCACCAGATAAGTTTTCCTGATATGTTGCAGCTGTTTGAAAAGTAAAAATTGTTCATTGGTTCAACTTTTTCAATATATAGAATAAATTGCTTGTGTAAACTGCAGTTTATCTCCCAGTGTGAAATTTGGCTTGCCTCACCATTCCCATTTATGCAAAGCATTTAAAACTGTAGATGTTATCACAGTCCAATAATGAGAGCAGTGTTTTACTACCCATCCTATCCCTGCCCACTCCCAGCACACTGTATCCTGTATTTAGTAAAACAGATAGTGAGATCTAGAGTTCAGTCCTGTTCCCATCTGGATAGGTTTGAAATTTCAATTGCCTTTAAGGAAATCAGTCAAGTTGCTTGAAAAGCAGTGATAAAAAAGGTTTGTGTGAAAAAGGCGTTTTCCATCTGTTTTGCAAAACTTAAGCAAACTTGTCTGGGGAGTCTTAGATGGCAAAGCAGCTATTCCTGCAACTGGCCTGCAGAGGAGATAGGAAACGCAGAGTGTGTCAATGGGACAGCAGACAACAGCAGACAACAGAAATCAGTAATTTGGCATCCTTTCTGTTGATGGTGCAGCTCTGGCAGCACTCCTGAAGAGGCCTGGTGTGGTGTAACCTCCAGAGCAGCCAGGGTAGCATCACTGGGTTGTCCCCTGCAGGGAGGAGAGGGCAGTGGGAAAGGGTGCTCCAGGTGCTTCTGGGGAACATGCCTGGCGTGAGAAGCCATCTGGCTTGAGGAGGTGGCAAGAGGTCCCTTTGGGAATTTAGCACATACAAGTATGGGAAGGAGAGAGCAATTTAAATATACTTTTATTTTGTCCTTGTTATAGCGTATTAATGCACACATATTTATATGGTACTTCCTTAACACAAAGTCCAGAGGTTTGGTGAACCACTGTCATAAGCTGATTTTTGAGTGGAGGGCAGTAGTAGCTAACACAGCCTAATAGCATTTTTGTGCTTGGCTGCCTCTGTTCTTATCAATCCTGTTAATTCTCGTTTGTGGTTTGTTTTTGTTTTTTTTACAAACCCTCCCTGTGGTGAGGATAGCAGTAAGAAATAGATAAGCACAGGCCTCTGCTAGGACAGAGGAAAATTTAACCCTTTTAATAAATCTGTATATTTAGGGCATATGAGCTTCAGGTGGTTATTGTTTAGCGAGCAGGATGAGGAAAGGCAAGCTCAGCAGTGCTGGAAAGCAAGAGTGTGTGATTCTAGAGAAGAAGGTTGAGTCTGGGCCCATCTACTTTTGTAGCCAACATCCACTTGAAGTAGTTGGAATTATCCTTGCCTTTCCCCTGTGGGCTCATGTCCTGGTGCTGCAGTTTCTACCCCATTGCAGCTGCAGTATCTGCTGTCCCTCTCTCAGTCTTGGTGAGAGCAGAGCCTGGTGAAGAAACGCTGCCTGGTCTGCACTCCTGCTGTGTTGGGGCAGCTCTGGAGCCTCGGAGAGCACTTTCTGTACAGTGACCCTGTGCCTCGTTGCTTTGAGCATTGCTGCACTGGACTGGTCAAAGAATCAGCTGAAAGCTCTGGAGTTGTGGACAAGGAAAATGAATTTGATTTGTATTTTTTCTTTGCTTCAAATGAACTTGGATGTCCTTTTGAATAAGGTCAGTTTTATCAAAAACACCTGCTACCCCTATGAGTTTTTCTGCTCTAAAAGTATCCTCCAGGACCCTTAAAATGCACTTGAGTAAAGCACTGACTTAAAATGCAGTCTTTCCAAGAGGAAAAACTGCAGACTTCTTGATCTAAGCCAGGCAAATAATAAAGAATAGTCTAAAGACTAATAACTAGAATAAAATCTATATTTCTGAAGATTTTTTTGAGAACAAATTTAAAAAAAGGTTCCCAACACAGGTGAGGATGTGGCTGATAGAGAAGAAAATACAGAAGTATGATGTAGGTGTGTCCAGATGGGAATAACACTTTGTAGGGAGTGTGAAGATGACAGTGGCCAGGAGCTGGCAGAGGAAATGGGACAATAGGAGATTGGATAGGGTGTTGGTTTGGGACACTTGCATAGCCTCAGATTTGTCTTGGATCCTTTTTTACTCATCTTTTGGAGCTTAAAGCTGGCCTTTCCTTATAGAGAGCATTGACTGAGGAGGATATGATGGTTTCTTAACACTGATAAATTATTATCCAAAAAGCAGTGAATTCACCAGCAAAACCAAGGAAAGGATTGAGCAAGAGTAAGTGTAGTAGCTAAGTTTAATTGGGACTTGGCTGTTAGAGAAAAGGATCCTTTGAAAGGCCAGGCTGGATAGAATAGGGTACTGCGGGGTCAAGGGAAACAATTCTCCCTGTCAAGGAAGCAGGGAGACAGGGAGATGTGGGGTGGTGGTAAAAGGTCTATCCCAAGGTTCTGTGACTTCTACTGCTTATGTTTCAGGGGATTTATTATAGCTCAGCTATTGATATTTGTTTAGATTTATGCAGACTTGAAAATAAAGGATCCAGAACTGTTTGATCTCAAATGCAGACTGGGATGACACAAACACATCCATCAAGAAGTTGGGAGGTGGCATTTTGGAGACTCCAATGTGGGATTAGAGGAAAAAAGAAATCTTCATAGCTGATGTACTAGATGATTTTACAACTCATTTAAATTTCATTACACCTAATAACAGTATAAGCAACATCAGGGATTATGATTCCAGAATGCAAAAAATTGCCTTAGTAATGGTGGGATAAATGATTTGTGAACAATCAATGTATTACAAACAAGTTATTCTCCCCTCTGAGTGCAAATACATTTTAACAGCTGTGTGCAGGTTCAGCTTTCCAGCAGAGGAAGCTGGAAAATACTGGGGCAGTCTGAAAGCATCAACTCACATGTGATGCTGACTAAATGCAGATGGCTGAAGTGGTTCCTGTCTTCAGCTTTATGCTTTGCCTGTCTCTCGAAGGCTGCTGCTGCTGCAGTACTGGCTGAGTGATATATGAAATATGTGTGTTTACATTTATGAGCCAAGCTGTAAAAATGTGTTTAGGAGCAGAGTCACATAAGCCAGCACTTGTAGCTGCTAAAATTCTTGTGGCTGAGAAGCATGAGCGGAGCATTCCTTGTTTGCTGGATGTGGCTGAGGAACTATAAGTAGTGAAATCACCATGATTCAAAATGGGCAGAGAAAAAGTCCAAGGTTTGTTTTATTTGGGCTGTTAGCCTTTTAAATTGGATCAGGTAGAAAAAAGGATTCCAGGAATTGCAAGAGTGTAGTTAAGTGTGGCTAAAAATGGCAAGGATTCTCATGAGTATTCCTGTCCTTTGCCTGCTTGGGAAAACTTTCACCTTAGGCATAGATGCCAATGCTGGCAATTTTGGGACACAGCAAAATCATTTGGAGCAAGGGTTACTTTTTCAGAGCAGCAGTGCTTGTCATTGTAGTGGGGAGAAAAAAATCAGTACAAAAGAGCTAGAAGAAGTTAAAGTTATAGACTACTTGGAGGAACTTTGGAATTAGCTCTGGCTCTAGACTGACATCTCGACACCAACTTGGAAGAGTCTTGCAACAACTTCTGTAATGTGATTTTGCAATTCTACAGAGGCCTGCATGGGAGCACACACACCACACACACAGAGGAGCCTGGTTGGAAGGCTGACTGTCTAGGTTCAACAAGACAAAATTTCTGCTAAGGGGGGCAGGAACCTTCCTGGGGTAGAACGAAAAATCCTCCTTCCAAATTATTATTATTATTTTGAAATTAGGAGGGTTCAGATACAAAATGTAGAAAAGGGAAATAACAGGTCTTTACCTGTTGGACCAAGGGTTGGACTTAGTGATCTCAGAGGTCTTTTCCAACCCAGTCGATTCTATGACTCTGTGATTCTAAAAAGGAAAGCAGGAAGAAAAAGGAAGGCGAAGGCAGACAGGAAAAAAAAAGGAAGGCAGGCAGGAAGAAAAAGGAAGGAAGGCAGGAAGGAAAAGGAAGGAAGGCAGGAAGGAAAAGGAAGGCAGGAAGAAAGGAAGAAAAAGGAAGGCAGGAAGGAAGGCAGAAGGAAGGCAGGAAGGCAGGAAGGCANCGACGCAGGAGGGCAGGAAGGCAGGAAGGAAGGAAGGAAGGAAGGAAGGAAGGAAGGAAGGAAGGAAGGAAGGAGCAAGAGAAAGAAAGGTCTTCCCCTGCCACGTTCCCAAGCAAGTACACTGGTGTGCAGGGGCTATCAGCCACTCCTTCGTGTGGGCTGTAGACAGTTCGCTGGGGGCTACCTGTCCTCAGCTCGGCTCCCACAAAGTAGTGAAAAACCTAAGTTTCCAACAAGCCACTTTGCTCTGGCCCCCAATCCTCAAATTGCTGTGTTGGCAAGGGACAAAAAATTCCATGAAATATTTTGAAATTATAACACTGATTTCAAACAGTTGGGATCAGCTTCTCCAGCTTGGCAGGAACTTGTGCTCATTTTGTCTTCATGTGTTGCAGAAATGCAGATATTACTGGTTCATCCACAGTGTATAAAGGAACAGGGATAGTTGGTTTAGTCTGGCAGGAATGGACTACAGAGCAGCTGAATCCTTCTCAGAAAGTGGATTTTCATACTGGGATATTAGGTAATTGGAAAATCATCTGCCAGAGTTGGTTTTCAGAAAGTGTAGCATCTCCATCTTATCCCTGAGGATGGGTCTTCTGAGCCCAGAGGAATTTGGTATTCTGAGTGAAATATTCCTCTGCAGCCATGGAGACCTGATGAGTGACATATTCAGGTCTCAGTCAATTACAGCAGATATCCGAGACCTTTCCAGTACTTGATGATGACCATATGGCTGCTGTGCTCTTTGCAAAAGCCTTGGCTGAAGGAGAAGAGGATTTCTATGGATGTAATCAGAATGCAACAGGAACCATTGTTAGCATTTTGGTTCCAGGCACTGATGTGTTGCAAAAGACAGGAGAGCTAAGCTGTTCTGTGGCATGGGAAAGTGTTCATCAGCATCTGTGTGAGTCCTTGGATCAGCCAGAAAGCAGCTGTGAACTGTTTCATGGACAAGTTTGAGGTCTGCTCGCTAAAATATCAAGGGGCTATGACTGTAGCATAGTTTCCACTGAATAAGCCTTCCACCTGATGGGTGAAGTAGGATTCTAGAAAGAGGAGTGCACCCAGCATGTCCTGTTCCTCTCGGTGACTTACGAATCAACAGCTGGGAAACATCACATAGCTGACCACTCCTCATACGGGCTTTAAATTGGACTCAACACGACTGGTTAAATAGAGCACCTGGCAAGGCACAGAGGCAATTCCAGAATCCCCACAAGGCAGCATAGAGGGAGGAGAGTGTCCTTTTGTAAGAACAGAAGTAACTTGTATGAAATGAGAAGATGGTGTTGGACAATCAGTGGTGTGTTTGAAAGCAAACATTTACAAGAAGCTGTTTGCTTTGCTTCCACCCACAAGGTGGAAATCACACAAGGATTTCCATCCCACAAGGATGGAACGCAAAAGTGTGCCAAACCTCATGGGCTTTTAGTAGTTTTTTTTAGTAGGTTCACTCTTCAGAAACTTTGCATTGTGAGCAAGAGAGTTGCTCTTGGGAAAAACAAAGATAATCTATTTTTTTAAAGGCAAAAAAATTCCTGCCTTGTCTTCTTGAGCAATGGGTCACTGAAGCCTGGTTCCTGCTGTCCAAATCTTCTCCTCCATCCTGTGGAAAGGTGCCTGCCCTCCTTATTACTCATTCCCGATGTCCTCTGCTCTGACTTACACAGATTCCCAGCTAGGGAAGTGATGGGCTCTTCTCTTCTTGCTGTGCCATCGTGCTGGCTCGGGTGCCCATCACACCTGCAAAAAAATGTTTCCTCTCTCTCCCCATCCCTGCCCTCCCTGCACGGTTTTAATGGCAATTTCCTGATTATTTAAAGTAATTGGTTTATAGTCTAGTGGGGAAAAATTTAGGATCAGTCTTTTGGAGAGTAGGGGAAGGTTAAGCAAAAGCAACAAGCTCACATCCCTTAGTTACAGTTCATAGTTCTTCCTCACCCTACTGAGAGCAGTGTATGTTATTAATGTTGCTAGTAATGTTATCCAGCTTTCCATCTCCACATCTTCATCCAAGAAAAAGAAAACCACCTTAAGTATACACTTTGCTCTAAGAATATGAATAGCTGAAATTCTGAAAAATAAAAAAGGAACAAAGTCCAAGTTATGGAGGGTTACAATAATCCTGACAGTTTTATACAAAGACGTATTCTCTTTTCCCACTTCTTTTCCTATTTATACTGAGCTAGTTTGCTTATAGGAGCCACTTGGTATGCTCAGGTTGCCAGAAGACCGAAGCTTTGAGAACTCTGTGCAGCAGCTTGTTTTTGTTACTGTGCTGTGCTGGCTTAGGGTTTGGACTGGTGTTGAAAAAAAAAACAAACAAAAAAACAAACCTAAAAAAAAGTCAAATATTTGCTGATGTGTTTCCTGCTTCCCACTCACTGTGTTTCAGAAAATCTTCAGAAGAACTGGACATGGATAAAGTGACAGCAGCCATGGTACTCACCAGTTTATCCACCAGCCCTTTGGTCCGCAGCCCTCCTGTCCGACCCAATGGTAAGCCTTCGGAGCCAGGGGCTGCGGGGAGGGATGCCAGGGCCCTTTATTTTGGGATTTGCTTCCACGGTGGAGAACAAAGGGTGAGTGGCTGTCTTCTGGTATGCTGGGGATCATATTGAGCCTTGCTCAAAGCTAGTCAAAGACTTTGGTGCAGCACTGGCAGAAATGAGAAGAAACATTTTCTGTAGCTATAGTGGCTCCAGTTTATGCAATGGGAGATGCCCCATTCCATAAATGGGATGTGAACACTGCAAAAGGTCTTCTGACCTCACTGAAACACTAATATTTTGAAAAGCTTGTTTGCACTTACATGTCTAGAATCTTAGAATTGTAGAATGGTTAAGATTGGGAAAGACCTCTAAGATCACTGAGTCCAGCCATCAATGTGGCACTGCTACCATGTTCACCACTAAACCATGTCCTCAAGTGCCATATCCAGTAAATGTGATAGCAGTTGTAGTTGGTTTTGTTCTGCACTCCATTGAAATCAGACCTGAATTTACTGAAAACCACAATGAGGCAAAGCACTTCCAGATCAGAGCCATTGGCTGAGAGGCTGTGCCCTGGTGATCTGCACAGCAACAGATCTGCCTCTGCTGATGCAGGTTAGACCCTCGATTCCTGTGCTCTGATGGTCTTCCATCAGATCCATAACCCCTTCAAAAAATACATCATTCATGGTAGAGCAGAAGACACACAAATGAAGATAAACATAAAAAGTTTCTGACAATAACAAGACCGGTAATGAAATATAGTTAGTCCATGCAAGCTTGACTGGAATTGCAATAAATTTTTATGAGTGTTCTGTTTTAAGGAATAATTTAAATTAGGACACCCTTGTTAGGGTACCTCAGCATTGTTTTTATGACTGGCTTTTCTTTTCACTTGTACTGCTAAATAGACACTGGATGCCCTCCTACTGTAAATAATTGGAAGACTGAGTAATATTACAGATCCAAATTTAGAGGGATGTTGTCTTTGCATTTCTTCATGCTAACAGAGCATGATCTACTGAGTGATATTCTTAAAAGGAATTCATACCAAATGTCACGTCTTTCAACATTTTTGAACAAACACTGTGATTTTTCCATTTATTTCCAAAAAATATAAGTTTTCCCCATTTAGCTGGAATTCTAGCCATGAACACTCATGGCTGTTGTTGATGTGCTTTCCAGTGTTGAAAACCAGAAGTGTTTATGGAATATCACTGCTCTGAGGAGCCCTGGGAAAGCTCCAGCAGTGACGTCCCCAGTGACCGTCCTGCCTCAGGGCAGGAGTTTGCCAGCACCTGGGGGAGGTCAACAGAAGGGTAGAAATGTACCCACTCTCCAGCTGCTCAGCTCACAGACAAAACTGCAGCAGAAAATGGATCTGTGCTGCTGTGCCAGGCAGGGATTTGGAGTGGCTGAGGCACACACATGTACCCCACTGCATCCCCAGTCCCATGGAGCTGCTCTGCTCTGGGTAAGGCAGCATCTGCTATATTAGACAGTCTGAGCAGATGACACTTGTCAGGAGTGCAGTGCAGCTGGAATATCTTCCCAGAAAGCCCTTTTAAATTGCTAATGGTGGCTGTTAACTGCTTTTGATATTTCTTACCATAGTCTGAGTGCTCTTTGATATTTCTTCACATAGCTTGTCTGCTTGTTTCCCAAAATCTGGGAAAGTTAGCCTGAAAAATAATTCACATCTTTTCAGTAGTCACAGACAAGATTTTGAAGCTATAGTTGGCCACCTTCTCCCTGAATATCTTAGGTTTGCCTGAGTGAAGATGTACTAAAGACGTAAATAAAAGTGCAAACACTTGGTAATTTAAAGCTCATTTGGTGTTGCAAGGCTGGGCTCTGATCCTACTAATAGGAGCAACAAATGTACTAATGATTTGCTCTTTCTACATACTTTTTCAAAAAAGGCCAGTAAGTAGTAGTGTAATTAAAGGAACATTTGTTTAAACAAATGGAATTTTTCCTAGAAGTGAAAAAAAACCAACATTAGCAGGCAAATCCTGCTGGAATTATTGGGGATGATCATCCATATAAACTGGATCAGAGTTTGGCCCTTGTTTCTCTGCAGCTGAGTAATATTTGGTCTGGTTCTCTTTCACGCAACTCCAGCAATGTGAAAAGAGCCGTAAAATAAGAGTAAGTTGCATTTATTTTTATTATAAATTTCTTCACATTGATAAATTTGTTAGTATTAACGAGAACCAGCGTTTGGGGTTTTTCCTGTTGTCAAACTCATGCAGTCTTTTCCATACTACTTTAAAAAGATTCCTGATTTGCATCTCGTTTTCCGCAAGGTGAGGAGAAGCTGAAATCTCTGAGAATACAAAGTACCACCATAAATATGTCAGAAAGTAGTAGTTGAAAGAGTGCTGTGTCTTTTGTTTTTCTGAAGAAATGGAAATTTTAAGCTATGCTAAGGTCATAACTTGATACCAGATGTATTTCTTGGCTTTGGCACAAGACTGAAGTACAAATACCTAAACAAAACCCACCTTCATTACAGTCACATGAAGGCTGTAATCATGAGCCAAAACATGACATTTTCATATGTTAACTTATAGGTACCAGAAATCTGTATGTCCTTTTCCGAAGAGGAGTTGGGGGGGTTAAGGAGGAGGGTTTATCCCCTTTATGCTGTGTGGCCCTGATCAGTAAATCAGTAACTGCAGGGACTTGGCTGCTGCCTACCCAAAAGGGCAGTTTTGTGAGCAGCTGATGTTAATGATTTAGGAATTTAATCCCAACCCCAACTGAATTAGGAGGAAAAAACTCAAAAAATTCATTGGTTGTGTGGTAAGCTTTTGATAGCTCACTTGCTTGCTGATGTTGGTTAACTTGCCTGTAAGAAGCTGAGAAGAAATGAAGGAGTGACTTCTGCAGAACTCTTAAAGGCAGGCGCTGGCTTGAAAAGACTCGTCTCACGCTTAAGTATCATTTCATGAACAGATAAGATGTTATTTGCTTGCCAGTTCCAACGTTTGGTATTGCACAATACTCAGACACCTCAGTGTCATTGGGAAAAGCTTCCAATGCCTGAGTTAGTGAAAAGCCACACCTAAACCGTCCCTGCACATGTGCCCAAGCCCTGTGAGAACCTGGGTCTTCTGGCAGAGCCGGTGGCTGCAGCACTGGATGTGCTCAGGCCATGCCATTGCTGAGGTGATGACCTGCATGCTCCTCTCCCACCAAAAGCTCTTGAGGGGCTGGGGAGAGCAACGTGCCAATGTCTAATGCCTGTGGACCTCAGCACGTGAAGCATGGCTCATGCTGTGCCTCAGACTGTGAAGGCAGTGCTGTTACTCCCACCCACGGGGCTGTAGAGGGTAGCCTGTTCCTTTGAGTGTCTACTTACCACTGGTGTCAGGAGAACTGCTGCAGCGAGGAGGCGGTTCCTCCAGTGAGTAGGTGTGGAGGTGATCCAGTGTCTGTCTGTTCCACTTCTGAAGCCAGATGCATGTTAGTACACCTGTACGAAGAAAATGGGGTATCCCAAGGGATAATGTACCACCTCATGTAGAGATCCAGATTAGGCAGAGGCATGTGTACTGAGAGATTATGAGAAGACAGAGTGTAATTATGATTTTCTTTGGTGTTTTAGTACTGGGATGCTGATCATGTTTTTGCAGATCTGCTGAGTATTCCGGGACTTGGACTGTATGTCTCCTTCCCAGGGAATCTCCTGTTGGCCATGTGGAGCTTGCTCTGACGCCCACTACAGTCACATGTTCCTGAGGATGTATTTAGAATCACAGAATAGTTTGGGTTTGCAGGGACCTCTATAGGTCAATTTGAATGTTTTCCTTTAATTGTGCATAAAATATCTGAATGTTTATTTCTGTATATGCTCCAGAACAGGTTATTTTTCCAAACCCAGAATTTCTTTTCAGAAAAAAAATTTGCTTTTTTTTTAAAAAAAGGAAAAATCTAGTGTGAAATATGTCATTTGTGTGCAGTGGGATAGATACGATTGTCCTCTCTACATCCAATGCTTTCACTTTCCTTTATTGAACATAATTACTAATATGGCATCTAAGCCTTAGAAAAAAGAGCTCCTTAGCCCTAACAGAGTGATACTGTTGTAATGATGGTTGTTATTTCTTGACAGAATCCCTGAATGGATCTTGGAAAGAAGGAGGATTTGTGCCTTCTAGTACCAGCAGCAGTGGATACTGGAGCTGGAATGCTCCCAGTGACCAGTCCAACCCATCCACCCCATCTCCACCTCTGTCAGCTGATAGCTTCAAAACTTTTCGGACACCTTCCCAGCCAGATGATGGTATTGATGAAGGTGAAACAAGCAACCTTCTCTTCGATGAACCCATTCCTAGGAAGAGAAAGGTTAGCATTATGTTAAGTTCCATACCTATAGGTGGATAGGATGTTGGCAGGCTTATTTTGTTGTGAGAAATCACCCAAATAGCTCTGTATTTGTATCCCTCCTTGGCATCCAGTTAACATAGGTACTTAGCCTAGTCACTGTGTCTCGTTCAACCTGGTCACCTCCTGCACACACATGGTGCCATCAGCACCACATATTTCCTGGCAGATGGTGAGGTTCTACAGAGCCTCCTGCTCAGAAAACACTAGAGCGATTTCCAGAAGGTGTTGCCTCTGGCCATTCAAGGGGTTTCTGTCCTACTTTGACAAATTCTCTGTGTGCAGGATGCAACAGGCAGCCTTTACGTGTCATCTCAAAAACTGGATATGGCCTTAATACTCCTTGTTCCCTGAAAGTGCTGTTTGTCTGACAGCATGTCAGATACCTTAATACTGTGAAGCTTTCTCTGCACAAACATATGGAGTGAAAAAAGGAGAAGAGAGTGTTCAAACTTGATGGCTTTTGATACAGTATTAGCATTGGCCAAATTTATCCTCAGTCAGAGTGCAGAAGCAGACTAAATAAAACAGAATGTTAAAAAAAAAAGTGGAGATCCAAAACTAACCCCAAAAAAGCACACTTAGGCTAGCAAGCAAGCAAGCTCCTCTGGAAGAAAAAGAAAACAAAGAGATGGCAGTAGTCCAAGTTTCCATCCCTCCCAACGCAGCAGGACACATTTTACATACCAAGATGAAAAAGAGCTTTTTGTAAGGAATAAAAACAGAGAATTTAGTCCCCTTAGTGAATTGGTTTCTGACCCAGTCTGAGACAGTTAATTGCTTCATCACCAGCAGGAAGAAATTTTAATGATTGTTTAAACGTGTTCAGGTTTATCCTTTTGCTCCAGAAGTTTCTTATTTGCCAACCCACGCTGTTCTTCCCTTGATCGTGGGAGAATGGTGTAAAATGTTTGTGTGTCTTGCTAAGAAGGAAAAGTATTTTGGAGGACACCTCTGTTATAATAAATTAAAATTTATAACTGACTGTTAAACTAAAGACAGAGATGATTTGGGGGCATGTAGGACAAGAGGAGCAGAGGTGCAGAATTGTGCTGGTTTGCCTTCTACTTCTCAGTTAATGTTCATCTTCTGAGCATCACTCTCACTGCTCAGCTGTGATGAGACAGATGGGTTTGCAGCTGCCATCTTTATTGTTTTCTAAGTTGCTTTCAAATACTTCTATTTATATACTCACCACAGGTCTATTACACTATCTATTCTGGTTCACAGGGATTTTCCGTTGTAAGAATGTTTTATGTAGATAAACAATAACATTCCATGCCAAACTTGGTTTTATAAATTAACTTACTTTCCTGGAGGGTTTTTTTATTCTGGCCCCTGTATGGTATTTGGTCTGAGTAAAGCTTTGCACATTTATAAGCTGAAATAAAGATGTTCACGTTATTTCTTCTTCAGGGCTGCAATAGTCAGAAGGAATAAACCTGGAAATAGAGTGATTGGTAACCTTACTTATTAAAATTTTTTCCATTTCATGTTTGGAAAACATCATGCTAGGAGGCACTTCCCCCTAAGAAAGTTGTTTGCTTGAAAGTTTCCACTAATGTGGTTATTCCTTACCAAACTATTTACATTCCATTATTTTCTTAAATAAAACATTAAGCCTGAATGGACGATTTTTGGACTAGTTAGAAATGGAAGCATGGTTTATGTTCTTTCTTGCTACTGAGTGAGCTTTCACTTGACTATGTTAAAATGCACTGGTTTTTGCAAAGTCCCAGGACTGTCAAAACCACAGTGGAGCTAGAAGATTGATTTTACCCTCAAACTGGGGATGGATGTTAAACCATTCTCTGTTCATAAGGATGTATATGGTGTTCATGATGTCACACTGGAGTTCCTAAAATGTAAATGATAAGCAGGGTCTTCATCGTTTTGCCATAGTTGGTGGTTGGTTGTGTGTTTTGGAGCTAATAATAGTATTTAGTATTAGATTATAAAAGTAAGAAAAGTATCAAACAGAGTTGCTAGATCATACTTAATTTGAGGGGAAAAAATGGTTCTGTATCTATTTGAATGATAGTTGTAATCTTAAAGAATGGAGACAGGATTTATGTGTAATTTATTTCAAAGTTGAAGTTCTTCATACAAACAGTGTGATCAGGTACATCAAGTCCCAAATCCCATAGCATCTGTACTTTCAAACAGGAAGTGTTAGACTGACAAGTAACTATGAGAATATGCTACTGCAATCAACTTGTATTTTAAAAAGCCCATCACCTGAGATTTTTTTTTTGCAAGTTATGTTCTAATCATCATCCTTCTAGCAAATGCTGAGACCATCCACTGACATGCAGTTCCAATGGGTCCAAATTGAAGAAAACACCAAGTCAATTTTTGTTCAAGACATTCATTTAATCTTATATGTAACTAAAATTATAGGATGATAATAATACAGTATTTTGAAGCTCTTCCTCATGTTAATGGTGTTCTGTAATAACAGAGAAAACTATTTTTGAGAAGTACAAACTATGTAGGTTTTTTAAAAATTTAAAATGTACAAAATCAGTTTCATGTGGAGTAAAATTAGCTTTTAAATATATTTCAAGTTCTGCAATGTCTGTGTTGTTTGTTACCACACACTGTGCTTTACATTAAGACTAGTTTTGCCCAGAGTCTTCAAAATATCTTAAGATTGGGCTGGTTACAGCCTTGTTGACTGTGCTCTAAATCAGTGATAACTCAGTTGAGATCAATGAAGTTATATTAAAAAATATAAAAAAGAATATTAAAATGAGATTATGCACTTTTTTTTAACATGTTGAACACAGCCAGATGGCTTCTCATTCTCTTGTCTGAATAAGAGTCACAGTAGCTTCTGAATGAAATAAAAGCCATTTTTGCCAGCTCATGGGTGAATATTGAAATAGTAGAATCTATGGGGTTTATCTTGCAAATTTCATGAGCAGAAACATTCATAAGAGCTTGCTTTAGAAAGACTTTAGTTTAAGAAGGTGCTTTGCATTAAGTGAGAAGTCCTCATCAGTTTGTTTTTTTTAAGAAGTGTAGGAAGTTTTTATATCATCTACATCCTTTAATGGGGAGACAAACTGGAACTTAAAAAGTTTTGCCCGTGAACAGAGAGAGGTGAAGTTTTGTCACAAGCTGCTCCTTCCATTTTTCACTGGCATTGTGTTGAATTCAGTAGGGTGACACACTTGACAGACACTATTAGATCATCACAAATTTTGTGGGTCTGAACCTTCCCAGTGTTTTGTAACTGTTTATCTGTTTTGGTTGGTTTGGTTTTCTTTTATCTTCATAAAATTATTGAATCACAGAATTGTTTAGGTTGTAAAAGAACTTTGAGATCATTGAGTCCAACTGTTAACCCAGCACTGCCAAGTCCACCGCTAACCGTGTCCCCAGGCGACACGTCTGCACATCTTTTAAATACCTCCAGGGCTGGTGACTCAACCGTTTCCCTGGGCAGCCTGTTCCAATGCTGGCAATCCTTTCAGTGAAGCACTATTTCCTAATATCCATGTAACTTCCGTACATCTAATCATGCTTTACTCATAATTTTCAGAACTCCATGAAGGTGATGTTCAAATGCCTGTGGAAAAACTGTGGGAAGGTACTGAGCACAGCTGCAGGGATTCAGAAACACATACGGACCATTCACCTTGGGTAAGAGAGCGGTCTCTTCAAAAGTCTACAGGGGAGCAATTGCCCTTGGCTGGGGAGATGAACTGGATTGTCCTTGGCTTTTCTGTCTCATATCTCTAGGTTTATGAGGAAATTGGTGAGTAGTGCATTAAGGTGAATGAGCACTTACACCAGTAACGAGGCACTTTCTTTCCTGAAGTTCTGTGAACTTTGCTAGAAGGTCAAATACACCTGTAGGTCACACTGCATTTCCCAATCACCTACACAGCTCAGTGGCATTTACATGGTATGTGCTGCCTGCACATCACATCCAGGATGGATGTGCGGGGCACAGGTTTCCGGATCTTGCATGATTACTTTCCAGCTTTGTTTCACATCAGAGCAGGTGATTGTGCCAGCTCTGAGTCAAACCAATGCAAAAAAAAATAATGCCAAAAAAACCCCCAAACTACAAGCCACCTAAGAAACCTGAAAAAAAGGAAACTGAGCTGCAATTCCATGTTGTCATGGTTTGACCCCAACTGGCTAATAAGTACTATGCAGCTGCTTACTCACTATCCCCTTCCCTTTCTGGTGGGAAGGAGAATCAAAGGGAGAAAACCCTTTATGGGTTGAGGTAACAACAGTTTCATGGTTGAAAAAAGTATAAAACTAATAACACTAATGATGATGATGATGATGATGATAATAACAATAATAATAATAATTGTAATGAAAAGGAGAGAGAGAAAGGAATAAAACTGAAGAGAAACAAGTGATGCTCCGTACAATTGCTCACCACCCACTGACCGATGCCCAGCTCGTCCCCAAGCAGCAATCAGGTCTCCCAGCCAACTCTCCCCAGTTTATATACTGAACATGATATTCTATGGTATGGAATATCCCTTTGATCAGTTCAGCTCAGCTGTACTGACTTTTCTGCCGTCTGGCTTCTTGTGCCCTAATCACTGTCAGAGCACAGGAAATTGAAAAGTCCTTGACTTCAAGTAAACACTGCTCAGCATCAACTAAAGCATCAGTGTGTTTACCAACATTATTCTCATCCTAAATCCAAAACACAGCACTGTACCAGCTACTCGGAAGAAAACGAACTAGCCCAGCTGAAACCAGGATGCACAAGTATGTTACTTGGACTGGAGGCAAAAGCAAATGAATCTTTTAGGACACAAGGGTTTTTTGGAACTTCAGCCTGCAACTGAAGTTTCCTGTGCAATTCACTGAGCAACTTAGTTATCTCATGTATGGTTACAGTGAGGACTCAGGTTCTTCCCCTGTTAAGTATGTGAAAATACATTTCTTTTGTGTAGGTCTGTGTTACTCATTGCTTAAAAATTAAAGTGAACATGTGGAGGTAATCTGGTGTGGAGCTCTGGATGGTCTTGAAAAGGTTATAACAATTACTGTTAGGCTTAAGAGTAAGTTTGTCTCAAAATGGAGTCAGGAATGTAGCTTTGCCGTTTATATTATGAGGACATTATTTTTTTGGGCACGGGAGAGGGAGAAGTAAACAGCAGAACTTTACTGGAATTTGCAGTTAGTAACTTTGCTAGAGAGAGGAATTTTGGTGAGTGACTGGCTACAGACTAATGGATGATACTTCTGATAGAGCCTTTCAAACCTGCTGGACCCATGCTCTGTCAAGGAGTTCTATTGAGTAAGGTGATGAGAGGACCACAGGTAGAGGTACACAGGCAGGCAGGCTGAAGAACTGGCTAGGGACTGGTTTTGGGGTGCATGCATGGGAAAAAAGAGACCTAGTGTTCATCCCTGATACGGACATGCAGGCAGAAGGATGCTTAGGGCTCTCAGATTTCCAATATGGAAGATGTGGGAGGAAATACACATGTGAGCTGTGACCTACCTCTCTATAGTATGTGGCTTATGAATGTGCTAAAACAGGAGTTGGGTTTGGACTTTAAGATAACATGTAATCTTCTGGGAACTACTGCTTTGACTGGGCTGCTTAAGTTTGAGCTTCTGCTCAAACCCACAGCAGATTAAACCTTAAAGCAATTAAACCTTCTACATCCCCTCTTTCAACAATTCTGCTTCTGGATAGTACAACCAGAAAATCCTAGCCCTCACAAGCCAGCCTTTGTAAGTCCTTTCCCTACCTGTATATGAGTGAGTTGCATGGTGAGTATGTTTTCTAGCAAATTTTTGGGTTACACTAAGGAAAGTTAGAGTGAATGGCCGCCATAACTTTGTTTGGTTTATTTCAGTAACTGCCTACAAGATTACATATTATTTGCTGAAACATTGATGAGGTATATGTTGCCTGTGTCTGTTGTCTCTACCTGTCATTCTGTGGCTATTCTGTCATTACTGAAGTCGGGGCATTGAGATTCTTGTTAACTTTACAATGGGTAGGAATGAGAAGCTGATACTTGAGCTGAAGGTGTCAAACATCTACTCCTAGGTCAAAGAATTAGTCAAGAGTAACACAGAAACATTAAAAAAATGTAATTCCTACTTCTTCTCCCTTCAGATGAGATGGTTTTCTTTTCCTCTGCCCCTTCCCTGCAGCCAGAACGCTGATAAAGTAGGTAGGGTTAAAATTGTGAATATTAATTTACTGATAATGTATTTTCTCATGCTTCTAGAATTTAAAATTGACCTTGGTGTTTTTGCTTTCATTTAATCAGTTCTTCATTCTTTGTCTTGATACAGACGTGTAGGAGAGTCTGACTACAGTGATGGAGAGGAGGATTTTTACTATACAGAAATCAGGCTCAACACGGACTCAGTAGCTGACGGCTTAAGCAGTCTTTCCCCAGTCTCTCCATCTTTAGCATCTCCTCCTTCCTTTCCCACCCAAGACGCAATCCGTCCTGAAAATTCCTGTGCCAAAACTGAGACTAAATTGATGACACCTCTGAGCCGCTCAGCTCCTACCAACCTCTACCTCGTACACACGGACCATGCTTACCAGGTAATGCTCTGAGCTAATGTCACTAATGAATAAAACATCTCACTTCACTGTGTTTGGGTTTTGAAAAGCCAAGTCTGGCTTTAATGGGCTGAAAAGTTTTCAAGGGCAGCCCCTTGTTTCATTTAAATTCAGATGTCTGCTTGTGAGCTAGTTGGTTGTTTGTCTGTGTGCCCACCATAAGCAGTAGATTTTGGGCTGCCATTTGTCCAGGCACACATAGGTATGTAGGTGCATACTTCAAGTTGGTAAGAGTTACTCTGTCTCCCACTGCCTACATCAGTTAATTTTTCACTGATCATAAGGAGGGCCCAAGGTGACATGCTCAGACATGGTCTCCTGCATTGTGAAAATCATCATAAAGTCAGCTAATCCCTCCCAGAGTCTTCATTTTGGTTCTGCTTGTACTGGATGTGTTTGTGGACAAGTGCCTGAGGGATGCCAGGAACAATTCGTTTCCTCTATTTGCACAGTGCGAGATGTGAGTTTGCATATGTGAAGTAGAACAGGAAGACAGAAAAGGCATAGATGGTATCCTGCCATTGCTTTTCAAATGGCAAAAATTGCTGGATCAAAAACTTACAACTAAGTTGGGACAGAAAGCATTACTTTTAAAAGTGCATTAAAATTTGACATGTTTTGGTCTGGATACCATGTGAGAAAAGAGGAATAGAGGCTTTGAAGTAGTGTGATCTGTGACCTGCTTATGCACCAGAGAATTAAACTCTGTTATCAGATGCAATAACTTTCATATAGAGCATTGTGCAGATGAAACCTTTGTGTGTTTGGAGCAGACCCACTAAAAGGCCAGAGGGAACCATACAGAATTCACAGGTTTGTTTTAGACTTTTGTGAGCATTGAAACTTTGTACCTCAGGTGGAAGCTGCATCAGGTAGCACACCAACCTAAGGACTGATCAAGCCAGCTGTAAGAAAGGCTTTTGTCTCAGTGTAGCTTAAGCCATGCCTCAGAGAGTGAGGCACCAAGTCTAGGCTACTGAGCAGCATCTTTCTTCATTTGGGATTTGCAGTCATGACAATCTACCCCTGCTCTCTGGGGTCTCAAACCATCCTTTTTGATAAGCAGCCTGAGTAAACCACTTGGCTAGGGAAATGTTAATTCAAGTGTTTAAGGCACTTGAATTGGATGAATTGTTCTATTCCAAAACATGACACTGCAAGTGCCTAAGCCCTGTCTCCTCTTCAAGTTGCTCTGGTTTCAATACCTCATTTCATCAAACTGGAAGCAGGAGATGGAGTCCTTGCTCAAGCATTCAGGCTGTCCTTGCAAAGGAGGCAGCTTCTGCAGAGCAGGTCAGTGGTATCCCGTGCCAGGATCCCTCCAGTCCTGCAGGAGGAGGCAGGGTGGAGATTCAGCTCTTGCCAGCTAGAAGAGAAAATGGAAATCACTTCTTTGGGAGTGAAGAGGTAAAATTCACAGCTCAAGGAACTTTGATAAGGGAGGCTGAACAATGTTAATCACAGGATTCCTGTTAAAAAATAAAAAAAAAATACAGAGCCAAAAGCTGGGTTGCAAGAATCCTAAACATACCTGTTAATTGCCATTTCCTGTATGACTGGAAATGTCAAATAG
Source organism: Sakesphorus luctuosus (assembly GCA_013396695.1). Lineage (NCBI taxonomy): Eukaryota > Metazoa > Chordata > Aves > Passeriformes > Thamnophilidae > Sakesphorus > Sakesphorus luctuosus. The sequence goes on from VWZD01012268.1 coordinate 535,385, forward strand.
ACTACTTGTAGTAAGAAAGGTATAAAGGGTAAGTGAGCAGGCAAGTCCTGATGCTCTTAGAGACCCAGTCCTATGGGTCAGGAAAAATTTAGAAGAATATTTGAAGAAATTGTGGAAAGTACAGCACTGTAGGTGAACTGCCATGAAGAAACCCCAGAGAAAGATGATACTAGAACAGCCTAGGAAGCTGTACTGAAATCCCTCTGGATTCAAGGAGAGCATTTAATCTTAAAATGTATAGGCAGTATTTGTTAGGCTAGAGATTAAATTTAGTGCAAGAGAGCTGGAAAGTCACAGAGAACAGCAATGACTTATTTCGAAAGGGCTTTTGAATGTTAGTGAAGTTGAACGAAAAGCTGTTCTTGGCCCATATTTTCATTAAGTCTTTTTGGTACTACACAAATAGTATAATAAAATTCTCTGATAAAAAACTTGGGAGACATCAGCAGAAAGGGAATTATATATCATGCTTACATGACTGGGTAATTGTAAGAATAATAGGTTTTGGATGCAGTTTAGTATCAGAACATGCAAAGTCCTGCACCTAAGGAACTAATGAGATTTTTCTGCTGTAACTAGGGTAATTAGAAAATTGTGTGAGAAGTGAACCTATGTTCATTAATCAAGCACAGAATGACCATGAGCCAACAGCAATAGAGCTGTGAAGGGGGGACAAAAATAGTTGTCAGCTCTCTTGGGCAAGAGATATCTAGGAGAGACAGGGAGTTTTAATGCCATTATGCAAGATTCCCAGATAATTTCAACTGAGATCCTGAGCAGGGTTCTGGTCAACCAAATTCAGTGTAATGGGCTCCAGTCAGAAGAGGAAGAAAGAAGGTCATCAGTATTGAAGGGGGAGGGCAGAGAGGACATGGATGGCCTCTCCAGCCCAGGGACTGATACCTCAGGTAAAGCAGGGGTGAGGAGAGGATGGAATGTTTCCTGGGAAGAAAGTGAGAGAACAAGCATGAGAGGGGAAGAGGATGAGCACATGCTGTTTCAAATATAAGGACAGTGTTGGCACAAACAACTAACTATAAATTATTTATGAATATATTTTGATTGGAAATTAGATGGAGGTCTCTAAGCAAAGTGAGGTCAGGGTATGGAAACTGTTCAGTTCACTGTAATGTTATGGTTGCATCCCTTATGGAAGAGACTGTTCATAATGTTAGCCTGAAAAGGGTGACTTGCTTGATGAACAAAGATGCACATCTGGGAAACCAGTAAACAAGGTGATTGACTGTCTAAGTCTGATCATGTCTGATGTAGATATTTAGGCACTGAGAAAAAAGAATTGAGCACTGTGGTATTTGAGGCAACTGCAAATTATGTTGATTTTCAACTTCATATACTTTGTGTTTTTTTAATCAAACTAGTGCCTGTACCTGTTCAATTCAGCTACAGAGGAACTATGGGTGGGCTCTTTCAGCATGTGGGATTTCCCTGGCAGGTCTTGTTCAAACACCTGAGGAAGTTGCTGTGCTGACCCTGGGTTTGAGCTGATATCCTGTGTGATACTGAGCAGAGGCAGTGCCATCTCACTGCTTACCCAGCTGCCTCCAGTTCTTTCTATCAGGACTGCTGTGATCATTCATTCCTTCCTGTTTGAACAGTGGAGTTGCCAAATTTTCTTGATGCCTTTCAGCAAGGTTTTTATATTTTATGGGACTCAGTGGATGTTTGCTCTGCATGTCTGAGTGGATTCTCTTGGAACTGTCAGCAGTCCCAGCAGCCCACAGAGCATCACTGCCATACACAGAGGTATCTGGTGGTCTCTCTTTCTTTCACTGGAGAGTCTCCAGGGGGTTGCTTCAGCACTTCTTTACTCTGAAAATTATCTTTAGTGGGGACTATCAGGTGGTAGTTTGTCATCACTCCTCTCTGCCCAGCAGCTCAGGGAAGCACCCTCTCCCCTGAAGCAGTTAGGCAATTTCAGCAGCCTCAAACACAAACACTACTTAAATGAGTGTATTGCAGGATTATCAGGCACAGGCAACTGAAAGGCAGAAGTGAAAACTCATTTTAGCAAGTTCTTTATAAGGTAAAATCAAAGAAGGTTTATCTTTTATAGTGAAAACTTGAAATTCAAGGGTCAAAATGAGCCTGTGTTCATGGTGGCTGCTCACACTCCTGCTATGCAGGGTAGCTGCACAACTATGAATTTCCTGATTCTGACAATTAAATGGGATTCAAAAAGGTGAGGGAAGAATTCCTCAGGACTCTTAGCCCAGTGAGAAAAGCAAAAAAAAGGCACAAGATGAAAGATACTCAACTGTCTGAGCTCAGATTATTGGGTTTTGCACCCCAGGGCAGCACTGGGTATTACAGCCCAGATGGGAAGAATGTAAAAGTTCAAGGACTCCAGGAGTTCTTAAATATTTACTTTAGATTAGTATTTTAAGAGCTGTTTTTTGAATCCCCAGGATGATTTTCAGCTCCTTGTTTTTAATAGGAAAGACTGTTTTAATTGGGATGATTCTTAACAATTATCTGATAAATGAGAAATGGCCAACCCGTACTGTTGATCAGTTTTGTCCAAGAAGCCTCACTATCCATCCACACATCAGTTGTGTAAACCAGCTGCTATCAGTTGCAGTATGGCCTTGTTTATCACCATGGAACAGATGATCATTTGTGGTACTTTTTCTTCTTCTTGGCTTTACTTTAGCAGTTGTTTGTGTGTGACATTTGGTTTTGTCTGGTTTTTTAACAGATTTAGCTCTTAAGGGTTCTGCATGGATTTTTTTAAGAGTGATCATCTTTCTGTGAACAAGGTTTAGGAACAGTGATATACAACTGTGTTCCTTCCTTACTCATTTATGCATGATTATCCCTCTTATAAGGGTTAAATGCTTGTCATCATGCAATTTTTTTTCTGAAAGTCTCTCACAGATTTACTATTTTGAGGAGTGAAAGATTGTTAGAAATGCTTTGAAAGAAGAATGGCTTTTCTTGCTGGAATAATATTTTCTTTTCACACAGGCCACTCCTCCAGTGAACATTCCAGGGTCAGCAAAGTTCACTCCCAATGGCAGTAGCTTTAGCATCTCTTGGCAGTCGCCTCCAGTTACCTTCACCGGCATTCCAGTAAGTGAACATCAAAAAAAGGAAAGAAGGAAAAAGTTTTTAGATCTTTTTGGTTTGTTTCATAGTGTGTAGTTAGAGAAGTAAATGTGACATAACAGGTACCAAAAAGAAACAAAGTAAATACATGCCTCGGATTGCCAGCATGGCATTTTAACACCTTTGTCAGTCTCTTTAATTCAATACATTTACTCTTTTTTTGCATCACTGTCTACAAGCAGAGAAGTGAAGCTATAGTATATACTTCTTAAACTATGTGCTTAACAAAAGAACATTCTGATATGTGCAGGGGTTGGTACTATGTACTCCTGTTCTTAATAAACTAGATGGAAAATCAGCGAGGTGATGGTTATGCTAACAGGCCATTTGGATTCAGGCAGTAGGGCTGTTACCTAAATGAACTCTGAAGGTGAGGCATATTTGAAAAGCACCTGAAAGAAACAGTTGGATGAAATGAAAAGTCCATTTTTAGGGGTCTGCTGATAGAAGAAAATTGTTGTTTTATACAGAAAGTGTGTTCAATATCTGTTGCATTTTGATATTAATATATATATCAGTTTGACAGCTTTTTAATGAAGATGTATTAGGTGTAAATTAAACTCTGACTCTTTCTTCAAAAAAGCAGGTGTACAAGGTCTGATTCCATGAACAGAACTGCAGAAATGCAGTGTGTGTTTAAACAGAGACTTCCAGTGGTCCTAAACATACCACAGTGTGGGTACTACAGGGGCCGTGAAAAACCTTTATGAAGAGTTTGGAGGGATTTAGTTGCCAGTGCCTGGCATGGGGAATGCTGAAAGTAAATGTAATTCACTACTTACGAATAGTAGAAGATCTTCTCTATAACAAATACAAATAAATATTAATGTAATGTATCTTCATTTTATTGGAAAGCATTTTTCATTATAAATTGATATTCTATAATCATTAACCTTTTTGATATCATAACGTCTCAATATTGCACTTCATGAATTTATGAATTTTTAAAGTGTGTTATGTAAGGCACATTGCTCATCCAAAGAACCATATAGCTTTTTTTCTCCTGGCAGTGAGTATTAGACAAGGCGATAAGAGATACTATTTCCCTCCCTTCTCTTCACCAAGTGAATCTCCAAAGCTTCTTACTGTCAACCTTTGGCAAATCTTGGAGATTTTCTGCAGAGGCTGTGGCATCCTGCAGAGCTGATAAAAAATGAAAGTGGCTGAATCAATTACAATGCACTCTGCCAATGAATATTTATTAAATTCCATCAAGGAACAGCTAACAGTGAAAGACATCATGCTGGCAGCAATTTCAACAAGAGTGCCTTAACAGAGCATGCTATCCACAAAGTTCCCTGAGAATTTGATTTCCCAACAATGGAGTTGATACGGAGTAATTATGAAACTGGCTCCTTTTGTGGAGTAGCAGAAACTGGTGCCAGGAATCTAAAAATGCAATTAGCCACATTGTAAATCATACACTTAAGAGGACAGGATTAGACACGTATGTGTCGAGTTTATTTGTTCAGGCAACAACGCTGATCTGTGGCTGTAAAGTAGAGTTCTCAGAAGAATTTAAGAAATACCAAATCACTTTCTGAGAATTGTAAGGAGATGCCAATGATTTAAGTACAATTTGAAAATAATCCTAATACAAAAGCCTGGGGAAACAGTGATGCAGAATTATAAACTGCTCAGGGAACCATTTGAGCTGCCATTATAATTCTAACAACACTTATAAGGCTGTTTAACAGAGAAAAAAGAATAAGAAAAATCTTTTAGCTTTGCACATATTTGACTATTTGTCATCTGTGAGATCATCTATGAATTACAAAGGCCTGCCTGCAGTGAAAAATTACATGCAGTAAGTGAGGGTGCAAAGGCAAAATGGAGTTAAATGAATACCTGTATATTAAATGAAAGTTTTATATCTCCTGTTTCGAAGTAGACTAGGTAATGCTGTATAAAAACAGGTCTCAATTAATTCCCACTCTTACACTGAGTGTAGCTGCTTTAGAAAAGCTATATTATAGGGGACTTTCTCCTTCTTTGATGGTGTTTATTTAAGCCCAGACTATGTGACAGAGCCAGCATACTATAAACTCATGCAATTGTGTACACACAGAGTCCATGAGATTACACACAAGTTTGTAGCACCCAAGGGAACTTCAGAGAGTAAGTCCAAACCATTACTTTTTGCCTGATCCTTAATATTTATTCAAACAGTTTTCTAAAATGACTTTGGAATGCTTTTTTCATGTGGAGAAATCATTGAGAAGAAGACACTAGGTACAGATTTGCAAAAATGCATAGTTCTACACATTTTTTTCATGTTACTAGTGGTGTTGGAATGGGGCCATTCTGCCCTTGACCCATAGAGGGCTGTTGTCTCCTGGTTTTGAACAGGCTTCTCCTAGACCCGTATGTCAATAAGTCCACGAGAGAGGCAAAATTTCAAAATAGTTTCCTTTTGTGGTTTTTTTTACACACACTGTAGTGTTTCTGCATTCTTTCCTGTGAACGTTGAATTTCAATGACACTGAGCGCTCCCTGCTTGCTGTCCTGGGAACTGGGATGTTCAGACACCATGACTTGCATTAAGTCCTCGCTTTTGGACAGTCTTTAACAGAGCAGCACTGACAGGCCCTTGTGAATATGAGTGTGCACAGACTCCTGAGCACCTCAAAACAAGCCGTACATACAGCTATATCAGTTGGAGTTCAATATGTGGCTGCTTTAGGCTCAGGGGTATTCACAGCATCTGAATACAGGCATTTATTTAGAAGTCTTGTAGTCATAAGGGAGGAGAAGCAGCTGAGGTTGCTTGGTCTGTTTAGCCTGGAGGAGACTGAGGGGAGACCTCATTGCAGTTACAACTTCCTCCTGAGGGGAGAAAGAGGGGCAGACATTGATCTCTTCTCTGTGAGCAATGACAGACCTGAGGGAAAGGCATGAAGCCCTGTTGGGGGAGTTTTAGGTTAGATACCAGGAAAAGGTTTTCTCCCAGAGGGTGGTTAAGCACTGGAACAGGTGCCCCAGGGCCGAGGTCACAGCACCAAGCCTGTCTGAGTTCAAGAAACATTTGGACAATGCTCTCAGCCTCATGGTGTGGTTCTTGGGGATGGTCCTGTGTAGGGCCAGGAGTTGGACTTCCATGGTCCTTGTGGGTCCCTTCTAACTCAGGAGATTCTGTGATTCTGTAATTAGGGAGACCTCCAAAGTCCTTTGTGCTCTGAATCATGCATAAGTTAGATTCCCAAGACAGATGGGAATTACACTCTTTTGTACCCCTTTTCTAAAATAACTTTGCAGGTGCAAGGTTGAATGTTGGCACAGTTATGAGTTGCTGCTAGGTGCTGATCTCTCCATGAAGTAATGAAAACAGGATGAAGTTTGCTCTACCACTTCAGACTGAACTAGGAATAAAAATCAGGCACAGCTTGGGAATGTACATGGAGGGTGAATTAATTTATGCAAATAGGATGAACCATGGTGGATTCTGTATCTCTTGGTAGTGGAGGGCTTAACATAATGACCCTATAGTTCCACTTTTACGTAATGTAGGATAAAAGTCTTCCTGAATTCCAGTGTGAACTCCACTGTGTGATGCTGGCTTTTACCTGCCTTCTCATAACTCAAAAAGATTGAACAGGCAAGATCTTTAAGTTTGATAATCTGATCACAAATCTTCTCTGTAACCACATTTTCCCATCGGGAGTTGCAGCTGGAAACTTCAGGTCCTTGCTTAAAAAAAACCACCATCATTTCACTCTCCATTAGACAGCATTTCAGAGGTGAAAAGCCTCCAGGGGCAAGGACTGCCTTCTCAGGGCTTCCTCTTAATCTGCTCCTAGTGTCCCCTGCAGAGGAGAGCAGCTGACTGATATTATTTAGACCTGCTGCAAAGCCTATCAAAATACAAGCAGCTCAGCGTCAGTGCAGTTTAGCTGCCTTGGTGTGCCAGCCCATGGAAACCACCATGCAGACATCCTCTCTGGAGAGTGTGAGGGGAGAGGCTGTCTGCACACTGCAGTTACTGCTCAAGCCTGGTTTGTGTTTGAAAGTAATCAGGATAATTGCTTATAACATAGGAGGCCATCCAAGTACTTTTCTGTTCAATGACAACCAGCTAATATGTTGAGTGTCAGTTAGTAGTGGTAGTGGTAGACACAAAATAGTTGCAGGTTTTAAAAATGTTTCAGAATCCCAACAGAATAACTGGTTGTTGGAAATGACTGGAAAACTGTGCAGTGTGTGGTAAATGCCAAATACTAGAAAAAGTACTATTGCTTTGAATTTTATCTTCAGTGTTTCAATCATTTGTAGGTAAACAAGGGTAGAGGTTGATAAAAGATGAGGGGAAAAAAGTAGTAGACAACAAGCTGGCCTCAGTATTCTGGAATGATATAACAGAAGGAGCTAGTGTAGTCTCTGGATGTATAAAACATGACTTACAGTAAGCAGGCAGAGAGAGAGGAAATTTCCTCCCAAGTTTTGCAGGTATATTTCATATATCAGTAATGGTCTAAACTAGTTTAGAGTGTGAACCACATTTGCAGTTAAATCAGAAATTTCCATAATTACCAGCCGAGAGCAGATTTGAAAGAATGTCTGTACTCCATTACAAGCATTAGTTAGTTTTTTGCTACTGTGCAGTAGCTATTCAATAGATGTTGTATAAAAAAATCAAAGCACCTACAGTAATTCTCTTCAAGTCAGGTCAGTCAGTTCCCATCCTTCCAATATTGTAAGACTTCAAAAGGGCAGGAGTGAAAAGTTGTAGCATATTGGGGTAAGGTAGATTTGTGGCAGTCAGAGGAGGCAGAGAGAACTCAGGCTGCAGTGTGATCAGAAAGCTTCACCAAAGACAGAGCACTTTATTTTTAGTAGCAGCTTCACTTTTATCTACTCCTGTATATAACATGCCAGTACACTATTGGTCAGCAGTTCACCTCACATACATGGAAAGATTCTACTGGTTACAAGGCGTCCACATTCTACAGGTGGTTCTCTGCTCCTTAAGGATGCATTCATCAATCACCTCAGACCTTTAGAGATCCACACACACACTGTCACCCCCACAGTAGTGCAGAGAACTGTGACCATATCTGCAGTTCCTGGCTGCAGAAGGCTCACTCCATGCACCACATGCCCAAATGAAGCCTGCTACGTTCAATATACAACAAAAAAATAAGTGTGCATAATTTATTTCTCATGTTTTAGGTGTAAAGTGGTTGTGGCCTTTTCCCAGGAGCATAATAAAACTGTAGTGATAAATTAGGAATTAAGGCCAAGCTTTATGGCATGTAATTACTCAAATAATGCTGACAAACCCCATGGTCATGTAGGAGACTTCTTTGAAAAGTCTCAGAAGACTAAACTAAACTCAGGAGCATTCACAAGGAGGACACCTGCTGAGAAGGTTTACTGTGCAGAACAAGGAGATAATCTAGTACATCTGTCAGCAGTCTTGATCAGAAGGGCTGCCTTGCACTCCCATTAAACCTTGAAGGGCCACTTTTTAACTGCCCTACAGCAAACCCCCTTCTCCAAGGGTGTCTCTCCACAAAGAGCGCCAAGTCATAGATGGGAGCAACAAGTGAAATCCCTTGATTTCATAGCAAGTTACTGGTATTGATCTCAACACAGAACAGTTTCTTTTTGCAGTTATTTTCTCTGCTGAAGTTGGAGAAAGTTTTCTTAAGAATGAATGCATTTTTTTTATTTCCCAAAACTTCAGTGATGCTGATCTATGTTCTGCTTTGCTCCGTGATGATGACTGGAAGTACAGGGAAACAAAGTGGAGCTGAGGCAATGTACCTAATGCTAAATAGATATCTTCTAAATAAAGCTATAACTTACTTATATGTTTGTATGTTATATAATCCCCTTTCCTGGGTATCCTTGCCACAATGCATCATAATGTGCGTTTTCTGGGAAAAAGTGTTTAAACTGCTTCATATGTGTATGTGCTTCATAAGCAGCTTTTTTGTCTGTATTGACAGGTTTCACCAACCCATAATCGTCCTGCAGGGAGTGGAGAGCAGAAACAGTCCCACACAGTTCTTTCATCACCGCCTAGAGTAGCATTTGGCTTGAGGTATGGGACCATTAGCTCCTGCTGACACACCAGCAGCCTCAGAACCTGGAGGGTATTCAGTGAATAAGATGTCAGTGGCCAAAGAAACAGACAAAGCACATGAGCAACCCTGATTGCTGTTGTCACACAGTTTCTTACTAGGACAGTTCAGAGTAAGCGTTCAGAACCTCTTTTGCTTTTCATTACCATGAAAGGTAAAGTTCGGGGGAAAAGTGAGTTATTGCAAAATGCAAAAGGCAGGTTGTGAAGTGAAACTGCAGGCCTTATGCCAGGCATGTCTGGAGTTCAGATGCAGACCTAAATTTACCCTGTAAAGCAATGCTGTCCAGATGCACTGCCCCACCTGAAGCATCCTGAACTGCATTGCGTGGCTTTGCTATTTTCCCCAAAAGGCTGGGCCATCTTACGTGTTCGCCACCATTCAGTCAGAATGGTATTTGGCTTCCACTGAACTATAAGAAACCATGTCTCACAATAGGTTAGATCAAGGCAAAGCTTTTTAAGCCTTGTCTTCATAGACAGAAGCTACATTCATTTCCATTAAAGTTAACTGATAATTGACCAGAATCTACTTTTAAAGCGTTAAAAAATCAAACTGCGATGCTAAATTTGTTCTGGTAAAGAAACTCTTTATTTCTCACTGTCCTAAAGATGACTGTAATCTAAAATGAGACAAAAGGAAGATTTCATGCTTTTAGTTTTCTTCATGACTCTCAGATCATTGTATATACTACAAACCAAACTCAAAATCTACCCCAATTCATGGATTGTGCTCATTAATTAATATTCAGTAGTCAGAAAATGTGTAGGTATGCAAGAGAGGAATCACCAGGCAATTCCCACATGTGCCATGCATCATATAATACAGGTATTAAACAATTCTGTTGGTACAGTTATTTCATTTAAAGATGCCAGGACAGCTGGCACTGCTGTGGTGAATGTGGGATGCTTGGTGAAGCATTGCTCCTCAGGTTTGATGGCTTGCTGCATGTTGAATAAAAAAGTTCCATTTTAACTGTTACTTGGATCATTTTCTAAACTTGTGAATTTTTGAGTGGGCTTGTAAGATGGAAAACAGGACAGTTGTTACAGCTGTAAAAGCAGGTGCTTCTGCCTTGCTGGCTTTGGGGATGACAGAGAAGGAGCACATGTGAACATGCTGCAAGTGAGGGTAAAGGATAAAACTTTTCACTCACTTTGTTGTTTTTCAGACAATGAGATCAGAGCAAACTGTGCAGGAAAGGACTGGCAAGCTTAGGAGCTTTTCTTCCCTTTGGCATAGCTGCTATCTGCTGATGGTCAAGGTCTGCTGCTCTGAGCTATGAACAAATACTTTACCACAGCTTTGCAGCACTTCTGCCTGATGTGACCTGGCCTGTATTGTGGAACAGCTGTGACTGTCCTTTATGGTGCTTCATGTGGCTAAAGTACAATTTACCTAGTCCAGGTTTAGTTGCCGGCTGAAGTCAGAGCTGTGTGTTCCTGGAATCATCCCAGGAGCAGAGGAACAGGCTCAGCAGCTCATGCAGAGATTTTGGAAGCCAGGCAAGGAGAAGGCTTGGTCCCTCAGAGCTGTGGAGTCATGGCCGTATGTCTGTCTGCTTTGTCAGCTCCCAGCGGATTTGAAATGAGCCCAAATCCCCTTGAAACACCCAAGGCTCTGCCTGCTGTGCTACATTGAGATTATTGTCTTGATTTTAGGGTGCAAAGCAAAGCTACTAAAGCACCTTGCTAACAAGCTTCCCTTTCTCTCTGACAGGAAGCCTAGAGGGGAGGGGAAAAAGTGTCGGAAGGTCTATGGGATGGAGAACAGAGATATGTGGTGTACTGCCTGCCGATGGAAGAAGGCCTGCCAAAGGTTCATCGACTAACGATTGAAATTATGCAGAGGATTTGGGGATGGGGGAGAACAACAGCAGAACCAGATTGCTGCAGCTGCACTGTATCACTTCCCATTTTCCCCTCCAGTGATGTGGTGTTGGGTCTTTTGGTTTTTCGGGTTGTTTTTTTTTTAAAAAAAGAGCTTTGTATTTCAAAGTGAAGCACTTGTAGCCAAGGAGAAGCACTAATTAAAACCTGTGTGGAGCAATAGAGAAAAAAAAGCAAAATCAAGAACACACAACAAAATTCTGTCTTAGTAAGCATGGAAACCAAAGCAGCTATTAATGTTCTTCTGTACAAGAAAGGAGAAAGTTAATTATTTTGCTAACTCTGTGAGCTACTTGCTCCTTAGGATCATTTTTAACCATTTCAGTCTTTGTGCTGTAAACATCTGTATTTGCTAAACGGAACAAATTTTCTTTTCCTGAAACAAAGATATCTTTTTGAAAGCTTTCTAATAAACACTTCAGAGTCATATAAGCTACAGTCTTCTCAACAAAAGCTGTTCTAAGACTGGAGACTGCTAAATAATTCTCCTGATACAAATGATCATGATTATATTTTTGAAGGGGTGATGTGGGGAGGAGTTGGGATTTTTGTTTGTTTGTTTGTCTGTTTGTTTATAGGGGAGAAGCAGAGTCTGAATTTGCAGAAAGGACAAGCAGTACTCCTGGATGATTTTTAAACCAGTCACAGACCAGTGGAGTGGAACAGAGTAATTTAAGTACCAAATTGGATTTTGATCCTCTAGAGGAAGAAAAGCAGCAATGTAAATTCACCAGCAGATACGGTCACGAGAAGTTGAGGGAAGAAATCCAGTGATGCTTGATTGAAACCATATGAACATAATGAGTGTCCAGTAGCTTTTCTTACCACTCTCCCCCTTCTGAGAGAGGATGGCAGTTGGACCAGTACGGATGTCACTGCAGGAGACCTATGAAGAACTGGTAAATGCAGCTACTAGGATTATATGTAATATCTATTCAGGGACATGATCCAGCCCAGCAGTTCTGCTTTTGCTTACTTTTCTCTTATTTGAGAGATTGTTGTTAAGATAATGGTTTGTTCAGCTTCTTTTTTTTTCTATTAAAGCTACTAAGATTTATTTGACGCAAAAAATTGGTAAAGAGAATACCCCCTTTCCACAACATCATCTCAGAAAAAGAAGTACAACAGCAAAGGAGCAACGTATTTATGGTAAAAATCCATTTCTTAACTCATTTTGATATACTAATTAAAAGGTTTCTCTGCTTGCAATATTTGGATTGGTTTGGGTAGTTTGCTTGCTCTGTCCACTGGGAAGTATACACTGGAATGCGGCAAGCTGGTGTTCTGTCTCAACTTGTATCAAATTACTGCTAATTAATGATTATTTCATTGCAAAAATAAAGTAAGGATTTACTAGGAAATGAATGTATATGGTTAAATGATACTTGCCTGTTACAGAAAACAAGACACCTTGAAAAAAATTAGACACAGAACAAAACTTTGCCTATTAATAGAGGCCTGAAGGGCCACAAATGCCTCGATTATTTTTTCTTTCATAATATTTGAATCAATTAAAATTAGACCAAATCTTTTTCTTCTTCTTTTTTTTTAATTGTCTAAGCTGGCTCATTCTCACTGAAATAGGGGGACTTTTAAATGTCGGAACAACTTTCTAAAATCTGGTGAAAAGTTCACTTGATAGCTGTAGTGAGCATGCAGTGCTGCTTGTGCCTGTGTAAAAGCACAAAATGACAATGCAGTTGTTTGGAATGTACACTGTGGATTCAGTAAGGTAGCACAGAAAAGAAAAATCTGTAATAGGAGCTACTGAAAATGATCATCTGATATTCTATGAACAAGTTAATTGGGCAATCAGATGCCTAATTTGAGCATGCTATTTCTGCAGTTATTTACAAATTGTGTAATTTACATGCACAAGTGGCAAGATATGCTTGCATGCATGCAATCATTTGATTTTTTTCCCAATTGTGTTCTCTAAGTAATTTAAAAAAAAAAAGGAAAATAGACTCTCAAAGCTGGTAAGACCCTGAAATATATGCACCTACATGTGTGTATGACTATTTTTGTATGTGTGTGTATATATATATATATGTAAAACTATATATATTATATAGTTTTATATGTGTATATAAAATCTGGAATCAATAGGGAGGAGAAGATTGTTTTCTTTAGAAATAGAAAAAACAAGACACTAAGGGTTAGTGGCTATGGATATACATAACCACTGTATTATCTTCTTTCCTCTTAGTAAAACATGGGTTGTGGGTTTTCTTTAAATGTTGTATTTTTTCAATTTCTGTAGTAAAATACCTCATAGTAATTCACAGACATTTCATCTTCAAACACTGGGCTTGCTGATGGTGACTTTTCCAAGATACTCCTGCCAATTTGCCCCCCGCTTCCCATTTTTACAAGCACTCCAAGACTGTAAAGCATTCCATAATTTTTTTGACTGTTGTTAGACTAACAGTATTTGCGTATGTATTTGTTGTTCCCCTCCTTTTTCCTTTGGAGGATTTTTTTGAAAATAATGTATCAGATTGTATATTGTTTCTATAATATCATGGCATTGTGAGCACCTTTCCCGAGGGCACTTTATGAATTATTGTAATAAGATTATTCTTTATGAATTTCTGCACAGAAGAATGGTTTTGTCACCAGACTAGATTGCCCTCTGATACAAATTGGATATGGATTATGTAAGGAAAAAAAGCCACAAACCATCAAAACAGGAGAGAAAGTTTGTGTTAAAAAGGCAGAGGACAGAAAGGTACTTCATAAATCCTACCAGGACAAAGCTAAGTTACTGGTATTTTTACACAATCTTTAATCAGCAGTTTATATTAAATCAGTTTGGGATCTTACAGCTGTGGCATTTTGATTTGTANAGACTCTCAAAGCTGGTAAGACCCTGAAATATATGCACCTACATGTGTGTATGACTATTTTTGTATGTGTGTGTATATATATATATATGTAAAACTATATATATTATATAGTTTTATATGTGTATATAAAATCTGGAATCAATAGGGAGGAGAAGATTGTTTTCTTTAGAAATAGAAAAAACAAGACACTAAGGGTTAGTGGCTATGGATATACATAACCACTGTATTATCTTCTTTCCTCTTAGTAAAACATGGGTTGTGGGTTTTCTTTAAATGTTGTATTTTTTCAATTTCTGTAGTAAAATACCTCATAGTAATTCACAGACATTTCATCTTCAAACACTGGGCTTGCTGATGGTGACTTTTCCAAGATACTCCTGCCAATTTGCCCCCCGCTTCCCATTTTTACAAGCACTCCAAGACTGTAAAGCATTCCATAATTTTTTTGACTGTTGTTAGACTAACAGTATTTGCGTATGTATTTGTTGTTCCCCTCCTTTTTCCTTTGGAGGATTTTTTTGAAAATAATGTATCAGATTGTATATTGTTTCTATAATATCATGGCATTGTGAGCACCTTTCCCGAGGGCACTTTATGAATTATTGTAATAAGATTATTCTTTATGAATTTCTGCACAGAAGAATGGTTTTGTCACCAGACTAGATTGCCCTCTGATACAAATTGGATATGGATTATGTAAGGAAAAAAAGCCACAAACCATCAAAACAGGAGAGAAAGTTTGTGTTAAAAAGGCAGAGGACAGAAAGGTACTTCATAAATCCTACCAGGACAAAGCTAAGTTACTGGTATTTTTACACAATCTTTAATCAGCAGTTTATATTAAATCAGTTTGGGATCTTACAGCTGTGGCATTTTGATTTGTAACTTCTCAAGTTACTGCATCTCACTTGTGGCCAGTGGTAGTGAGACAGCTCGGCTGTCTGGACCTGCATCAGTTGCTTTGTGCTTTGAGATACAATTACTTCGTGTCCCATGAGCACTTTGTTGTCTGCCGAGATCCCTTGGTGATCCTGACACACCCAGAACGGACAGAAACGTCAGCAAAGCCTTTCCACTGCTGCCAGTATGGCGCGTAGCCTGGAGTAACCTCTTTCATTTTTCAGTCTCTTGCTTCTGTGTTGCTTTGAGCTGCATTGCTGTCCTTCTAACACCTGATTTATCTCACAATTCTGCACTAACCACTCCAAAACAGTCAGATTTCTTTGTTATCTCAAGGAAGACCTAGCCTGAATTCTGTGGTCATTTACTGTCATCAGTACATGCCAGTCCCCCTATTTTCGGTGTCTCCGTGGAAGGTGGGGCATTTTGTCTCTGACCTCCCAGAGAAGTTGGAAAGAATGGCCTGAATGTATTGTGCAGTCTCTGTGTGCTACAGGGATTTGGATGTGGGTTATCTGAGTCGAGAGTGAGAATTGGATATAAAAATGTAAGGATCTCTTTTATTCTTACTATTATTATCTATTTAACTACTTATTGATGCTGGTAACAGAAATTGCCAACATCCATATGAGAGTGGAAATCAACTGTATTAATCCCAAATATTTTTTTTAGGAGTTTCCTTATAACAAAGCTATTTCCCACATCCTCATTTCCCCATCTCTTGAATCTGGAAAATGAGATAATTTTAGAAGTGAGAAATTTGGATGGCTGATTTAATATGGGACTGTTTTGATGGGCAGTTTTAACAGTATTTAAACTGCTCCTATATGAAGCTATTGGATGTTAAAACTCAGATCATCTTAGGCATAAAATAGTTTCTACCCAAAATAATGTGCCTGATTCTCTAGTGCCTTGCACAAATGCGATAGGATATACAAGATGCAAAGTGAGTAAAAACTCTTCTGTTCCAATTTGCAAGGTTACACTTGCTTTTAATGAGTACCAGTCATCACCTCATATGTACCTGTTGGCATGTCAGCCCTGCTTGTGTGAGTAAGCTGAGCAGAATGCCTGTCTGTCCAATTACTTTTTCAAAATCCTTAGCCTTGTATGAATGGTAGCTGTCCAGTTATCTGCAAGTTCCTTGCAGCCATTCACTTTTGCCGACATCACTGTTTTCATTCCTTCTCCCTTTTTTATGATAATGACTAGATAGGCAACACAACAGGATGCAAGGCTTTAGCCAGAAGATCTTGCAGAACCTGCATGTTAGGATAGATTCCAGCTCTGTGCAATGTCCCAGATGTTCTTGTCTCTGGCTTTAGTTTGTCATTCATTCTGATCCAGTGAGTCAGGATGTTTTTCTATTGCTTGCTGTGGCCTGGGACCAGCTAAAGTGGCCCTGCTGAGAATGCAGGACAATCGCTGTGAATGTGGCAACACAAAGGGATTTGTTTCTTCCGCTGCCTGTATCTTAGAACACCTTTTCAGAAACAGGACAAGAAGTTAGAAGATTGCTAGCCATGTGGTTGCCAGTGGGGCTTCTTTCTGTTGGTTCAAACTATAGGCATCTGCTGCACCGTTTCTTAGAAATACTCTGATATGGAAACATTTGTAAAGTCTCACCTTGGTCTTACCTTTTATTCAGTCTTCCTGTAATGTGGCAGCACTGAAACTGAGACCAGAATGGAGTATGGGATTTAATCCCATTTGTCAGGATTTTTCTGGTAGATAACCAGGCCATTGTAAAGCACCATAGTGTAGATTTTGTTCCAGTATAAGTTCGGCAGAGTTTATGGCACCTTTAGAAAATAGCTAGAAAGTAAGTCATGGGCAAAAATTAATGAAGCTGAGGGTTTAAATGCATTCTGTATCTCCTAGACATGATTAGGCCTTGTCTGCGTCCCTATGGAGCTTGAAAAGCTTCAAGCTTGCAAAACAGCCAATGTACAACTGTAGCTGGTAGTGCCACTTGAACTGCTCCTTCCACCTTGGACTACAATGATTCACATTGACCATGCTCTCACTTCTCTCCAAATGTGGAATGTAAGGAGTATGTGTCTTCCACTTTCAACTTCCTCGATATGGAAAACAGTCATTATGTTCTTTGTACTTCACACAGACCATTTCTAATAGCAATCCAGAAAGACCCTGAAAACAGAAATCAGCCTATTTGTGATGGCACCTGGCAGAAGAAGGTACAGGTTGCTCTGATGTTTGCTCATACTCACAGCAACAATTCATTCAGCTGGTGAATGGAAGGGAATAGATAAATTTAGTTCCAAGCCAGTGGGGTTTTTTTAACGCATCTTAATACTAGGAATGTTTCTCCTTCCATGTTTGAATCTGAATGTGAGATCCCTAATATACCCTGAGGGAAATAAATTTAGCAATAGAAATACTGTTTCAGCTTTCCTGCTGCTTGGGCACATGAACAACATTGTACTAATGAGGTGGGGGTTCAAAATTAAATCCAAATTCTTTATGTAATTCAGTCCTAAAGATGGACTTGAACATTCTAAAATGTTTGAATATTAGTATTTGCTGTTTGCCAATTCTCTTTAAATATTCAGGTTTGATTTTGGAGTCTGTATCTTAGTGTGTGATACCCTGCAGCAATTGGTATATGATGTGTAATGTCCAGATAAACAGAAACTACTAAAATGTTTTTTAAAAATGCCATGGGAAGACTGGGAAATAAAAGATAGTTAATACAAATTTCCTCAGGGAACATAAGAGGGCTGTAAAGGCAGGATGTGGGTTCATTTAGGTGGAAGATGGCTAGGAAATTGAGCGTTTTTTCTATTTTAAGCAAAATTTAAAAAGCAATATGTCACTACTTGAATTATTAAAATTAGAATGAAGCACTACATGATGAATATGATCCTACTTAATGTTGTAGCTTATGAAGTTCTAAATAGAAAAAAAATATAAAAATATAGAAAATTAACTTGAACCATAACCTAACCATAATGTAAATCTATACATTTGTATAAATCTTTTCAGGATTTTCTGTAAATATAAAAGCTTTCTTGTTTATACAGTTGCTTGGTCAAAGCATGCTTTGTCTATAATTGGATTACTTCTTACCAAATGACTTCAGCAAGCAAAAAAGCACTATGTCAGCACGATATCCTGGAGAGTTGTGTACTGCACTTTGCAAAGGGCTAATTCAACGTGCCACCACATATTTTTTTTCCTATCTGCAAACCCAATGTTTTATTGAACCATGTTAACTAGTGTTTTGAAATTCTGCAAATTTGGAAATTCTCAATTTCGCTTTATTTTTACACGGAAAAATTATTTTTGATCCATAGTAATTTTTTCCTGTCAACTCTTCTTCCTGTGCCCTGGGACTCTGTTCCGCAAATTCCCAAATGTGTGACGTGAATGAAAATCAGGATCTTCAGTATTAGGACATAGAAGTGTAAATAGCATTTACGTGGCATCAGAATTCATAGTATCTGTATTTAACTGTAGTAATTAATTCTTACAGTAATGCCAGCAAATCTTTCAGGGAAGGGGAGCATGTGATCTATGAATTAGGAGGTATGGCTGTGCAGAGGTTTCTACTGGTATTCCAAGAATAAAATGTAGGCTCAGGTTCATCTTCAGAGCACTCAAGTATGTGTTTACCTCAGCTTGTGGAGTTTGCTGATGAGAGTCTCTGTGTTTCTAAAGCTTGGCACACATTTTTATGCTTCTCTGAAGCTGGGCCTTGGCAAGAGCAGATACTCTTATAGCTTTGTTTGAAATATGCACTTTGTGGGACTTTTCCTGGGTTTATGCAATTTACCTTGTATTTAGAAAGACAAATTTAGATCATTCTTTTTTTAGTATTATTTTTTGCATTGCAAAAGGGAAAGTGCAAAAGAAGACAAGTTCAGCTGTACATTTCAGCATGTGAAAGCGTTGCTTAGGTTTGTAAAAGCCGTGTATTTGCCATCGAACTCAAAGGAACTCACTTGAGCACAACAAGGAGGTCACATTATATAAATTTATATAGTTCCCTGTACACTTAACACTCCTGGCAACTGGAGGCATAGGAGCTCTGAGTATGCAAGGAAATAAATGAATTTTACCTAAAAACCTTAGGAATACAGTGCTTTTAAGCCACAAATGATGTTGTCTGTGTGTAATTTTTAGTGTAAGAGAAAATAGACAGTAGCCTTATTAACCAGTGCAATACTTACAAAGGGCTAAATTATGGAAACAAATGTTGTGTGTTTGTACATCACTGCAAAGTGTGCACTCTCTGAAAACTGACTTATAGCACTGGGATCTTATTACCTCTCTGAAAATATAATGTTGGTATAATTTTATAACCATTTATTATACATTATGAAACAGGATTTGGGATTGCTTAAGGACCAAAAGGAGGAGAGGAGAAATTGTAAATCACATAGAGTAGTGGTATGTTGTTCTACATGGCACAAGGAACCTAAAACACCTTTACAAAGCCATAAAAATTCTGGATTATGGAAAGAAAAAATCTCTTGCACTGAGTTACAGAGATAGTTTACTCTGAAATTTCCCATAGTGACATGCAAATGATTACTTCATGTTCAGTATTTGCTTTGTCTCTTGCATTATCTTACTGGGCTTCATTTGTTCATATTCTGATGGTGAAAACATTCCTAAATTACCCTTATTTGGCTTGAAATTGTATACTTTGGAAAATAACTTAAAATGGAGAGAGTTCTTCATTATACTGTACAGTCTGAATGTGATCATATAACATGATCTGCTCTGACTTTAAGTGGAGAGTTCATACAGCAGATTATAGGAAAAGATGATGTTTAGGGTTTGTTGTTCACTCATGAGAAAGATTTGAACAGTCAAACTAACAGTTCCGCTCGTATTTCTTGCCTCTGTCTTCACTGTGGCGTCATGGAGTAAAAGGCTGCCAAGTACAGTGTATCTGGCTATCCTACACCTGGAGTTTTTTGTTGTGGGTTTCTTTGGGGTTTTTTTGCTATCAAATAATGACATATATGTCATCTTCCCGTCTCGCTTTCTTTTTTTGTCTTGTGCTCAGAGTCCAGAATTAACTGGAAGACAGGAATAATCGGATTTGTTGAACAGAAGGCTGTTCAGTTGTTTCCTTGTTTTGACTGACTTCTAGCAGAGGGCCAAAGGACAAACTCAATCTCAGTCCAAAGAGGTTTGAGCCAGTCAGGCAAGACCTGAAACAGAATTGCTCAGAATTGAATCCCAGTAGGAGAAAACTCATCTTAAACAGTCAGCTACGGAAGTTCTGTGGTTTGATTTTTGTGGTGTTGGTTTTTTGTTTTCTGGATTTTTTTCTAAATTACAAGCCTGATAAAAGGTCTTGTTACACAATTAAGAGCATAATGCAGATCACAGTATAACCAGCTGTGCCCTCAAAGAAGTACAGATTTTCTCAGGAGCGTTTCAGTTATTCCTGTGCATTGATAAGGACTGCTCACATGAGTAATGGTTGTAGAGCAAAGGCACATGGGTTTTCCTCCATGTGACTTTCCACTGGAATTGGGAGTGTGAAATTGTGAATCTCCCTTTCTGAGCACTTGAGAATTTTGCTGTTAGGCTTTGTGAGGGGGGTGGATGCATACCTAGGTACATTTGCATGGTTGTCAGAAGAGTTTCTGGAAATGCCAAAGTGGCAGTAGTGGTGTGATAGTGTCAGATTTAAGAGCTATTAGGCAGGTGGTATTCAGCCTATTCAGCCATTGTAGTGATACCTGGCATGGGGAGAAGGAGGTCTCTCAGGATGGGATCCAGGATAGCCAAGTTTTTTTGAAGGGAGTCACCACCATAGTCCATGGTGCTGTTGGCTGGAGCAAGTGCTGACTTTGTTGTGTCCAGCTTGAGGGGAGGTCGGTTTTCCATGTGCATTCGTGACATGTTCATAGGACAGAATGGTCCCACAAAACTGTGGGAGAACTTTTATGTTAAAGAAAGTCACTGAATAAATTACAGTCTCATCAGAGTTGAAAACCGAAGTGGTTGTTTCCCTCCTTCCAGAGCCATGCTGTGGCTCTCAAGGGGGCTCACACAAGAGCCCTGTAACCTTAACCAAGTCTTTTTCCCAAAGATTTGCTGGAACCCGGCACTGAGCCCTAAACCAAGACCATTGTGAGTTTGACTCCCACGTAATGTAGGCTCTTTCCAACTCTTTCCCAACTCTTACACTTTGTAAGTTAGTGTTTTATTAGTAGACCTTTATAAAGGGGGCATCACCCCATTCCAGGGGCATCTCTGACACAGCACCAGCCACCCCTGCATTTGCAGGGAGCCAGACATTATCTTTTGTCAGTCATGATGTTTGGCAAATTTTATTAGACCTTTATATTTCACCTAAGGCTGCAGTTCCACAACAGATTAGGTTGGCATAAGTTTATGCCACTCTTGAAAAAACTCCTCCTGCCCCAACAGAGAAATGTCCCAAGTTATGCTGGTTTGAACCACTTTTGTAAGTGTAGGTCTATATAAAATGCCTAAAGGCCAGATTAGCATATGGCCTGATGGGTTTGTACCTTTGCTCTTTCATGTGGCAGGCACAATTATACTGTCTTTATACCATCCTGTCTTGGCTGGAGTCTCATTAAGGCCTGGACTTGCACATACTCCTATAGCAGGAAGCTCAGGAGAGTTCCACTTGTGGCTGGTGGCATTGATTTTGATATGAAATGGAATCTGTAGGAGGAATGAGTGGACTTAGATCAATAATCATACGTGCCATGAATCTTGAGACTACATCTTAACTGTGCCGTGGTTTTGCTAAGCAGATACTGGAGAAGTTAAGGGACAAGTGGGTATGATCCCTGTATGGGCCATTCATCTAAGAGTTGGACACAACGATCCTTGTGGGTCCCTTCCACTCAGAATATTCTGTAAAAAATTCTATGAAAATAAAAAGCAACCTTACTAGAACTTGTTCCTCCTTGACCCCAGTGACATCCTAGAAACAGTCTGGAGTTACTCAGGATAGTCTCTGGCTCTGCAAGGTTCGTGTGGGTGTGGGATGTCATGACCTCTCTAGGAGATCTCTGGGCCACAAAAGAACAGGGCATACTTCTTGTCAGACATGATGGCAAGTAGGAAAGATCCTCAGCTGCTTTGCTAGTTCAGTTTTTCAGCCTCTTTCTGTTATAACATCAGTTTAATAGTGATGGAAATGCAGGGAAAAAGGAAAAGGGTCATCAGGTGAGTGAAGGAAGAGGACGGTCAGCATCAGTTGCACTGTGTTTTTTTAACTCTGTGCAAAAGCAAACGTTCTCTTGTCACCTGCTACTCATATATTATCTCATGTGACTAAAGTACTTCCATCATAGAAGGAGGTGAATTTAGTACAATTTAAGCAGCTGTAGGAAATCAAAAGCCCAATTGCCTAGTTTTTAATAATATAGGATTTTTAACACACTGCCTGCAGAAGACTACAGTATTTATATCCACACAGCCTTCTGTCTTGTTTCAGTCACAAAAGGGAAAATACTTGCCTGTACACATTATTCCTCCTTTGTTTCCTATCAAATCTTGTTTCAGAGAATATAAAGTAAATTTTTCTTTTTTAAAAACATTTTTTCTGAATTATTATTTTTATAACCAGAGCATTTCCTTTTTCATTTCAGTGTAAAATTATTGAGCTTTAATTTGCTCTGCATTGCACTTTATATATATTTTCACTTCTTGGGCCATGTATTTTTTATATTTTAAACAATAGAGGTTTTCTTAATGTAGATTAACTAGAAATTAACCATGAAACTAAAATGTTTTTATAAATTGCAAGTTCCATAAAATACAGCAAATAATCTATTTAGGTTAGAGACATTTTTAATGATACATTGAGAAATATTATAGCTTCGAAGATTATTTACCATTTTGTAAATTGAATACACTAATGGATATCATGGTTTAAAATGGAATATGAATAAGCAGGAGACAAAGTTCCAGAACATTGGATTTGCTTATGTGCAAAACCTGAATTAATTTAATTTACAGTTTTTTTAAAAGTAGCCTAATTAGTTTGAAGAAGCTTGAAACAATTTAATAGGCAAGTTTAAAATGGAAAAAGCTCACAGAAAAGTTGAAATCAGTTTAACTTAACCACCAAAGGGCTGTTCTGCATTGTACTGAGGCACTGCTGTCTGGTGGGCAGCCCGTGAAGCCCCTCGGCTTTGCAGGGGCTGAGCTCGACACCAGCAGAAGTCGGATGCAGGTGTGCATTTCCCTGCTTTCAACAGCAGCTCTCCAAGCTGTTACGCTTACAGGCCCACTGCCAGGTTGGCAGTGGTATTTCCATTTGGTTTTTCCAGCCTTCATTCACACTAATTTTGGGAACTAGTGTCCTAAAGACAATCCTCTTGTTCCTAAATGAGCAAGTGAACTCATCTTCCCTCTAGTTTTGGTGTTAAACTTACAGCTCTGATACTGTTGCATGTAGTGTATCTTAAGAATTTGTAGATGCCAGTTTCAGCACTTTGAACAAAGAGCAGCTACTCTGCCCCAGTACAGAATCCCTTCAAATCTTGTGGAGTACATGGAAAAATAAAGAGCTTTTTGACTTTTACTTTGTCCAAACTCTTTTATTCCAAATCACACCTAGAAAAGAGGGGAAGACAAAGCACATGGTAGTGAAGAGGGGAGCAAGAGGCATCGATGTGATACTTTCTTCACAGCGTGATCCCTTCCTGGGCTCCCCTCACCCAGGCTGATGAGTGTGTGTGCGTACAGACCATGCACAGCATGGAAGTGCTGTGAAATCCCTGCTAAAGCTCTCAGTTGGCCACCTCCCAGAGCCCTCACTTCTTTTAAGAGACTTTGACTTTCTGCTCTCTCACTTATACATGTATACATAAAAGCCAAACCTGACTGCTGCTCCAATAGCCTGGCTACACTCTCACCTTGAGCTGCAAAATATATTGCTTTGCCATTTTTAATCAAACTGCAGTTTTGCCTACAAAAGATGGTGTTTCTGCATGCTGTAAAGTAGTTGCGTCCTTTCATGGAGCACCAGGAGTCCCTGGAGGGAGGCAAGCATAGTGCTGGTGGCATGCAAGCTTTGTGGTTAACATCAGCAAGCACCTGATGCCTGTGCTGAAAAGAAAGCGTAGACTGATGCCACGTGTACATCCTACCACAAAGATGAGGCCTGCACAGCACTGCTTAGGTCTTGGTATGATGGGGAAAATTAAGCTTAAAACCTTTGTACTCAGCACAGAGTGTCTCTGAAAACTCAGTCTGTATTTGGCTGAGGAGCAAGAGTAGTGACAGGCCTTCTCCAAGGTGATGGTCTGTCAGGCAGCACAAATAACAGCTCTGTTGCCTGATTGGTTGCTGTGTGTCCATTTATGTGTTGAGGAAGTCGTAGGAGAGAAGACTTTTGTGTGTAGATGCTACTCCTCTGCAGTCTGGTTTGATTCTGCCCTCTGGGGGCAACCTGTGGCCCAACAGCACATTTAGATAAGGTGCTCCTACTGACTTGCACATAGCAACAAACTCTTACAAGAACCGAGTGCTTTTGCTTTTGCTTTAAATAAAAACATAGAATGAAATGCCACTGTGCAGACCTTTGCTAGACTTTTACTGTCTCCCTGTAGCGCTGGCAGTTGGGGAGAACTTCAGAATTCAGAGGATGTTGGCCATAACTCATCAAAAAGCCCCTGTAATCTATTGCCCCTGAAAATGTTTTAGTGCTAGATCAAAACCACACAGAGCTGGGCTCTCTGAAATTCCTCTAAGAATTTTGCTGTTACTTCATATGAAATGAAGTGTTAATATCTTTGTGTCTGCAGCTGAGTCAATACCACCTGCTGATCCAGGAGCACTCCCAGTAGACTTCAGATACCTAGGGAGTCACAACAAGTCAGGACACTCCAAACACTTCAGATGTTTTTCTTACATTAAAACCATTTGCAAAATAAGCAATGTGTCTATTAATGCCTAAAAGTTGATGGAAATAATTGAGTTAAAATACTGAGAAATATCTGCTTGCACTCAAAACTTTAAAGAAAGGCTACAGAATTCCTAGCAGAGTAACTTCTTATAAAAAACAAGATTTTTTTTTCTCAAGTTATTCAAGTAATTCAGGTAATGAATAATTTGTTTCTGGATATTGGGTTTTAAAATGAACAAATCTCATCCTCTTGCAGTTGTAATGTTCATTGTTTATATGGAAAAAAGTCTTTACTACTTT
Source organism: Sakesphorus luctuosus (assembly GCA_013396695.1). Classification (NCBI taxonomy): domain Eukaryota; kingdom Metazoa; phylum Chordata; class Aves; order Passeriformes; family Thamnophilidae; genus Sakesphorus; species Sakesphorus luctuosus. The sequence goes on from VWZD01012268.1 coordinate 560,409, forward strand.
TTCATTTCCCAGTGAACAGTTTGCTAGCTACAGGCAGTGTATCTTGACTTGAGATTGCAAAATATGCTTTGATAATTTTACTCTTCTCCATGCGAATCCTGGTTAACTGATTATTAGTTTTTCAAGCTTCAGAAATGCTTTTGTGCAATTTCCCTTGATACGGTTGAATTAAAATTGCAAGGAAGAAGCTAAGTCAAATCTTAAGTAAAAATCAAGTACGTGAAACAAACATGAAGGTAAAGTATCATAAGAAAAAATTCATTGCTGAATGAAATATTTATAGAACATGCTGATTATTAAAGAGCAGGGATTTTTGTTAAAGTTACATTTAGTAGCAAACCAGTGCGTTTCAGTAGGTTTCAGTGACAAAGCAATTTTTCTTCAGAAAAAGTGAAGATGGAAAACAGCATCAAAATGTATCACTTAAACTAAGATTTTTTCCTTCTATTTAAGCCCATCCTACCTGGTACATTATTGTTATGTTCAGGGATGCTCAGGACAACAGACATTCCTCATGGGAAGCAGCTAGGTTCCAGTGTCAATTAAATAACAGCAAAGTGAGCAAACGCATAGGATTTTCTAAATAGTACCTCAAGGATTGCAAAAAAACCCTCTATTTGCTACTGAACTAGAATTTCAGCAGTTTAGAAGAATCATGTTTTAATCAAGGTCACACGCCATAATTAAAACCAGGTTTCTGTTGGTTGGCTTGTTTGTCTTAGAAGGCTACTTCTCAATAACCCTCAAAGCAGAGTATGTCAGTATTGAAATGTCCACGGTTGAATATCTTGAAATCCTAAAATACATTATTACAGAAACAATAGCCTTTGAATGAAAAAGTACTTAAAATTATCTCAAAAAGCAAAAAGAAAAAGCAGCTAGTTCTCTATTTGAGAAATGCCATTCAGCTACCATTGACTCCCAAGCTGTATGTTTAAGTGGTCTTCCGTGGCTTGCATTTTTGTTAAAAGCAGATGGTGATTAAACTATATAGCAAAGAACCTTCCTTTGATCTTTGTAAATGAATGTATACATACAAACTATGCATTTTCACACAGCTGCATACTGTATCTTGAATCAGTTCAACTCCAACCTTTCCTCTAGGTTAGCAACTCTCGAACTTCTGGAGCTGAAGGTGCTCCCATCTCCTTTAGCATTTATTTGTCTCCTGTCTTGTTTCTGCTCTCCAAAAACCTGAGATGCAGGATGGAGGAATGCTGAGCAGCAGGGCTCCAGGATCAGAGTGGAATGGGCACCCCCAGCCAAGGCAGAGATGTGGCATGTTCTGGGAGACCACTTTGGGCTCCCATGCGCAGCGTGGCCAAACAGAGGGACATGGTATCTGTGCTCGCTCTGCCAGAGCTGCTTCAGCCCCTGCACCTCTTGCACTCTTGCTCAGCATCTTGGACCCTGAGGGAGCCGAGTGGGACCAGCAGCTGCTCTCACATGGGGTCAGTGGGAATTTGCACTCAATGAAGCTGTGCCAAGGAGGACCCTCTGCACCTGGGCTGGCAGGGGCAGTGTTTTTACCCAACCCCGTCAGCCCAGTTTCATTCTGCCCATCACTTGCCCACAGTGCTCTGCAGCACTCACGAGGGCATGAGTGGCTCCTCAGGGGTTGTGGTCTCGCTGCTGAGACCTGCTGCCCCAGGCAACGCAGTGCTCAAAATGCTCAACCCTTCATCCTGATCACTGACTGGACTTCAGGGCTGGGATATGTAAAGGATGAAGGATCAGAGCTTGCTTTTAGTATACCTTCTGTTGGAAGGGAGCAGTAAAGATGGAAAATGGGCTTGTTCCTGTAGCTGGTATAATTAAATAAAGGAAAAAGATATTGCATGCAACATTTCTTACTTAAATTTTGGGTTGTTGCTGTAACATACACCAGTCCAGTCTACTAAATGAATGAAATGTGTTTCTTACACTTTATTCTACAGGAAGAAAGACCAAAAAAATATAACTATTAAGAATATCCTTGCTTTAAAGTAAAGCAAGCCTGGACTCAATAACAAAGAGATTTTGTTTGTATGCAAACTACTTAAATATTTGATACTAGTATGAAGACAGTAGTATTCTTACTTATCCAGATATGTGCACTCATCTAGGTTGTGTTTAATTGAAAAATATTTTTGCAATATGTATTTGATAGGCTGAAACTTTTAATTTTCTATTCTTTACAGGAATTAGTGTGGCAATTATGTTTTTCCATTTTTCGCGCTAGCTGCCCATGCTAGTTGTCCTTTTACATAAAGAATATTTCTACTATTTCAGAGGTTTTTGGGTGGTTGTTTTCAAAGGGGGGGTCTGCCCCAGAGGGTTCCTGGGGGGTGCCCAGTGTGGGTGGAGGAGACTTTATGGAGTGGGCAGGTCACCCTTACTGGGATGTTGCCTGTCACTGCAACAGACAGACACGGATTCATTTCCCTGCTGGTGGGCCTGGGGTTGCTCCAGCTGCAGTTCCTCAAATCAAAGCTCTGACTGACACAGTCAGTCCTTTGCTGTACTTACTATCACAAAGTTAACTTTTTACAAGAAAGAGCTTCCAACTCTGGCACTGATGGAAATACTGAATACTTTTAATATATATATATATATATATATTTGGAAAGTATTTGAACAAAGTGTTTTGTGTTTTTTTATACAACTTTTAGCCAAATAGAAGTATTGATTATTACTTCTGTGGATATCTGTCCACCTGTAAATAACTCATATATTCAGGTACATGAGCCTGAAGAAATAAAATAATAAAGACTGTTCAGTGGCTATGCGCTTTGCTAGCTCTTGGTTCCTTTGTACATAAGAGGTTTAAATGTTGGGTGGGGGTTTTTTAATTTAATTGTTGTTCCTCTAAAAAAAAAGAAGAAAAAAACTTTTGACTTTGTTTTCTCTTTTCTGAGTTAATACAAAGATTTTCTAACTTTTTACTGCAGAAATGGATAAATACCTGGTGCTAAGTGAATGTGAGTCAAACTGGCCATAGCAGACACACCAGTTAGAATGCACTTTTCCTGTGGCACACACACAATGTATTTTCTCAGAAGGGACTTTCAAAGGACTGTCAGATGTTTACATTTCTTCTTGTCGCCCCAAATAGTTTTGAATATTGAAATAACTCCCAAATATCAAGTCATGATCCATTACTGATGAGACAAATCCTTACATTTAGGTATCTATGATAGCCTTGTACAAATACCATTTTAGAGATAGTTGAAATATTGGGCTTTCATACTTTGTAATGCTTTGATGTGACAATAAATATGCTGTTGCTATCTAGTCTAAACTCATTATAGACCTGTAACTCCCTGTTTATGGTTATGTCATGAATTGCACTGGCTTGAATTCAGCCAAATACTGACTGTTCAGCTGAAATACTCTGACTGTTATGATGTCCACAAAACATTAATTAAATGCACTTGTATCTGACTGCCGTGGAGTATGTAAAATTATTCATGTAATAAACCCCAGGTGTATAACTTCTGTTGCTTGTTTATGTGAACTTTTAGTTCTTTTACAGACATTAATGTCAGTACATCAACAAGGACCGGCTGGAGCCAGTGATAGCCTTTGCATTGACTTCAGTACAGATGGGGCTGATTTCCTTCTGTTTGATCAGAGAGATGATGTTTAGATGCTGTGAGTAAGACACACAGGACAGGGATGTTTAATTCTACGTTTTGGCCCTGTAAATCTGAGGTGCAGCCTTTAGCTAGTGGTTTCCTGGTACCAGGCTCACGCTGGTCTTCCTGAACATTATGCTGGCAACACTCCTTGTGCTGCTCTTGCCTGGCAGTGAAGGAGCAGCCTCCATGTGCACAACAAGGAACAATCCTGACATGCAAAGGATCCTTTGACCAGGATATGCCTTTCTCATGGTAAAGCTAATGAATTTGAAATTTGCAAGTTGGAGAGATGTTCTTGAAACCAGGAGTAGTTTCTTTAAAAAAAGTATAAAGTAGTATCATTTCTGTCCAAGTTCTCAACTGCCCTTGTAGCTTTATGTCATGTTTAGATTTTCCTTGGCTAATGCGTTACTACCCACTGCTGCAAAGCCAACTCCAATATAAATAGCAAGGCTATTAAATTTAATGAGTGGTTTATTCACTCTTCTGTTCACACTTTCCTCCCTTCAAGCAACACCTGCTCACTGTATGTGTGCACACTTGGTCATCCACCTCCAGTGAAGGTCTGTAACCTGTTCTCTAAACCAAACAGCTGCTGCCCAACAACATGGATGGGCACTACAGTCAGGCTTGTCCAAACCATCCCCTCGTGAACATGCACTTGATCCAGCAGGTCCCAGGTAGTGCTGGAGGGTGTGGTGCACCTTGTAGCTTGTGTTGGAGCTGCTGGTTGTGTTCACAGCCCTGCTTCTGCCAGGCAAGTACCCAAAGCTGTCTGACTTGTTATCATTAGAGCAGGGAATCCTATGACTGATTCCTGTACATGTAAAAAGGAAGAGATTTGAAGTCATATAATTGGCAAGGAAGCATTTTTAGTGGTGGTCACAGAAGTTCACAGAATGTTCTGAGTTGGAAGGGACCCACAAGGATCAAGTCCAGCTCTTCAAGTGAACGTCCCCTACAGGGATCAAACCCACAACCTTGCCTTTATTGGCACCATGCTTTAACCAGCTGAGCTACTCTCATATTTCAGATTAAATTCCACTAATTAAATGACATTTTAAGAGATAATAATCTCTGCTGTAACTGGTGTTTCTGAAGACTGACAGACTGTTACAGTTCTCTTTATACAAACAACATGTTTTCTACACTAAAGGGATTTCATTGGGATTTCAGCCCAAAATTCAATACTTATGCTCCCCTCTCTCCACTGCTGCACAGGTTTTGTCTCTTTCTGAGCCTATTTTGAACAGTTTTAAGAAGTGACTACCTTAGGAGGATTTGGTTTAGAAGTATTTCCCATCCTCATTTACTTCCTGTAGAAAACGTTGAGACAGAATGATTCCTTCTCTGCCTGTATTATTAACTTCCTCTAACCTTGTTCCTTTTGCCTAAAACAATTCACTACATTCAAATTTAGACTTCAAAACTCCTAGCTGAAAGAAAACAATTTGTGTTGAAATGTCCTGTGTATTTTGTACTTCACATGCTGCCTTTGTCTTGTCTTATGCCACTACCTTTGAGACCTGTTTTCCACATGTGGCCATACAGAATCATTATGTCCATAGAATCACAGAATCATAGAATCGATTGGGTTGGAAAAGACCTCTGAGATCATCAAGTCCAACCCTTGGTCCAACTCCAGTCCATTAACTAGACCATGGCACTCAGTGTCACATCCGATCTCAGTTTAAAAATCTCCAGGGATGGTGAATCCACCACTTCTCTGGGCAGCCCATTCCAATGCCTGAGCACTCTCTCTGTAAAGAACTTTTCCCTGATATCCAACTTAAATTTCCCCTGGCAGAGCTTGAGCCTGTGCCCCCTTGTCCTATTGCTGAGTGCCTGGGAGAAGAGACCAACCCCCACCTGGCTAGAACTTCCCTTCAGGTAGTTCTAGACAGTGATGAGGTCACCTCTGTGCCTCCTCTTCTCCAGACTAAACAACCCCAGCTCCCTCAGCCTCTCCCCATAGGACTTGTGCTCCAGTCCCTTCACCAGCCTTGTTGCTCTTCTCTGGACCCGCTCCAGCCCCTCAATATCCTTCCTGAACTGAGGGGCCCAGAACTGAACACAATACTCAAGATGTGGCTTCACCAACGCAGAGTACAGGGGAAGGATCACTTCCCTGGTCCTGCTGGCCATGCTGTTTTTGATACAGGACAGGATCCCATTGGCCTTCTTGGCCACCTGGGCACACTGTTGGCTCATGTTGAGCTTCCTGTCAATGAGTACCCCCAGGTCCCTTTCTGCCTGGCTGCTCTCCAGCCACTCTGTGCCCAGCCTGTAGCTGTTATAGTATTACTTCTGCTGTGAGATCCTAGTACAAATCCACTGCACCAAAAGCAACTTTTTAGCAATGAAAATGTCACTTAGAGAACAATAATACTATTTTAGTGCCCTTAACTGAACATATTATTTTCCAGTTTATTTGCTTAAACTGCCAAATTTTTTTTCCCTCTCCCACACACTCATTTTTATGATGTCAAGAAAAATATTTCAGTCATAAAAATTGTCGTATTGGTTTGAAGACTAAGCTACATTTCTCTTTTTGGCTAACAAAATAAAAAGCAAACATTATGTTAAGATATATGTTCTAAATTTATCTTTGGAGAGAGAAAGAATTTGCACCTTCCTAAATTATACTTTCCTGGTTTATGCCCAGATGATGCCACTGTGAACAGATGCAGCTTTTTCTTTTTCTTTTACAATTTGTGACGAAAGAGAAGAGTTTTCGAACACATTTATTTCAATGCAAGGCAACTGACAAGCAAATTTCTCATTACTCTGTCTCAGCTTTGCCTTGTCACTGTAGTATAAGTGTTTTGCTCTGAGACAAGAATTTGTTGATTTTTTGCCAGGTTCTACAACCAAAACTTGTGGATGATGAAAGAGGGAAGAACCACTACCAAGGACTGGATTAAACCACCAAGGTTGTTTTTAACCAAGCATATGCCATAGCTCCAAGTGTTTCAATCTGACTCTGACAATCACTAGTCCACCAAACGTTCATTTCAGGTTTTTTCAGTAATACATGAGCGTTCACCTTTGACTATTGGCTAAAAGCAAATGTGCCCTTCCTTCCTTGACTTTTAAACTGTTAGCTTTGCAGGCTTTTTATCTTTCCTTCTCAATACTATAAGCAGCATTTGTTTAGATAGATAGATAGATAGACAGACAGATAGAAAGAAAATATGTGCGTGTGTGTGTGTGTGTGCATATATATATATATAAATAGTGTTACAGTGTGTGTGTCTATGTATAGTTCACAGATCCTTTTCACAAAATTACTTTTCAGAATGAGAACATGCAGAAAAAAGAAAAATAACTAGGAAACAAAAACAGTCCTAAGGAGAGATGAGATTAAAAAGATGTTCAACCTAAAATTGTATAACATACAACTGTTAACAGAAGAACTCAGTGCTCACCAGGTGGGAACTGAGCGTTCTCAAGATCAGAAACACTTTTTTCACTGGAGGTACAAACTTATCCAGTGCTGACCTCCTGTGGTACGCAGGGAATCTGCAGTCTCCAAAAGTAGCCAAGTGTCATCAGCACGGCTATTGGAGGTTGGAGCAGTAGCGGTAGGCTGGTAACTCGCGGAACACAAAGAGCACATCCCAGAGGACACACATCCCACACCCCTTTAAATTTTTGTGTTTAACTCTGGAGCACATAAAATCCTACAGCTTTCACCACACTTAAACATGGTGAACTGATTGGGTAAAAACAGTTCTTAAATTTGAGGATTTATCTAAATTGTTTGCAAAGATTTATGAACAGCTTTAGCTCGGAACCTTGTCATTCATCCTTGCAGATCAGAGCTGTGTTTGTATCATCACCAATGCTGAGTTATCTCACTGTGTACAAGGCATGGAGCATCCCTCTCTCATTACTTGTGGTTGAGTGCATTTGACTAAGTAATTTGTGGAAATCCAAGTATCGTGTCTTGCTTCTGATACCTTCCCTGTTGCTCCTTTTCCCACCAGCACACCAACACCACAACTGTCACAGTGAAGTACATATGCTCTACATCTCCACTAGTCACTCCTCCAAGCACTTGTACATATCACTCAAATCACTTCTCCCATTCCAGTTAGGCTCCAGAGGATCAGAAAATGAGTCTCTAAGTGAGAACCCAAATATTTCTTTTAACATCCCTCAGTGGTGAGCCCATTGAAGGTCACAGAAAGCAGACAGTAGTAGCTCTGCCAGGAGTGAACTGCCAAAGCCTGAGGGATGTGACAAGGAGGACAGGATTAATCACATTCTTATCCCGCTCTGAAGTCCAGTTGCACTGGGTAACCTTTCATTTTGGTACACCTATACCTGTCTCACTAGACTTGCTTCCCAGTCTCTGGAAAAGGCCTCACCCACACTCCAGCCTATGCAAGGCATCCCCTACCCTCAAAGCCATAAGGTTCTCACCAGCAGTACCTGTGCAAACATTCAGCAAAGAGGGTGCTCAGAGTCCTACCTCAGAAGAGCGATCACATTTTTTTCGGCAGCCTTGCTCTTTTTCAACATCAGCAGAAAAAGCACTGTGTATAAACCAGGCCCTCCCAGTATACCCTCCAAAATGGGAGCACACTAAAGATGCCTTCATCTTCCCACACAGCTGGAACTGCTACTCAAACACAAACATGAGAGGCTTTCTAGCTGCAGATCCTGTGCTTTAAAGTCTCACTCCCTCACAGTCAGTAGAGAGCAAGCCACCCCCAGCAATCACTGTCAGATATGCTTTTAAGTCTTTTTTTAGGGCATCAACACACCCTCTAGCCATCTTAGAGCAGAAACTGGCCCTTTATTTTTGCTTCTCCTTATTTCTCCCCTCTTTTCCTGCTGTTTTCAGGTTCCCTGGTCTGTATATTAGTATTACCACTGTTATTTCCCATCATGCCTGAGGTCCGAAGTTAGTAAAGTGGTGACTCACATAACCAAGTTTAGCCTGAGTTTTTAGCCAGGGCTGACCAGATTCTCTGCAGTGCTGTAGAGCAGAGGTTTCTGTTTGGCGACTCAAATGATGTCCTCTTTAGAAAGGGCTGGTTCCTTCCTTCTGGTCACAGACCTCTTGACCTATGAAACCAAACAGGATACAGAATAAGGGAATGAAGGAGGAAGGATAATGCTTTTTGCTTCTGCAGCCATGTAAAGGTCAGAAATTTCCAAAAATACGTTCAAATTCCCACTCCCAGGCCGCTTCTTCCTTGGGTTCTCTTTTCTTGAAATGTTTGTGTTTTCTCCCAGAACAGTTGTGAGGGGTTTTGGCACTTCAAACTGAACTTAGACCATGTGGCTCATTACATGCAATATTTTTCTGAACTCCTCTCCCCGACAGCTCTGATCCTTCCCAAAGTCAGCAGCAAAACAACAAAGGCAATCCCTCACTGAAGATGTTTCATATTTAGGAGCAGCACTTGATAAAGATACATCCTGCACTGCACTGCTACAAGACATGTGGAGAGACGCAGACTGAGTGTAGTGTCGGGACGGGGGAACTAGAAAAGCTATCAGAGGAAAGCAAGATGAAAGTGGAAGGGAAATGAAGTAAGTGGGTGATAAAATAATTCTGTTATATAGGGGAAAAGCCAGTAGGATCAAAGGATCTCTTTTATTTGCATTTTATCCTCATTTCTGTTCCTTGCAGTTTCCTTCCTCTGCTGTATATTATTATCACCTCTATTATAAAACTTTCTGGTTGCTTGCAATTATCCCCCTTTAATCTCATGCTAGGCTCTTCCTCTTTGATCCACTTCAGTACATGCCTTCTTGCCATATGACTGATTGTGTGACCACTGCATATATATGTAAAAACATACATTTATTTCAACTTTATTTCCCATGGTATCTCCAAGTTTAGGTCTCTAAAGTCCAAAGTTGTGTGTCCTCCACAAAATCCTTTCCACTTACCTCAGTTAGGGTTGGTTCAGCTCCCAATAAAAATGTTACAAATGGAAAGTTCCTTCTATCATCTTCATTTTATTTTTGCACAGTTAAGTTACAGTTATAATTTTATACAATAAAAGAACACAATCTGGAGAAAGGAACACCTAAGCACACTCTTCATGGCAAGGCTAAGCTGAGTTCAAAAAAGAAGAGACCAACCTGTCACTGGCAGATCTTTGATTCTTTTTCTTCAACTTCTGAAAAAACCCCACCTTGTCCTGCTGCACCCTCCCTCCCCTACCAGCTTCTCCCGGGACCACAGCTTCCTCTGTCCCTGCAAAGCAGGCTTGACAACAGAGCTGGCAGGGCTGAAACACTGCTGAAGAAGGCTGTGTCCTAAGGGCAGGGAGAAGAACCCTGAGATGACAGGGAACAGAGCGGAGCCAGTCAGAAAGTCGATAGGGAATATGCTCCTTCTCCAAAAGACAGGCCAGTGCTTCCTACTCTGCTGGGAAGCAGAAGGCAAAGCAGAACCGCCCAGGCCAGCCTGGCCCCATCCCTCTGTGGAGGGAGGGCAGCCCCCCACTCAGGGGCAGCCGCTCTCTCACAGGGCTGGCACCAGACAAGACCAGGGGCAGCTCTATGTGCCATTTTCCCTACTTCTCGCTGGTTTGGGGTTATATTTTCTTAGCTGTACTCAGTCCTTCAGAGTGTATGAAATGCACTGGCCCTGGATGGCAACAAAGTGTCATCTTCATTCTTTTTCAAAAGGAACACTGAAGGAACAGCCTGAATGGCCTGAAGTAGTCAACTGCATGTACATATTCCATACTTATGGATGCCATAAGGAATGTCAAAAAGTACCAAAGTCCACAAAATATTTAAGCAGCTTGTAGCACAAATATTATTAATTTAAACTCTTGATTTAAAAAGGAACATAGAATACAAAGAAAAATTTCTTCTTTGCCTTGTTAACATAGGGTGAATTCCTGTCTAAGAGCTACAATAAGCACCCCAAGAGCTCTGGGAAAAAAGAGACACTGAAAAGAGCCACAGGAAGGAGTTATGAGAGCACCTAAACTGTAGCTCTCATCCTGGCCTACACAAATCTTTCATGAAGCAATACATCATCCAGAAAAAATCAAGCTTTTGTTCTCCCTGGCTATAAAGAATAACTGCTCTTCATATCCTTCAGAATATCCGTTCCCCCTCTAGATTCATTCTGTGTCAGTCCTTGATTTCCACATCCATAATTACAAACTCCTATCCATCACCAACCCTATGTTGTCCTCACTATCCACTTCCTTGTGAAGAGAGCCATTTGAGGTTTTAAAGGAGCAATAAGTGATTGTGTTTTCCTTCATCTGTGTTTTGTGCTAATAAGCACCTAAGCATCTGCAGAGATGAGAGTTTTGCTTTAAGCTCTTGCACATGCAGCACTATCTCTCTGGAATTAAACAAGACCGTGGTTGTTCCTTATGCTGCTTGGCATTCAAATAAATCCACTAGGAGTAACACAAGATACAGCACCTCATTTTCTTGTATTCTTAGATCACAACATGACCTTGAACATCTTTCCACTGCCATCCTCACAGACTACCCTGAAGACAAAGGATTTGCAGATGTTATGGAGTTAGAAAAGAGACCTCAGGGTGTTGCTACCTCACATCCTTCACATGCACTACTCTCCTCAACACACTGTCACATCTCAGATGATGCATCTCAGCTCTCTTTCTCTCCTTTCTAAAATCTCAAACAACTGTGCTCTGTGGTGATCCACTGCAATTAGTCCCACACACTCCCTCCCCTCACCCCCCAGTGACTGTATTTTTTTCTCAGAAATACACTTGATATATCAGTGAAGGTTCTAACATCTAGAGCAAGAAACTGGATCTTGCCCTGCAGAATTGAAAAGCCTGGGCTAAAACACCTTTTGCAGCTGTGAGTATCAACACCTACTCACCGTGTTGCCTCTTTCAACTTTCTCTTTGTAAGGTGCATTAGTCAGACTCCTGAAATAAGCACCTTCAGGGCTTATTTTCCGTTCTTGTGGTTCTCCTTTGAACTCAAGCCAGCCTCTGCCTTCCCAAAACATTAACAACTGTGGTAATAAATACATCTGATAAGAGTTCACAGAGCGTTAGCATCAGCAAGTTAACAAATGGCTACCAAGTGTTGGAGTGCATTCTGTGCAGGGGATATATCACAGACCGTGGAGGCTCTTTAAGACCTCCAAAGGGCAGCTGCCCTCCTGGGGAGTGTGGATGGGCACAGCTGACATGAATTGATTCACAAGGCTGGATGCCCCAGCTCAGGGACTTCAAAGGCTTCAAGTTTGGTAGAGCCTTAGCAATTCAAGTTTGTCATGTCTGACTGATGAAAGAAGGAAAGAAAGGAAGAAGGACAGACTCCTAGCTTATTTTTGCTTGTTTGTGGTGTTCTCAGTTCCTGAGCTTTAAGAGAGAAATAATGTTTTGCAGGCATTGCTACTGAAATAATAGTTGTAGCAGTTATCTTAGTAGGCTTAGTTATCTTAGTAGGCTTATCTTAGATGTGTGGCAGCCTGCTAGTTCACAGCATGAACAAGAAGTTGTGGATGTGTTGCAGGGCTGGAGCCAGAATATGCATAGCACTGATGAAATATGTGTGCAAATTACTCTTTTCTGATGTGGTGATGTGTCTGACACTCACAGAGGGGAGGCAGATATTTTAGGGCTAACTTCTGCTGTTGCTCTCATGAGATGTGGACTTTGTGGCTCTCTGCTCAGCCTCTCCTGTGTTAGTGGTACAAAGCAGAAGGATTCTCACAGGCTGTTCTGGCAGCTTGGATTTCCTGGGGTGTCAGTGCTTCCTAGGCAGCTTCCTGCTGCCAGGAGCCCAGACCTGCAGAGTGGCCTGCTTTCCTAGGGCAAGCTGGACTACAATTCCCTGAGTATGGTGTTCCCCATCATAACAGGGAGAAGTGAGCCACTAGCTGCTGAGGTCTGTCTTGAGTTTTGATGTTTTCTCTTCTGATCTTTAAAAGTGATTTTGAGTCTGTGTGATGTACGTGTCACCAGGAATCAGGTTTCAGAAGCGAATGTGAGGGCTTTTCTTTCTTCATAGCCTGAAGACTCAAGGCTGTGGTCAGTGTGTGCAGACACTGTTTTCTCTAAGATGCCCACAGCCTGTATTTCAGCAGACATGCAAAAGCTATCCACCATCTTCCTGATGAACTGTATCTTAACCACTCAACAAACTGCATGGCAAGCTCTAGTGGGAAGTGAATTGTGCACTGTGCCTAGTTAAATCTGCAAAGAGGATACAGACAAGCAGAGTGTAATTATCCAAAGCAGAAGCTGGACAGAGTATAAGGCTGTGGCTCCTCTCTGTTTCTCCAGGTTTCATCTGGGGAAAGGGGAGAGGGTGCTGGCAACAGCAATACCACAATTCAGAAAGCAGACTCTGCAGTGTGTATTGTTCACCTGATGACTTCAAACGCTGTGTCAGAGCACATATACAAAGGTTGTAGAGAAGAAGGATGTACATGGACTTCAGATGAAGCACTTGGTTATCATAGCTCTTCAGCCAGCCAGCCAGGAACAATTATTGAATTCTCATTGCAGAGATCTTAACTACAGTTATCACTGTGTCTTAAGGCACAGGCAAAGACAAGTCGAATTAGAGAAGTGTTGCCTCCAACTGAGGTACAGTCAGCACGAGGTTCTAAGAACAGGAACTGACATCTCTAATGACTTGTGACAGAAAATTAAAATACAGATTTTATATTGTGAAAGAAGCATTATTGAAGACTTCTGCTTCAATTTCATGGTAAGACTTCCTTCCAGCTTGGTCTGTTTCAAACTAATCCTGCTTCTTGCAACTTCTGAATGGTGTCCTTCAACCTCAGCCCTTCTTCTGAGACTTTAGTTTTATTCTGAGCTGACAATTTGTGATTCTGCTGATTTCCTTCTTTCACAACAGAGCTCTTGTGCTGCAGAGAGTACTCAGTTACTGGAAGGGAAAATCAGCATCGGGGAAAATAGAGTAAGAAGTGGCATTTCTGTCTAGGAGAACTATGGTAAAGATTAATCAAGTTTATAGTAGTACTGTTCCATAAACACTTGAAATTTTCTTTCCTAACCAAAACTTTGAAGAGTTGAGTCTGGGTGCCCTTAGTCTGTATTAAAGTCCATAAATAAGAGGATGATTTTCAAATACACCATGTTTTACAGCTGCTTTAAAATTTGCACAAAATAAAATATTTATAGGAAAATCCAACTATGAAGAAGTTAACTTTTCTTCCCCTGGAAGGATGAACTATTTCATTAATGTCTCAGTCATCTTAATTCAAACATGGAGAAGAAAATTGGGGTGGTTCTTATCAAGGTATTTTTTCCCCTCACTAAACCCTATTCTCTGGCTGGAATGATGCACTAGGAGAACTATGACAGTTTTGAGTGGAATATAGATCCCAAGGCCTGTAAAGCAGTAAAACTACCTGTGAGGATACATCTCCATGTGAAACAAAGCCAAAAATAACCAGTTTAAATTGGCAAATATCAAAATGAAACTTCCCACATGAGAACATTTTTATGTATTTTACTGGGGGATGCTGCAGTTTTATTGGTCAGTCTTTATCCGGAATATGAGACAAAAACATTGTATTGAAATATTAGAACTGAAAGTGGTCTGATTACTCATTCAGCAAACTTTCACTGAGGTCAGCTCAAGTCCAAGTTTCTAACAAGATGGAGAACCACAACAGCAACAAAGCTCTGCCCGATGCTGGACTGTGCACCCAAGCAGGAGAGTGGAAGTTACCCTCTCCCCTTTAACGTGCCCTGGTAGGAAGCATCCTGCTCTCCTACAGAGCTAGAATTGTGCATATGCTTTCTTTGAATACTGACAGAGTATGTAGAGGGGCAGCCTACTGCAGTGTGTTTGTGCTGGCCTTGTCTTACAGTGCATTCACAGGTGAGCAGTCCAGGTGCAGTCCCGACTTACACAACCTACTGTGCAGACTGAGCGCTTGTTGCCTGGGAGTTGGAACACTTGGGGTTAAAGGGTGAGAAAACAGGGTGCTGTGGCTAACCCAAAGGGCTGGCAGGTTTTGTTCATCACCGTAGGATGCCTTGGAACCAGCACTGCTCAAACTGAAGCAAATGGAGATAAAGACTCTTCCATCATAAGAAGCTTCCAAGGTGTGTGAAGGCTGTGTCTTGAACCAGACAGGAAATGTGGCTTGCTTAAACCAGGTTGTTTCCCACACAACAAAGGCCAGCATGCATGTAAAGCATCTCTGAGGATATCAGAATCTTGGCCTGGCAGGTTATAGCAGGCAGAGAATTTTGTGTTGTAAATTAAGCATATTACTATGCCTGAGAACAGCCACCAGACATTTTAAATCACCTAGTTTCTGATTTAAAAGCAGACTTAAAAATCTGTAAAAGATGTCTGGTAGCAACTTATTTGATGTGTCCCTGTAAAAACACAATTTAATGTGATGAATTAAATCTAGATGCGAGGCAAAGTATGCTGTTATGGGGAAGTGATGGTCCAGGAAAACAGGACTTGGATTAGATGCCCAAGGTGCCCATCTTGTTGGTTGAGGTAATCACAATTAATACTCTGAGAATACTTTTATTCCATTATTTTGTGCCATCCATGTGAGTATAATTTACATCTTTGTGATGTTCTCTATTTGCTTTTGAGAGGTAAAACAGGAGGCACTCAGTTGCTGGTCCTGCTTTTTGAAAGATTGGTGCTTGTTGGCCTGTTGTAAAGGTAAACTGAGTCCTTCTAATGCACTTCATTATAAGTTAATACCTGGAGACTACTTGTGGCACAAGCTGATGCACCAAATTGAAGAATGGGCTTGTAAGGACAGCAACCATAGGGAAGGAACAGACAGTCTGTGCAGTGAAGATGTTTTATGTTAAGCAGGCAATGATTTCTGCTTCTTTCATCTGCCAGTGTACAGCTGAAAGAAGTGTAACAAGAGAGACTTCAAAACTGGAGGCATTCCAACATAGTATTTTTCAAAAATATCTTAAAATTATGTGAGAGACATGATCAGACACAGAAGTGAAAAGGGCTAGAAAGCAGTGGACAGCTAACAAGCACCTTGCATGGAGTAAAAGGGATGGAGAAGAATAACTTTCCAAGCAGGGCAGGGGAAGGAAAGAAAGCCAATGTAATCTTTGGCTTAGATGTCAGCATAAATGAGTGGGGTGCAAGCCAAGACTTTTTAAAGTCTGGCTGATAAACTCAATAAAAGGCTGCCACAAAACCCAGCACCACAACACAGATACATGCTGTGCTCTAAGTGTCTTGAAATTTTCTTTTGATTTTTCTTTTCTTTAACCTTTCTGTACTTCTTTAGCCATCTTCTGTACCTGTTGGCTACACTGCTGTGCACTGTAGTTCATCCCATTACCATGGTCAGGTCTTCTCTCCTTGCCACTCCCCTCTACATGTCCTAAGAGTCCATAGAAAGAGTTTGACAAGTTCAGCCCACTGGCCTTTTAAAAGGGGGATGGGAGAGGTTGCTGGTGTCTAAAATGTGGGCTGTTCCCAGGGCTGGTGGCTTAGGCCTACGACATAAAGGAGTGTTATTTCTGTAAAGGACTGAAGGTAGCAACTCAGGCCTGAAAGTCAGCAAATAAACAAGATAAACAAAGGACGAATATCCATTTAGATGCTTCCAATTTAATGCCTGATACACTAATTTCACCACACAAAATACAAGCTGTTGCAAGTACCACAGGAACTAAGAAAAAGGAGAAACAGGGATGTCTTCTTCTAGAAGTGGTTTTCTTGTGAATTTCCAAAGATGTGCATTTTTGAGCTACTGATTAGCTTTAAAACTATGTTATTCATAACTCCACTTGAGTTTTCTGTAAGATTTCCTTTAATTTAACAGAAATATTTTTTCTACTGTTCTCATATTTTATTATTAAAATTGCTTGGGAAAATTTAACCATATTTCTGTTCTCGGAGATTCTGAGAAAAGACTGAAATAAAAAGTGAAATACTCTTATGTGGCTGCAGACTTTAAAGGTCACTTAAAAGACCAAGCACAGAAAACCTTCCACTTAAGAGCAATGCAAAAGCAGTGACAGCTCATTTCAGAAGCAGTGCAGGTTTCTTTAAGCCAAGCCAGGATGCCCCTCATGTAGGATAAAGAGTAGGATCAACAAGTATCTCAGAAGAGGCTTGTCCTCCTCCGCAGTGATAGGAAAACCTAAAACCTCTGAAAGCCAATTTACAAACGCAGAATGGCTGGAGTTATTCAAGAACACTGTCCTCACTGAAATGGTGCACAGTTATGGCTACTCCATGGGAGCTGGGAGCACATGCTGGCATCCCTTTGGGTGTTAAAATTATTACTCAGAGTCACTTAGTTCCTCTCTTTGAACCTTCGCAGTAAGGCTATACTTGAATTACTGCATTCCAGCACCCTGGTACCAGTGAAAATTGAATATATAAATCCCACAAGTGCTTTTGGAAAAGTGAAACTCCTAAAACAAAGGTGTATGTTAATTCAGTGTGTCGTCTGTGCAAATCTGGATGAGTACATCCTTCTTCCACACCTCCAACATGGTGCTGGAAATAGCTCTCCTTCACTCTTGTATGCAGTCATAGAATATTCTGAGTTGGAAGGGACTCACAGGGATCACTGAGTCCAACCTCTGGCCCTGCACAGGACCATCCCCAACAATCATACCATATGGTTGAGAGTATTGTCCAAGTGCTTCTTGAACTCTGGCAGGCTTGGTGCTGTGACCACTGCCCTGGGAACCCTGTTCCAGTGCCCAGCAACCCTCTGGGGGAAAAGCTTTTTCCTAATATCTGACCTAAGCCTCCCCTAGCACAACTTCAAGCTGTTCCCACAGGTCCTGTCCCTGGTCACCACAGAGAAGAGATGCCTGCCCCTCCTCTTCCTCTCACAAGGAAGATGTAACTGCAATGTGGTCTCTTCGTCTCCAGGCTGAACAGACCAGGTGACCTCAGCCACTCCTCATACGGCATCCCCTCAAGGCCCTTCACCATCCTTGTCTCTCCTTTGGATGCTCTCTAGTGGCTTTATGTCTGTCTTATATTGCGACATCCAAAACTGCACACAATTCTGCATGGATATTACCTTTTTCTTAATATCTGTGTCTTCCTAAATAAAAAATAATCTGTTTAAGTATGTACCAGGTGAGCTTGTTATGTGATTTTAAAGTCTTATCAACTGCACAGCCCACCTGCTCTTCTACAGACCGCTGTTCCAGGGTATAAGGCTACTGCTCTGATAAAGCTTCAAGTCAGCAAGACACTTATCCAGTGAAACTCTCTGTGACTTAACTCCCCAGGTACTCACACAGTCTAACAGGAGGAGAGAGGAATTAAACCTAAGAGATTTTAAAACATGGCTGTTTTAGAAGTGAGGACTTGCATTCAGTTGTCTTGGTTTTAAGGAAGGCAATTTTAAGGTGCACATGGGTCCCCCATGCTCTGTTTCCAAGTTCAACTGGACTTCACTATTTTCAGATGTGACAATCTGTGAATAAGACTAACTAGAAGTGCTTGGAGTTAACTGCATAGACAGACTTCTTGCCTGAATAAACACCGTCCAACCCTAAATGTGGTCTTAACCCCATGAAATTATCAGTAATTGCTTTCAGTCTCAACTGACATGGTATCTCAGGCTGAAGTACTGCCTGGCTTTTCCCTGATTCTCTGCTCAGGCTACTTAGTAAAAGAGCAGTTCTAGATGAGGCCTCTGCTTTTCTCTGGTCTTTGTTTCCATTCCCTATTTCTGCTCTTATTATCACAAAGCACTGAAGGAATACATTCATTCCTACGAAATTACTGTGGTAAGTGGAAACTTTGCAAATAACTAAATGGGTGACCACAGACATTATTTAGGGAGAACCTAGGGGGTTGGGGGAGGGATAGGAAGGGAAGCTGGAATTTATTTTGTTGTTTTACAGCAGCTGTATCCCTAAGTTTAGTGGCTGAATAGCTGAAGCAGCATGCTGAAGGAGACAGGTTCCTGACATCTCCCTTCTTCTTCAAATTGATGTTGGTCTTTCACAGACAAACACTGGCAGGCTCAGCAGTAATGTCTGAGGCATGAAAGTGCCCAGCTGACATGACACTCACTGCCAGAGGTTGCAGACTTGTAACAGGAGAAGAAAACACAAATCTTATCCATCTTCTTTCTCCCTTTACCTTGTAGTTCATATTTCACATCCTAGAGGAAACACACAAAAAAAACAAAAAGAAGACTACTCAGATATATCTGGTGGAGCTGAAATCTGGATTTTGTTTCTTAAATCTACTCTATAAAGAATCTAGCAAGCATCTTCACTCACCCTACATGTTCCACCAACTTGAGACTCTCCTAACAGATACTGCAGAGACCCAGGATCATTACACAGCAGACATGTAGGACAGCTAAGTACTTAAGGAAGCTGAAATTTGACATAGCACTTCCTACTAGTTACCTGATTATAGTTATATCTGTGTTAGACTGAACAAGTTCAGTGCCTGTCCTCTGACTCTAAGGGCCAGTGACACTGCCCAGCTTGTGTCCATGTGGCAGCATTCTCCTCTCCTAAAACAAGTCTCCATGGTGTCTCCTGGGAACAGTTTCTGGCTTGTGTCTGGGCACTGCCTGAGCACTGCCTGAGCAGTATGAGCTGCATGGACCAAAGCCATCCCAAGCAGCATGCTGTCAGCATGAACTCATCAGTAACCACTTGTGCCCTATTTAGCTCGTTATTTTTTTTTATTGTGGTTATTAAAAAAAAAAAAAGGAAGTGCTCCTCAGAAGAGAACAAAGTTATGAAAATTATTTATTTGAATTCAGACATACAGGCAACTGTGCCACAGTGAAGCAAAGTCTGGAGTCCTGTAGGGATACAATGAACAAGTCCTTCCAAAACCATGCAACAGCTCAATCTGCATTTTAGGAGTTTTTAGACCATGATTTTAGGAGCAACTGAAAAAGAAAAAAAAAACAAAAAACAACAAAGTAACCACGCCTGGCAGCCTAGCTCTTATTTACTGGGAACTGTAAAATAAACTCTGGAGGCAATGTTATTTTCTGTCACTGTCAAATAAAACACAATAGAAAACACACTTGCATTTCAAATCTATGTGTCTCCTGGTGTTGTATGTCACACAAACTGCAAAACTGGAAGATGCTACTAGCAATATTTTTTTTCTTTTCCCTGGTGTGTTGGCAATCTTGAGGGCTATTTTGGTGATCTTCCACACAGCAACAGGAAGGAGAAAACATTTTTGAAAGTGTGATTGTAAAACCACAAAATACTGGCTTGGGAACTTGGTCACTTGTCCCTGAAGCTTCCCTTATTTCAAACAAAAAGTAACCCAACAAACATGCACTAAACTCTCTAGATTCCCCACCCTTACCAGTCACCATTTCCTCAGCTAGAGACAAGCTTAAAACAGTCCTCTTTAAAATTGTCCCTGCTGGCTGGGTTGTGCTGCTCGGTAAATAAAGAGGTTATTCCCTTCTCTATATCCAGAATCCTTAAACCTGTTTTCTTCCCTCTTTTTCCACAAGGCAAACAGAACAAAGGAAGCTTCTACCTTTCTTGCTTCCAGCTTTGACAGTACCTGCTCCCTGATTTGCTGAAATATATTGATCTCTGGCCGGGTAAGCCATCCTCTCATAGGGATCAGCTGACCTGGTCTCTCTCTGCCCTCTGGCCAGAGCCTCCTCCAGCAAATCAATAATGTATTCCAGAGCCTGCCTTTCTCTGGGGAATACAGCTTGCCTTCCTCTACTGGTGCAGCTCAGGGAGACGAAATGAAGGCAGCAGCTGAAGGGCTGGGCCGGGCTGGGCTGCTCCTGCAGCAGGCAGGACTTGGGATGGCAAATCAGCTCCCTGTCACTCCTCAGGCACTGGGATGCTGCTCACAGTCTGCAGCACTTGCCCAAGTGCCTCAGCCAGGCACGCTGAAATGGAAATACAGTCCTCCTAACCAGATCTGAATGGCAAGAGAAGTATTTCTGGCTAAACAAAATATCTCAAAGGAAATTAGTATTTTAGTCAAACGACAGGTAAAGAGCTGTGCCTCTTGCACAATTGTGAGGCTGCAGTCTGTAATTACCTGTGATGTTCTAAGATGTTTTTTTTCCCTGTGGGATTTTAATATCCTAGGTGAGCAGAACAGTCAGTGCCCACTTGGTGAGCACCTGGTCAACAATTTGATTTCTCCTCTGTTCTGCCTCTGCTTATGTTCTTCATATGCCAAATGTTGC
The DNA here is from genome assembly GCA_013396695.1 of Sakesphorus luctuosus. NCBI lineage: Eukaryota > Metazoa > Chordata > Aves > Passeriformes > Thamnophilidae > Sakesphorus > Sakesphorus luctuosus. The sequence continues at coordinate 581,178 of VWZD01012268.1, forward strand.
CCCAGCTCTGCTCTGCACACAGAATTATTCATCAGTGTTGCTCAGGGGCTCAAATGGCAGCGTTCCTCACCAACACTAATGCAGATGTTGTTACAGGCCTTCTGCAGGAGAGGAGCAAGTTTTCACACCATCATAATTACTTGAGGGATTCAGGGTGTTACAGGAAGATTTCCTCCCATGGCAAAAGCAGCTGAAAACATTCCCTCTCTTGGCTCCCATCTCCAGCTGCCCAGTTGCATTCTGGCAGCACAGTTTGCTGCCTCCATAGTAGAATAATTTACAAGGTTGTCCCGTAAATCATATGCACTGCAGGCCCACAGACAGTTCCACTAGTGCATCTGGGGAGCTGGTAGCTGCCAAACAGAGGCAAGGAACAGTGTAAGGGCAGGTGTGACATGAGGGAAAAGAATCTAGCTTTGATACTGCAGAAAATGTTCATTTGATTAAACCTTAAGGGGGTAAAGAGCAGGAACAAGCAATGTGGTACTTCAGTATTCTTGGTTTGAGACAACTCCAACTTTTGTTTCACTTACTTTTTCAGACTATTCAGCATTTTTTTGCACTCACACTATCGGGACAAGAAGTCTGGTGATGTCAGCTGTAGCTGTAACAGCACAGGTTGAACATCTGAGGATGGGGCATATACCAGCAATGGCCAGCCAGCATGCTGGAGTTCAAGCTGATGCCCAGAGATGCGTAAGCAGCTTTGGCACACTGGTAAAAAGAAACTCTAGTTCTGCTAAGTGGCATTTAACTACCTCGCTCCTGAGACCATCCTGTCTCTGTTGTACCCTCCTCACATTGCTCACTGTATATGTTCCAGTTTCTGCAAAATGAGAACAGAAGCCATCTGGATAACATCCGACTTCAGTGCCCAGCTACAATTCATTCCCAGAGCACCATCCAGCTCATGCACTGAGGAGAGGCATCCTGTGGAAAACAACACACAATCCTGCCATTGAAACCTGCAACATGCTGAATATATACAGAAGGAAGACAAATTAAGAACAAGTCCTGTAGCATAATTTTGCAGGTTGTATTAAAAGCAAAGCAAGGACACTCATTATCTGAATTCACATATGTTACCACAAGATCATTAACAGGCTTGATGAATGCTGTAACTGCCCAACATGGCCTTTTGCCATTTGAGCTAGAGGATTAACCTCTGTCAGTGGCAAATTGCCATCTTTTACACAGATGAGCTGTGCAAGGGCTTGATTCTTTCTTGCTGATCTTTGTTGACAGCAGAGGAATAGCAAATTGTGGCTGCAGCTCCACATTTCCAGCCTAGCTGGTCCATCAGCATGGGACATCCCATTCCCCTCAACTCTGCCGCAGTGATAAGCCCTTCCACTGTTCTGCTTCCTTACCCTGACTTTGGGCAGGATTAGCACAAGGGATGAGGAGAGATGGCGCGAGGAGAAGGCAGAGCGACACAGAGCAGTGCTACAGCAGCAGCTGGCCCTGGAACCACCTTAGCTGCGGTCAGTTGGTCTCTGAGATGCAATGGGCCCTGCTCCACGTTTGGGAGGCAGCTGAGGAAGAGTAGTCTTGCTGCCCTTGTGCTTCCCAGGCAGACTTTCGATTCTTCCCTTCAACTCACTCTGTTTCTTTCTCTTTGCCTTGCTCAGGAACCTTATTTTTACAGTCCAGCTTCTCTGTCTGCCTGCCTCCTCATGCACACTAGATCTCTCCGCGCAGCTGCAGCCCCCATCCTCGGATCCTTCCAGACACTGTAGGAGGAGACTTGGAGCACCATCTGCCTACACCAGATCCCGCCCGATCTCTCCATTNAGCGCTCCCTCCCTCCAGCGCCTCGGCTCCCGCTCAAGTACAATTCCTCCCTTTTCAGCCAGGAAAACACTCCTCACCGCTCGACCCACTGCCGCTTTCCTAGGTTATTACAATTAAATAAATATAACAAGTGGTGCGCTAACTAAATTTGGACAATCCACCCTACATCAGAAAAAAATAAACCAAACCAAACCAATCCAAACAAACAAAAAACCCCCAAACAAAACAAACACCAAAAACCCAAAAAAACCACCCAGCAGTGCGTAGCGTTGATTTCTCTCAGTTTGGGGCCGCTTGCTCTCGGGTTGTGCAGCCGCTCGGCGGGACGGGGATGGTGGCGCGGGACGGGAATGAGTAACTCGGGACGGGAATGGGTATCTCGGGACAGGGATGGTGCTGCGGGACGGGGATGGTGCCGTGGGACGGGGATGGTGCCGTGGGACGGGAATGGGTACCTCGGGAAGCCGCCGCTCATTCCCAGGGCGGCAGCGGCCGCGGGGACGTCTCGGCGCGTCCTGCCCGCTGCGCCCGCAGTCCGGCCCGCCCTGGCATCCCCGGGGGCCCTCTCCGAGCAGCCGGGAGGGAAAACTTGAGGGAAAGGGAGAGCTGATGTGGGGGATCCTTGTTTCTCACTCCAGACGATCCTCTGTCAGCCCACAGGCAAGCTCCGTGCGAGGCGCGCAGCCCCGAGCGCTCCCTCGGGGCAGCCATTTCCAAGCCAGCAGGTTCCCCCATCCCTGGGTAGGCTAGCAATGACAGCTTGTTTTTTTTCCGAGGGGAGGCTGTTTTTTTCCCAGGATATTTCCTTGTCTCTGTGAAAAGCACACCTGTGGCTCCCCAGGACCAGAAGTGGAAAGGAGCAGCCAGCACAGAAGCACCTGCCCTGCCAGAGAACAGAGTCCATGATCTGTGTTCGAGCTGCTTTGGGAACGTGGGTTGCCAAGACAGCTCTTTTCCAAGTGCAGTTCAATACTGCACAATCAACCATTCAAGTTTTTACTAAAATAAGTGTATTTCATGAAAAATTCAGTGATTAGTGTCTCTTCAATCAGTTGAGGGACTGATGTTGTAGTCAAACTAGTCTGAAGCAAAAATCATTATTCATTCAAGGATATATCTATTTTTTTTACACAAAAGCAACATTGCAGTCACAAGAGAGACCAGAAACCACAGCCACACTGTTTATTTCTTTCATTTTGCTCACTATTTTGATACTGAATCTTTCATGAAAATGGAGAACAAGATGTTCTTACAAACACCACAGTTGTTGAAATTGTATAAGACATAATTTAATTTTAAAAAATCAAGACCATTAAATATAGGCATCAACAGTGTACTGGTAGCATGCGCTGTGTAACTGCATAGATTATGTCATGACTTATTCCAGGAAACACGAAGAAATCCATTGCTTCCAAAATTATTCACTCCTCCAACCTGGCACCCACTTTCAAGTGAGTAGCGCAAAAGAGTAACACATCCTACACATTCCCTGCAAACTTTGTTTAAAAATCAACTTCAGGAATCCAGGGGTGGGCAGTGCTTCGCCACAGCCAAACTATATACACGTATTGCCTTGTGCTGGAGCCCACTTGACTATGTAATTGTACAAACTTGTTTGATATTTAGGTTGTTACGTTGCTGCTAAGAACTCTTACCCAAATTAAATAGTTTTGGAAAGTTGCTTTTGAAGCACATGTGAAGATTAGAACCCCCTTAAGGTTCCATTTATGGGCTATTAATTATATTATTATTATTATTTATGTAATTCTCTTCTGTGCTAAGTACTTATGACTCCATGTGCTTAAGGAGCTTACTGGAGGGATTCCAAAGCAAGGATGTTGCAAAGCAGGAGAGAGAAGAAAAAGCCTGCTGCTTCTAGAGGAAGGCGACATGTTAACGTAGGGTTCATGGAAGAAGTTGTTGTACTGAAGCATGTAGAAGGTGGAAGGCATAAAAAGAAGGGTCAGTGGGTGGGTTTCAGGTGTGTGCAAAGTCCAGACAGTGGGAACGAGCAGCTAAATTCACAACAGTGATTTAAAAGGTGCCAGCAGTTCCTTTGAAGCATCTTAGCTTTCAACTGCTCTGATACATAATAGCATCCACAGATTTGGAATAAGAGACCTGTTCCCCCTGGAAATGGCTGGCATCAGCAAACTGAACAGGGATCTCTCTGAAATAGCTGTAGGAAATGCTTAGGAGAGAGCCACAAGTTAACCCCAAGGGGCTTAGGCTCAGATTCTTAAAGGTAATTAGGTACCTTTAAATACAAGTTAGACATCTAAATCTTTGAGGCTCAGGGTCTTACTTAACTAACTGTGGACTGGAGGAAGTCTCCTTAATTGATGCACAGCCTTGAACCCTTTCCTGGATTTGGATCTTGTTTTGTCTTTCAGAAACTGAACAGGGCATAGTTTTATTATGACAATTAGGCTGATGTGGAGGGGACAAATGGTTTCCAGAAAACAAGAGCTAGAAATGTGGAGTGAATAAGAAATGTATAATCCTTGGTCTCTTGTAGGGAAAAGAACTACCTTGCTTTTGGTCAGCAATTAGGTTTTCCTAATCTAAGAAGGCCAGTTAAAGCAAGAAGAGAAAGGTGTAATGTATCATGCCATGGAGCAGCTATTCCTGTATTCTGGGAATACAGAAAACGTGCTTTTTTCATTTCAGGCATAAAGAGCCTTGAAATTGCAGTCACAATACTTTACACTACATGCACGAATCTTATTGTATTTTAAATTAATTCCTTGAAGTATTTTTGTGTGTACTTTGGTTTGGGCCTCTGTCATATATTACATTCAACACACAAGTCTTGAGGGGTTCAAAAGGATTCATAAGATGTCTTTTGAGAGAGTTACATTATTAGAAATAGATTTGCTTCTGTATAATGTTCAGCTTTCAACAAATTACCCTCTCTTTTTGTCCCTCTCTTCTGTCCCTGCTGCCTACTGGCATAAAATTACATTTTTATCTCTTTAGGAATCTTGACATTCATTGTTTTGACATTATTTGTAGTGTAATACTCAATATTTATAAACCCTTTCCTACTGTAATGTTAAGAGGTAAATAAAGAAGAGCTACATTTAAACTCAACAAAGCCCATTTTTGTAACATGTGAGAAATTCATAGTAATAGAAATGTTTCTGTGATTTAAAATCCAGTGGAAATACTTTTCTTTCAAGTCCCCTGAAGCATTTACAGCCCAAACATGACAGTTTTGCAACATTAAATGACATACTTGCTAGAAATAGAATGTAAAAGTATTTGTTTCCTTTCAGTCACTGATGGAGTGAAAGTCTGGAAAATGGATTTTAATTTTTTGTATTTCCATTTTTAATAACTTGGAATAGAGCAAATGGAACAAGTCACCTCTAGAATAATGATGCATTGAACTAATTCACTCTCTTTTCCCAAAAAAGGTGTCAAGAGGGAGTCTGAAGTACACTCCTCTTTCTTGCTGAGCTTCCTGTGGCACATCTCCTCCCAAAGGACTGCAACCCTGTGCAGCTCCTTTTGTGATCTCCACACAGCTACACAGCTTTCATCTTCCTGACCCTTCTTCCAACTTCTTTCTGCTTTACAGGCCTTTGCACCCTTCCACACCTGGCTAGACTGGAGCTGCATATTTGTTCTCGTGTTGTGCAGCAGGGAATGGCATAGGGGTCCTACAGATTACCAAGGATCACATCAGGGCCAGGCTGTAGCAGCTGAAGAATCACGAAGGATCGCAGCTGGAGTAGGAGGATTGTCACATCTTGAGAGCTGTATAGTACAGTCATAAATACTCCCCCACAGTAGTTGCTGTGCAGAGTGTTCACTGTGGTGACTCTGACACACTATAGGGGCTTCTGGAATAAATTAAAGGGACTCAAGGCCTGCTAAAACAAATTCAGTTCTCAGTGTGTGCTGATCCCCTAGAACCCAAGCAGAAAAAGATCTGCCAAGATACATTAGGTCACTTCTGCATCCCTTCCCCCATCTGTGCCTTTGAGAGGTGATGCAGCTCAGCATTTGGTGTCTCATTATCCAAGTTAGCAGATCTGGTATAAATCTAAAGGGTTTTCATGGCAGGAAGTGGTAGGTGGAGATATCCTAAGGGCTGGAGCAAGGCTAAGACACAGCTGCCAGGGAAACTCGGGTGGGTGAGTGAGTGGGAGGAGGCAAGAACATGCCTGGCAAGGGAGCGCCTTCCCAGGGATGAACACAGCTCAGAGAGAGAGTGATAGAGAGAGTATAACTGCACAGCAGTGATTGGGGTGGGCTTTGTCCAGCACTCAATTTAAGAACAAATGTGGAACACAACTCCCTCCATTCTGTTGTAGAGAAGTGAAACAGGAAAAGTGTCAATCTCCTCTCTTAATCCTCCTCACCTTTCCTCTGTCTCCAAGTAGAAGAAACTTTAAGGAATGAGAGTCTTATTTCCTAAAAGCCAAAACAACCTTCTCATTGCTTCCAGGTATTCCTTTTACATTGTTTATTGATTGTGCTGTTGTTACCAGCAAAAGTCTGAGGAGCTCCAGTTTCTGCTGGAGCAGAAAAGTGTTGTTTTGAACTCAGACCTTCCCCTCAGTGTAGAGATGGAAAGTGAGTGTCAGATGACATGCATGGTAATTCCAGCTGTGTTACCTTCTTTATAGGGTCTAACTCTGTAACTGCTCTCAAAAACAGCTCTGGGGAAAGCATCCGCTGCTGGCACCTTCCAAGAACTGAGTGGGCAGGGGCAGCTAGCAGCCACTGCTGCCCAGGAGAGTGTCAGGAGGATATTTAGGGTGTCGTCTGGTCAGAGGCCACAGTGCCACTAAATCTGATTGCTTACCAACTTTTCAGAGGGAGAAAAAATCACTAATAATTAGAACCTGATTTTATTGGGAGATCTTGAAACAGTAATTGAGATGTCTGCCTGTGGGCTAAAACAGCTCTTAGAAAGTTACAAGTAAGAACTTGATGCAAAGCACAGGGGGAAAATCCTAAATCCAGGCAGGAACTGTAGGTTTGCACATGGATGTCAGCTCTGACCAGGAGCTCACAAACTGGCATTGCAAGTGTCATAGAGGTAGAGGTGTCTTTCCTGGGAACTGTAAGGCAAAGGCATGACAGCTTTGGGCTCAAAGACAGGGGTTTTTAATCAATGAGAGAGTAGCAATCTTTGACCTTGGTTTTAAGAGATTTCTAAAGCCTGTTACTCAGCAAAAGGCTAATAGAGCAAAAGTAGATTAGACAGTGGTTAAAAGTTGCCCTCCTCCTTTTTCCTAAATGAGTTATACATGTCTGGGTTTGGTCTCTTTTTTCCTGGGGACAGTAACAAATATTTGTGCTGTGAACATATTCTCTACAAACTTCAGAAAGATAGTTTGTGTTTAAAGAAATGTGCTTTTCATCTTGTCTCTGGAGAGAGATGGGCTCCCCCAAATCAACTGGGACAGGGAAAATAAAGAACCTAGAGAAACAAGTCTGCCTACTGGAACGTGAGACATTGTTTCTGTATCATTTTGCAAAATTAAAGCTGAAAGCATAGGTCCTTCAAAATGCTGGAGTGAATGTGTTCATCTAGACAAGCATAGTTAAGGCTCTTCTTGGGAAAAATGATTCATTTGACTTACAGTAGGAAAAGAGGATGATTTCCTTTGTTTAAGACTCCATGGAGAGTTCCTTATTCGGCAACTGTGCAGTTCCCCGTATTTGGCAGAATCTGCTTGCTGTTTCCTAAGGGTGTGTTTCTAACTGTGAGAACAGCCTGGATTTTAAAGGCAGAGGACTTTCTTCCCCCTAGGAATGCAATCTACCAAGCTGCTTCAGCTGCTTCTCTGTCCAGCTGAACATTTGCCTTTCATTTGAATATTGAGTTTAGCTACCTGGAGAATACAGATTGAAAGATCATCTTGTTATTGCGTCCTCTTCAGACTGTAAACTTTTAAGAGGCAAATAGTAGTTGTAGCCATTTATCTGAAACAGCAGGTGGTTTGATTAAGAAAGTACAGGACAAAGCAAGAGAGGAGAAATTAGGCAGCTGGAATAAATTAGGTGTCTCCATGTAAAAGCCTGTATTTACCATGGCTCCAAGAGTGTTTTGCATTCATTCACTAAAGTGACAGCATGGGATTTTGTAGAATGGTGTTTTTATTCATGGCAGCAAACTAGAAAATGTCAAACTGAATGGGAAAATTCCTTAGGATTTATGTTTTTAGTTAATGCTTAATCAGACTTTGCAAAAGCCAACCAGTCTGATAGAGTGGTGAGATAGGAGTCAGGTCAGACACAAGATGCCTGTTATAACATGGGCCATAATATTATAGCACCATAAGTAGTAGCTTTGTTTTCAAAATAGGCTTTAAAATGTGCTCTGAGTTGAAATATAGTGTATATAATCAGATTTTCCTGCAAAACTTGTTTCTGGAGAGCTAATATTCCCAGCTGCTCTGGGTAAAAAAAAAGGGAAAAAAAAGGAAATTTAGAGGAAAAACTGTAGAAAACACATCAGAGCATGCAGAGGGAAAAAAATTCGGTTTGCAATTTTCACGGTCTCATTAACCTGTAGGTACCACTGACTTCTGCATTTCTGCAGTGTCAGAGTAAGGCTACTACATCTCACTGCTCACCAAAAAATTGTTGGGACCAAATATGAAATAACTGACTTTGTCAGAATTGCACAGAACAGTTGTGTGTTACTGTTTTGATCATTGTGTTTTCTCCTTGTGTGGCTGTGGCATTCCTTGGAGGGGACCTACTTGCCCAAGAGCCAGGTGGAACCTGGGCAGATGTGATGGTTTGCAAGAGCAGAGGGTACTCATGAATGTAAGAAGACTTGTGCAGGATTTCTCTTTCCCATACAACAGTCATGATCAGATGTCCTCTCCAGACCTAAAGAGCTTGTGGGATAGAAGAAGAGAAGTTACAGGTCTCCATCCTTTTCTGATATCATTTTACCTGCAAAAAGAGGAAGCAGTAGGCCTTATTTTCACTTTCTACATGTGGTCAGTAGTTGCATTTAAGAAAGACACAGTATGGAGACTGCTCGTGAGCTTCACATTCTGCCTCCAGGCAAGTTTCTCCTGGCAGAATGAAGAGCCATTCCTGAAACAGCTGGCAGCCATGCTGTACTGTCAGTCCCCCATGAGGACTGAAGGGGAAATTAGTCATCTACAGTGCAGCAGTAGGAAGGAAAAGATGATAAACAAAAGAAAAAAGTCACATGAATTTTTGTTTGTTTTTATTTCTAAACCTGTACTTTCTTCTGGTGGGAGTAATCAGCAGCCAAGGATTTTGAATGGAGGAGAGACATAAAATGATCCTGTTTAATATTTTTATTGATGATCTGGATGAGGGCATTGAGTAAGCTCACAGTTGACACTAAGTTGGGTGGGAGTGTTGATCTGCTGGAGGGTAGGAAGGTTCTGCAGAGGGATCTGGACAGCCTGGATCAATGGGCTGAAGCCAACGGTATGAGGTTCAAGAAAGCAAAGTGCCACGTCTTCATGTGGATCACAAAAATGCCATGAAGTGCTACAGTCTTGGGAAAGAGTGGCTGAAAAGTGGCCCAGCAGAAAAGGACCTGGTGGTGCTGGTCAAGAGTTGGCTGAGCAGAAGCCAGAAGTGTGTCCAGGTGGCCAAAAAGGCCAATGGCATCCTGGCCTGTGTCAGAAACAGTGTGGCCAACAGGACCAGGGAAGTGATGGTCTCTCTGCACTTATCACTGATGGGGCTGCACGTCAAGTGCCGGTTCCAGTTCTGGGCCACTCATTTCAAGAAGGGCACTGAGGTGCTGGAGCATGTCCAGAAAAGGACAACAAAGCTGGTGAAGGAGAGGTAGCTGGGGCATTGTAACCTGGAGAAAAGAACTCTCAGGGGTGACCTCCTCACTCTCTACAGCTACCTGAAAGGAGGTTGTAGCAAGGCCTCTTTGACCAGGTAAGAAACAGTACAAGAGGAAATGGCCTCAAGCTGCTCCAGACAAGATCCAGGTTGGACATCAGGAAGAATTTCTTCACTGAAAGGATAGTTAAAGATTGGATTGACCTGTCAAGGGAGGTGGTGGAGTCGCCATCCCTGGAAGTGCTCAAAAAGTGACTGCACAGTTAGTGCTAAGGTTTAGTTGGCATGGTGGTGTTTGGTGAAAGGTTGGTCTCAATAAAGGTGAAGGACTTTTACAGCCTTAATGATTCTATGATTCTGTGATTCTAGGATTATTGTAGGTGACCTTGGCTCTTGATTTCCTCCTCTTCAGCGAAGTGTACTTCTTTTTTTTTCCTGTCTGCATATCAGATCAAGTGAACCAAAGACTGTCTGTACTGCTGCAGAAAAACGTGAGAAATCAGCTACAGCCTCACATTACGTGGAGCCCAGAGGCTCCCCCATCACTTGGCAGCCAGGCAGAGCAGGGCTCTACCCACCCATGCCAGGGGCAAAGTTTTGCCCTTATAACTCTGTAGTTAAAATATGTTTCCTAGATTCCTCCTTATGATAACATGAAAATATCTGAAACTTTGTGTTATCTTACTGATACATAAGTATTCTGCTTCTTACACTTGGCAAGTCTCTTCATTACTAGTTGTTTATGCTTTCTCACAGATTTGGCCCTTCAATCACTTTTGTGCTTTTGTTAGTTTTTCCTCACAGCTATTATTTTCTTTATGAAGAAATTGCATAAATTGCTTCAGTGCAAAAATCTCTCAATGGGAATCAGTCTCCTTCGTTTTATGAGTTTGCAGTTTTGGCAGTATTGGTGATTTTTCAAAGAGATCAGAGACTCTCAAGTCTTTAATATAAAACTGTTAATTAGATTCTGCTGCAATTAAATCTAAATAAAGATTTGCTGTCTAAGCTATTTAGCTCTGTTAAGACTGTTCAGCCATCAAATAAACCTGCTTTGTTATTATACCCAAAGATCACAGGTCTAGAAGATTCAGTAAAGCCTCTAGGACTGTTTCAATGTCACACGTGACAAAGAGATGTGAAGTTGCCCAATTCACTGAGCTCTGATCCAATCAACATGAGCCTGAGAGTACTTCTCACAAAATAAGGCCTGTATTAGGTTTATGTGGCAAGCTTTTGGTAGCAGGGAGGCCGCCGGGGTGCTTTCTGTGAGAATATGCCAAAAGCTTCCCCTGTGTAATGCTGGTAGCACCTCTGGGATGATGTATTCAAGAAAGGGGGAAAAGAGCCAAAACAGCAACTCCAGTTGGGAGAAAGGAGTGAGAATATGCGAGAGAAGTAGCTCTGCAGACACCACGATTGGGGAAGAAGGGGGAGGAGGTGCTCCAGGTGCCAAAGCAGAGATTCCCCTGCAGCTCATGGTGCAGACCATGATGAGGCAGCTGTGCCTTTGCAGCCTATAAAGGTCCACAGTGGAGCAGAGATCCACCTGCAGCCCATAGAGGACCCTGCTCTGGATCAGGTGGGTCTTCAAAGAAGGCTGTGACCCCGTGGGAAGCCCACTCTGCAGAGGGTTCCTGGCAGAACCTGTGGCCCCATACAGGAGGAGCCCACGCTGGACCAGGTTTGCTGGCAGGACTGGTGATCTTTTGGAGACCTGCACTGGAGCAACTCGTGAAGAACAGCAGCCCATGGGAAGGACCCAGGTTGGAGAAGTTGGTGGAGGACTGTTTCCCATAGAAGGAATCCCATCCTGAAGCAGGGAAAGAGTGAGAGGAGTCCTCTCCCTAAGGAAGAAGTGGCAGAGACAATGTTGGATGAATTGACCTCAAATTTCATTCCTGTCCCCCTGTGCTACTGAGAGGGAAGAGATAGAGAAAACTGGGAAGAAGGGAGGGGTGGGGGGAAGGTGTTTTAAGATTTAGTTTTTATTTCTAATTATCCCACTCTAATTTGATTGGCAATAAGTTAAACAAATGTCCCCAAGTCAGGTCTGGTTTATCCCTGACAGTTACTGGTGAGTGATCTCTCCCTGTCCTTATCTTGACCCACAAGCCTTTTGTTGTATTTCCTCTCCCCTGAGCAGCTCAGCAGGGCAGTGATAGAATGGTTTTGGTAGGTAATGGCATCCAGTCAGAGTCAATCCACCACATTGTTTTCCAAACTATAAGAACAAATATACTGTCATAATCCTCCTCAAGCCCTCCAGAAATAGCCCCAGTTCAGTAATTTTCAGAGCACATATTTGTGTGTGTGGGATACTACTCATTTGGTCAAAGTTAAAAGTGTCAATTTTTTGTTGATTTGGGCCAGTAATTCTGACATCTCCTTAACAGTTTCCTCAGGGTTCATCTGATCATCATCTTTAGCCTAATGTACCATCTTGATATTGAAATGTTACAAGCTAGCTCTAACCCAAGGAACAAAAATAAAGAAATAATATGACATTTCCTTACAAGTTTTTGCAAAGTTGCTCAAACAGTTGCCGTGAGTATGAAAGCATTTAGAAGATGAGCACATTTACTTGGTACCAGCTGTCTTTGTTTATCCTTAGTCTTGCACCATGGGTAGATTTTTTTCACTATAAAACCATAAACTCTATTGTTGGGACTAAGATTATGTGGGAATGTCGCCTCTTATTTTCTTTGTCATTGATGATTCTAATGATTGCAAAGAAAAAGAAGAAATTATTTTCCATAAAACATTGAAATTTAGAAAGAAAAAGCAATGCTTAAAGTTTTCATGTCTTCTGATTCAGAGAGGCCTGACCAGCTGTGACTGCTTGCCACTGTACATGGCTGCACAGGCACTGTGATGGCAGAGAGGCCATGGAGAGAAGTTTACTAATTAGTTCTGCAACAGTTTGAAGTGCTTATATTGCTCTGTACACATTTTTCATAGTAGCTGTTGCTGATTCTTAGATTAAAATAAAGTGGTTGGATAAACAGATTCCCAAGATTTCAGTAGAAGGTTTGGCACTTCAAGTGACTTCTTTGAGAAGTGCTCACCTGTGGTAGATACTGAGACTGCTAATTTATGTCTCAGCCTGTTTTACATTAGTTGTCCTTTCCTGACTCCAGTAACGATTTGTTTGTTTAGTTTGTGGCAGATGTGCTAAGCCTGAGGATTAAAAATATGAACTTCTCCTCCACATGTCCCCCAGTTAGGTGCCTCCACACTGTGGTTATTTATTTTGGGCAACATTGTTAGGTTCTTTTATTTGCTTTCTGGTTTCTGAGCTTGAGGGTGGACTTGACTCACATTTTCCAAGGACTGTGCAAGTGCTGTGAGGGATTGTTTGGGGTTTATTTTTCTTTAGAAAAGTTCTGTTTTACTGCAGTCATTCTATTCCTACAACCCAAATCTTAAGAAGGAAAATCTATTATAAAATGAGGTGCAAGAACCTCCCCAGACGCTGGCATCTTGCTGTTGTGCATTACTTAAACAAGACAGAATTCAGAAGTGGTATGCAGTGGTCTTTTTGTTGCAGGATGAGAACGGTAGGTATCCTTATTAATTGTTGTATCAAAATATTATGTTCTAGCCAGAAGTAAGAAAATTACAGCTGGTATGTGATTCCAGTTGCTGAACAAGCCCATACTGCTCTATGGCCAAGCCAACAGCAATTTATCACGAGAGCAGCCTGGAAAGGTTACCAGCACCCAGACAAAACTCACCACTCATGCAGAACAAGACTTGCAGAAGATGAAGGTAGTTTTTTAATTCTGAGTGCTTACAGCTCCCTGTTGTATAAAATCTCTGAAGTGTGACTCCACAGCTCACTGATATGGGCCTTTTAAACCTCGAGATGTAGTTTGTCGGGTGGCTGCCCTTTGTTACACTGCACCCTCCTCCCCAGCCACTTTGACAAGGCAGTATAACCACCTGCCGTCCCTCCAGCCTGACTTTATTTATGAGAAAATGAGGCCTGGCCTCATTTTTCAAGAACTGTTACAGTTCTGGCTACAAAGCTATTATTCTGTAAAGAATTTGAGACTAAAAACTTTCTTTCAAGTGCATTTCCACTCCCACAGATGAAACAGCCTAGCAGAATTCATTCCCTCCCTTTTCCTGAGGTGCAAGTGAGAAAAATAAGTTGCAATCTATCACATTCAGGAAAATTGCTGGAGGAGGTAGAGATTTTCCCTCAGTCTGGTCCCAATTATATTTATTTTCTATTTTAAATGTGACCCAGTGTGCTCATAGCAGTTTCAATGCTAGAGTGCTCTGCTATGGTCCTGAACAGAGCTTTGTGTCTCCCAGCTCCATTTTGTGGTACCAACTGTCACAGGTGTTGACTCACTTTTTATTTGGGGACAGACACTTAAAACCCAAAAGCCTGAAACCAAAGATTAAATCACCACAAACCCATTAGAAGAGGAAATTTGGAGATGTAACTGTCGTTGCTTTAATTTGCTACATTGGTCTAATTCCGTGTAATTTCAGATATCATTTGTACTCCTCCAGTGTCAAGCCACCTCAAAAGACCCCCAAACTATATGGACTGGTCTGCATGTAATATGCTTATGCTGTAGAGCTGTGACATTAGGCATATGAGCCCATATGTTTCTTTGAATTAAAAGCATGACTGTCATTCCCCATGCTTGAGAAAAGTAAACAGTGTCTGTGTCTGCATGCAGAAATATAAAAAACAGAACTAAAATAATGAGCATTGATTACAAAAAAACAAGCTTTGATTTGGCCAGCCTTCTAGAGCCTTCCAGACACAATACTAAAATCCTAATACAAATCAACAGTCACAAGCAACATCCCATTATTTACTTTGCAATCAGGACAGAGAATGTGCTAGAAGTGGCTCACGGAGAGGAAGTGATGGTGTTCAGGAGTGCCATAAATTCACTGCAGAAGGAGCTGGGCTGGTGGTATGTTTGGGTCTCAGTGCCATTCTGCAGAATTAGCTAAAACCAGCGCGGCTGATTCACTCCTTCCTACCGGGTTGTCAGTAGCCTTGATGCTGCACAGGGCTGAGCTGCAGCAGTACTCAGAAAATTATAGAATTATAAAATGGTTTGGGTTGGAAGGGAACTTAGAGATCATCTATTTCCAACCCCTCTGCCATGGGCAGGGACACTATCCGCTAGACCAGGTTGCTGTTTCCACTGCTTCTGGGTTGAGTGGGCAAAAAAACAGATAAAAGTATTATCAAAGACATTTTTTCTCTTAATTTTTCCGAATAAAGCTTCAGCTTATTTGTCCATAGTTTTGTCCATAATTTTGCTGTCCATAGAGAACATGAACTAGAGCACATTAAATCCAAGTGGTTAGGTAGTAACATTTCATTAGAAAGGACCTGTCAGTTCTAACATTGTGTGTCATATTTGCAAGCATTTTGAAACAGTATTTAGGAAGTCTATAGAGATGCAGATGCCCTCGAAAAACTATCAGTCAGTTAAATTGTTTAGAGGGGGAAGAAAGCTTCAGTACATTGGCAATGCTTGAGTGCTGAAAATATTTAACACATTTGAATAAATAATGAGCTTAGTGGATTTTTGCAGATGAGTGAAAACTGAGTATGGAGGAATTATAATAATAAATAAAAAATATCATAATTATAGTGAGGAATAAATTGTATTAACTTCTGCCTGGAAATAGGACCAAACCAGGCTCATTGAAGTGTATTTTGCCTCCTGCATGGGTAACAGCAGCAGTGAATATTACACATGCCTGTTCACCAGGGAACCCAGCAGGTGAGCTGCAGTTCCTGAGCTCTGCTGGTGAAAGGTGATATGTAGTTTTAGTCAGCACAGACACTCCCTCTGAAGTTGCTGAGTGCTCCTTTATTTTAAGGTTAAGCACACATTCCAGTGGAGACTTAAGGCACCAGGAAACTGGTTCTGTAGTATCTTAAGAGAGTAGAGTAGAAGAGGGTGCTTTATTCTCATGCCTGCAAAGGTTACTGGCCACTTCTTCCTAGAACTCACAGAGCAGAATTTACTGTATATTCCTGCCTGAGCTGCTCCCATTCCAACTTCTTCATATGAGCTTAACCTACTGAGAAGGGTGAACTGGTGTTACTGAGGAGGTAGCTGCAGCTCAGATGTGGATCTGTTGTAGCCTGATGTTCTCTCTGCTTGCTTGCGCAATACGAGCTCTGTGCTGACCTTAGCTATGTCCACCACCACCTCCTGTGATTCTAGAAACTTCTTTGTTGTCTCAAAGTCCCTTAGCTTAGGCTGGGCAGTTTGTGTCAGAGCTCAGATTAGAGCTGGGAGGCTCCTGATTGCTGGGTCTATTGTGTCAAACTGCATTGTGGCTGTAGGCTGAGGAAGCTCAAAAGACCACCCAAGTCACTTCACTGTGACACAGGTAAGGGCTCGGATTTCCAAATACACTTTAAATCCCTTGGTATAAGAGTTTGGTTTTTGTTCTGAAGAGCATCCAACAGTATGTCAAAGTATATGATAAGCCTCAAGTTTTTTGCTTCCAGCAGCTGCAGCACATCTACTCTGGGAGGCAAACAGTTCCAGCTCTGGCTACCTAAAAGCTGAAGTGCCAAGATGCAAACGCTTAGGCAATTTATTACTTCTCTTGCCTATAATGCCACTGTTTTCTAAATCTCTTCACATCTTATTTTCACAAAAGACAATTTATGCCTGCCTAGAAGCAAATTTTTAGCTCATCAGCAGAACACAACTTGTCCTTTGGGATGGGGACAACATGGTTAATGGACAATAAAGGTGTACACAAGTAGCAGAGTAACTTAAACTTACCCTTGTGTTTTCTAATTGAGAAAATAAAATATAAAATTGAAACTGAAGCTCTGGTGGAGTTTGCAGTGGAACTAATATGAACAGTTCTTTTTTTTTTTAAATTATACATAGGACACTCCAATAACTGTGCTTATTTTGATGCTAATGGTTTACACATGCACTAGGAAAACTGAGCTCTTCATCCAGATTTGGTGACGGTCACAATGCTTTCTCACTGTTGATACATCTTTATAACTGCACAATTAGGAAGAGAAAAGCATTACAGATACCAATATTTCAGTTTATTTTGCTTTTTATGGTGCTGTAGCTAAAACTTGGAGAGAAAGGTGCACTAGTAAGGTTCAAGCTTTGCTCCAATAATTAAAAAGTATTGTGAAATGTCAAGAGAGAGGGCCCTGGCTTTTCTTTTACAAGCACTTGGAAGGTCATAAATAAAGCATGAAAGAAAAAAAAAAGGTAAAATTGTGCCACCCCCTAAAGCACCTTAAGGCTCACTTAATTGTCAGAAGTATTTTTCCAGTGATGGAAAGCTGCTTGTATAAAGTAAGATGCAAAGCTTTCAGTTTGCCAGTGTCTTTCATTCTACTGTATTGCAATTTTTTCAGATGTTAGTGGCTGTATACAGGGTAAGTTAGGTTAGGTTAGTAATGATCACACTTTAGAAATTCTACCATTCTTGCTGTTGTGAGGAGTCAAATGTATCTTGATCAAAGACACACTGGATAGCTAAGCACTTTAAATAAACAAAGTATGAGGTTGGGTTAAGCTGCACCTTTGTGAAAGGGACTGACTGTTACAGTATGGACTGTTCAGCAACAGTATTTGCCCCCCAGAGTGACACAACTCAAAACTGAGGAATTATCAGCCAAGTCAGCCATTTTTATGACTGTGATATGGCTGTTGGTTTTAATACATTTTAATTTTCCATGGATTTCTGCATTTAATTTATTCAACGTTAGAAGGAAACATCCAGCACAAAAGATGTTTGTAATAGACTTCTGTTTGTTTGATATGACTTGTAGTGCCTGATTCTGCAAAACATGTCACTAACTGAAACTGAAACTAGTGCGCAAAGAACTCTTCACCATCAATCCTCAAAAAGATGCAAAAAGATTTTAGCAAGCTAAAATCTTGCTTGCACATTTTTATAAGAACCTGGATCCACTGGACAGACAATTGGAAATTCAGATATGCAGAACCAAAATTAATCTTCAGGCTACAGATACAAAATTTTATTGACTTCCAAGTGCAACTGAGAGTCAAACTAAATATCTTGGATTTAAACTTGTTCTGTAGGCTTGTATTCTGATTGGTTTTTTTACTGTGAATCTGCTGGTGTGTCTTCATTCAGCATTAGCTCCTCCATGTCTGTCATGAGATAACTACATATTTTTACATATTACCTACTCGAATCCATAAAATGCAGAAATAAAAACCTGGGCTAGTTCAACTAACATCTGTTTTCCCTGTGAAGTCCTAGGATTTATATTCTGGTAATGGAACAGAAATGAATTTTGGGTAGAAATCCTAACCCCAGTAACCAATGGTTTTAGTTCTAGAGATCCTGCTTAAAGAGCCTGAAATTTTTGTGCAGTCTTGGCCAAGTCAGTGGGACAGGCTTCTGGTGGGCTCTAAGTGCTCTCCTGCCTTTAAAAGATGAAAGTTGTAATAACAACTTCAATTTGGAGAGGAATGAAGAGCCAAAAAGCTACATATATTTTTACAATTGTACTCTGGTATTCTAGGACTGTGCTGTTACATACCAGAGTTTCTAGACGAAATGCATGAGACTGTACATGTTTAAGCTTCTTTATTAGGCATTTTATGAGCAGGTATGACAGACTTGACAAGAAATTAATGGCTAAATATAATTTTACAGCTACATGTATTTTTACAGTTTCCTGAAAGTTAAAGTTTGTACAGACTTGTTTTAATTACCTAATTATAAAATAATTCATAATGCCAACCAGCTATCAGTTGACATCATCTGTGTATGTCAGCATCAGTTTGTTTTGATGAGCTTTTGCTTAACTCCTGACTTCTTTTAATTATTATACTCTATGGATCTATCAAAGGCAAACAACACAGCTTCTCCCACAATACGATACTGTTTTCTGCACATCAGTGTTAAGAATCTAATCATAAGCAGTAGCCACTTTTAAAGAAATTCTGATCTAGAGAGTTGGATTCCAATCTGAGGATTTCCTTGGCTGACACAACATTACCTGGCTTTCTATGGCACAGTTTGCCACAGCTAACTCATGCACATGTGAGAGTTGTTATACTACATTTTGTAAAACAAAGAATGAAGGATATGTAAGTCTTACTCTTTGGCCCCAGTCGGCAGTGAAAACCTGGATTCCTCTGGCTTGCTGAAGACAAGAGCCAAATGGCTTTTCATAAGTGAAACCCTTTTTCACTCAGGAGAGAACAGGAGGGAGCATCACTGTACATACCAGCATTAGCTGGCAACAAACCTTCTCCAGGCTTTTCTCAAGGTCACATACCGCCTGGGCTCTCTTTTGGCTCTGAGCTTCTCTACTTTTTTGCCTCATGAACCTTCAGAAAGTAAGAGAGGCAGCAAATGAAGTTGTTACCTGACCAAATACAAGGTGAGCTTTAGCTCCAGATCAAGATACCTGAATCCAGCTCTAAATAGGCTCAATAGAGCCTACAGAGTTATTCTACTTCAAATAGCTCATCTGCTAAATGCCTCTCTAGTGTCCATCTGAGCTGAGCTTCCCATGCAGTCCATGTAGTGGCTAGCTCACCACTGACTGATGAACACATACCTCAAACATGTAGATGCCTGCATAGGTTTCTTGCTATCAAACCAAACTCCATCCTGTAGAATCAATTCAGTATTTCAGCTCTTCAAACACCTGTATGGGTCTGGCAGACACCATGCAGGAGCTGTAAGTCATCCACACATTTTCTGACCCACAGATGAGATACCCTGAAATATCTGAAATCGGGTGGGTGGATCGAGCCCCAGCTCCCTGCATATGAAAGGGGCTTCTTTTTTATTGAGAAAGCATAAGGACCTCCTGGGTTAAGTTCATCTTAAGCAGATCTGTGAAACAGATGAGGTGAACAGAGACAACCAAGGTGAGATACAATCTATAAAGCTTGCACGTGCCTTTGTTTGGGTGGAAAAGTATGCCTTTGGTAAGGGTAGAGATTGTGACTGTTTCACATACATCATTGTAAATTAAGATTAGCAGCCACATTCCCCTGTTCTAACTAAATGTAACTCTCAGTCTTCTCAGATCATGCAGTTAGAGTCTTTTCAGTTAAAAAAAAAAAAAGTTGCCTGCATGCTTCCTCTCTGTTCACTTTGCTGAAGTTTATTATTTGTTAAAAAGCCTGGTCTTTTTCCAGAAGGAAGAAGCTTTGATGCCTCTCCTGACGGCACAACTCAGAAACACATGGACGTTTTATTTTTCCCTTCCATCTTACCAGCAGCAGTTGGAAATAAATAATGTCCAGCTAACACTTGGAAAGAACAACAGCCACACAGAGGTTTTAGGGACAGAAAAATCAAACCATGTGACAATGTCTGCCAGTTCTGTCAAGGATTTAAACACTATTCTGGAGACGGCACTTACCTGGGGCTGTCACAAAGGCATTGGTTTATCAGAGGACCAGGGTCTTTTTAAGAATATAGATATGTAAAGTAAGACAATTAAATATAGAGAAGTGAAACTATTTGAACTATTTCTGTTTTCAAAGAAGGGCAAGGAGGCTGATGAAGTGTCTGGAGCACAAGTCTGATGAGGGGCAGCTGAGGCAGCCAGGCATGTTTAGCCTGGAGAAAAGGAGGCTCAGGGTGACCTTATCTCTCTTTACAACTACCTGAAGGGAGGATGCAGACATTTGGGGGTTGGTAAAAAAATAACAGGATGAGAATAAATGGCCTGAAATTGTGCCAGGGGATGCTTAGACTAAATATTAGGAAAAGCTTCTTTTCTGAAAGAGTGGTCAGGCATTGGAACAGGTTGCCCAGGGAAGTGGTGGAATCACCATCCCTGGAAGTGTTCAAAAGGAGTATGGATGTGGCACTTGAGGATAGGATTTAGTGGTGGACATGGTGGTGCTGTGTTAATGGTCAGACTTGATGATCACAGAGGTCTTTCCCAACCTTAACAATTCCATGATTGAATCACAGTATGGTATCACAAGACAAAAGTGGAGGTGGCTCTCAAAACATCAAGCTGGGCACTGGAAGAATGAGCCCTGCCAAACAGTCTCAGACTGAAGATAAGGATCATATCTAGTGTCACAGTAGCCAAGGGCAGCTGCACAGATACAAGTGTAGGAACAACAGGGTATACACCATATTTCCCTGGAAGCAACAGCAGCTCAGGCACTGGAGAGTACAAGATAACACTGAACAGAAGCTCTCAACAGTGTGATTCAACAACACAGGTAGCTTTAAAGTCAACATTCTTGGTGAAAAAGTAGACTAAAGGTAAATGGACTTTTTTTGTAATTTCAAAATGGTCATTTATTTAAAAAAAGGTGAAGGACAAAAGATTTGCTCTTGCAGCTACTTCCTTTAGACACACATAACTGGGTTCATGCAGATTCCTGTAAATCAAACCTAGTGCTCCTACTTCACTTCTTAACAAGGATCTATCCAAAACAAATGGATTCTGAGGAGATGCTTGAAAGCGAATAGAGTAGGATTTCAGGAAGATATTTACCCCTGAGAAAAGAACTAATTGTTCAATTAAAATTAACACTAAAATGTAACTTAAAAAGAAGGCTATGTAACGTTCTTAACACATTCTAATTTATCTGCAAACACTGTTTTTCTTCCTCTCCCTCTCATTTTCCAAAAGGCTAACCAATACAGCAATTTCATAAAAATTAAATTTTAGATTTCTGTGTGCCAATCTAAGGAGCACAGCTTAGAATTTATGCAACAGCTGTCTGGATGACTGAATATTTTACACAAATGCAAATTACAGGAAAGCTGTTACTAATAGAAGATGTTACATGGCTGAAGGTGGTTATTATTTCCATTCAGGACACTTGACAAATAAAGAAAATATCAGCAAGAACTACACAAACCCATTAACTATCAAAGCAAAAAAGAACATGACATTCATGTTTTCAAAAATGAAGTAATACAGTCTCCTTACCATAATTCCCAAATTAATTGTCCTGAGTTGGAAATAGGATGATCCATCTGAAGTCTGTCAGACAGCTACTTGGAAAACATTTGGAGCGCAAAGGTTTTCACTGCATCCTTTGACTGATTCCTGTAACTTTCACACTAGATTTTTTAGGACTGTCAAGCAATCCCCAAACCCCGTGTGACTTGAGATAGTAAACATTTCAATAGGAGTTCAGCATTCAAGGCTAGTAACTAAATTTCTTTTGGATGGGACAGGATCTCAGCCTCCTCAGGGATCAGCATCACTGGGTCAGGCCCCAGATACTTACATAAACAAAGACCTGGAATTTTGAAGACACTTAAGGTAAAACTTATACTCAAATGCTTTGAAGAATCAGAGCCTAAAAACTTAAATCAAACTTCAGGAAGCATTTAAGTAAGCTGCTTAAAATTAAAAAATGAGCACTTTAGAAGTTGAAATGAACGATCCAGAATTAAATATTTGCTTCGGATTTGCCAATTGTCAAGACTGACTGATAAAAAGTGGTAAATCTGTACATAACCAGACAAACTGGTGTGTTACAATTTCATTATGAAGTGAAACAGCTTGAGATCAAGGCTTTTGTTTTCAGAACGTTTCTTTGTACATGCTGCTCCTGACTATCATTGCTTTACAGTGGCAGCCACCTTCCTATAGCATATGTGGGAATCAGAGTTCTACCGGGTCATTTCCATGAAGGCATCAAAAACTACTTGTTTGCATAGGTCCTTAACTGAACTGAGTCACTAAGGCTTAACTGGGCAGGCCTTGCTGGAGTAGGCTGAAGGGCAGGGGCTATGACATAGGTTTGGGTTCCTAAAAAAAAGCCAGACCACTCTTCCCTGAAAATTTATCAGCAGAAGGGCCCTCACCAGCAGCCACAGTCAAACATGGGACTGAAATTAACCTCCTCTATTCACATCAGGTCCATTGCTGAGAAGCAAAAATAGATTCTCCTGTTTAATATGAGTTCAGCCTTAGCCCAGCATCTTTTGGAGGGCAAAGACTTTTGATCCTGGTGGGTAACAGACACGTTCACAATTAATTCAACATCTGTTTGCCACTTCCGGTCACACCTGACAGATGGGCCACATCAGTTGGGAAAAAAGAATTAAATGGAAAGGGCACCTTATCAGTTCCCTGGCTGAAACACTTTGTGACACATTGCAAATGGCTATTAAAAAAGAAAGGAAAACAGCTGTAGGGGGGATGTTATCTTTAAATTATGCCCACAGATACTGTGCAGGTAGGAACAAACTCAGACTTTGTCTGTTTTGAAACCTGCACCCCAAAGCCCCCCCTTCCCCCTGCTCTCTCCCAATCTTACTCCATTGGCAAAAGACGCCAATTTGTTTCCTACAGCAGGTATCCTGCCCTGCAGCAGGGAGGTGCCAGCGCTGCCCACTTCACATTATCCCAGTGCAATCAGTGTGATCTCTGGAAGGCATCCAGTTTTTTGCCAGGTGCTTAAAATAGGTCTACGACACCTGGTTGCTGAAGTTTCTCACTTTGCATGATCCGAGTTTGTGAACACTGGAATAATTAAACGTCCGTTTTCCAAGCTAACCTTTGTTAGGAGCACACACGATTGTACTTAAAGCAACAGGACACAAGAAAAAAATCAAGCATAGCTTAGTTTCTCACATTACCAGTCATCTTTTTCACTCTCAACATGCTTCATAAACCTTAATGATTGTCAGTCAAAATGTAGCTTGTATAAACGTGATGAAGATTTAATCAGACTGAAGGATTACAATAAGTGTTATTGTGAGCATTTAACCTGACAGTTTTCTGAACAAGTTCTGCACTATATAAATGCACTCACTTGCATTGTTAAGTGATACAATTGTTAAGTGACAATTTGTCAAAATATTTTAAGTAGTTTGTTGTTCTTTCTAGGACCCAACCTTGAAACTCCCAGAATAAGAAGCAAAATGGTTTGGCTTGAGAAATCGTACATTATCCAAGGGAAAGGATATAAAAGCCATTGGTTGTTTGGCTTTTCTTCAAGAAATCTATTATGAAAGAAACAAAAAAGGATTCTAGGCAGGTCCAATGAGGGGCCTAAAGAGCTGCCAAGTTTAGTCAGCTTTAGCTCTGTACCTACTATTTATTCTTCAAGTGTTTCTGTCCACCTTCCCCAAGCTGATCTGTGACAAACAGCAGAAGCAGACACTCAAGTCACTCCAGATAGTTCCTCGTGTGTGCATGACTCACCTGGACGCTGCTTGCACTGCTGGCAGAAGGAAAAGAACAAAGCTGTTTTCTCTACCAAAATTATGTTAGCTGGGCACAAGGAAGTATCGCAGTTTGCTCCCATGTTCAGTCAGCGCAGTTCCAAGGAGTACTTAACATGCAGCAATAGAAAAGGGCTAAGGAAGGGTTTCCATTGTGACAGTATCCATTGCTCAGACAGCCTTCTTCAGCAAGATGCTCTGCAAACAGAGCACTCATAAGCAAGTTTATCCCTAATATTTTTCAGAATATTGGGAGTCCCTGTGAGAGTAGAAGCATCATAATACCCCAGTGAAGAGGAATCCACCTGAAAAGCTCTGGTTCTGAGCAGTTCCTCTCCCCCATGTTAGAAACAGGTCACAATAATCACATAGAACTAATCCTGCTACCAGGACTGTCACTTCCCCTGTCTTAGTCACTCCTTCCAGTAAAGACACCGCTGCACCAGAAGAATGGTTCCAAAAAGGAATTTACATTTTGCTGGTTGCAGCTTCATAAAAAACCCCAACTAAACCCCTAAGCAACATCAGGATACTGAAGCAACACAAAATAAGTGAGAACATGGAAGATTGCAGGTACTGCTTCATCAGCAGGGAAAAAAATACTCCTCTCATTCCCAAGGCTGTGCAGCACCACACTGCTATAAAAACTTGGGTTGGAAAAAACAGTCAGTAGTTACCATGGTTTGTGAATTGCTTTTTTTCAGTAATTACTTTGGAAGTTAAGAAATTCTAGGCCCTCATTTTGGTCTTGTGTAGAGCTGATGGAAGCAAAAGCAGCACAGCTCTAGGGTAACACTTATTTCTGACAAATTTGCTTTGTCTTTTAGGTCTGTGACCCCATAAAAGCAGATTTGTAAACAGTTGTAGAAGACACCTGGAAAACTAAATCTCCTTTGCCTCCTCATTCCTTTGTATTTGTGTTATTGACATGCAGGTAGGGATCAAGATATTCAAGAATACAAGCAAAAATGCCCAACCCTAGAGTAGAGGGTGTTCTGCTGTGGGTTTTTGTTGTTTAACTGAGCAATTATTTGCAGTTCCATTTTCCACAGTGAAAAACTATAATCCAAATGTTCAAGTTTTCAAATCGAATGAGAACGAGGTTCCTGCAATATTTCAGAACAATACATCATACGAGTTTATGTATTTAAGCAAGGAAGCCAAAGAAATTCAGAAAAGAGCTCAAAGAAAAAAAAGGGGTGGGAAAAGAAGACAAGAGTGCTTGTAATTGTTTCATGGTTTGCTGGAAACAGAAAAAAGATTGAGAAACTGGGCATGGGTAAGTTTTAAGAAAATAATTTTTGTTATACTGAAAAGCGAAGTCTGAGAACAGTAGCTTCTTAACAAGTAAGACCTGAATAACAGCAGAATACTCATTTTCACAGCCTCTGTGTCAACTCTTTCATTATTTAAATTGTAAGGATGTGACAAGGCTGATTTGTACTTTACTTAGATTTATCAACAGTAGTAGCAAACCAATAAAGCTTAAGAATAAAGTAGCTTATTAGCACTGGCAGTTTAGGCAGCAAACACCACAAAATAGACTTCAGTCAGAAATTGCATCCCCGTGCCCCTTGCTTTTTAGCTGGTAACAGCACAAGATACAGGATATCAATGAATCAATCACATCAATCACCGACTGTTAAAACTGACAAGAAGCAAGAGCAGTACAGACCTGACATAAAATCTGCCAGTACTGAGCCTGACATCCTTCTCACTGACATCAGGTGTCATCTCTATTAAAAGGTAAGAGAGAGCTCAGTATCAAATTAGAAAAGCTGAACATAAACCACTTCTCATCACAGAATTTAGTAAATATCTGAAGCCTCAACATTGGCATACTCTGCCCCCACACTATTTTAAAAAGGGTGCAAGTTAAATAACAGCAAGCTCAAAAGAATAACTCTCTTCTCCTGGGGAGAAAGTGGGACCCTGGTGCACTTGCTTTTTGTCCCTCGGAGAGGATGCCAAGGACAAAGCCAGGCACTGCAGAGGACAAGCACTGCCTCTCGGCAGAGAGCAAACAGAAGGACCTGACCAAGCTTGCAGAACAGCTTTCTGTGTCACAAGGCTGGCTGGCAATGTTTGAGCCCCAGCAGCTCAAGCTTTAGCGGTACTTTCATTTCTTCCACTTCCCTTGCCCAAAAGATCTGCTGCACTTGAACACAACTGCCTTCTGTACCATGTTTTATTCATAATGACAGCTGTGCCTGAAGGCACACCCTCAGCACGGAACCACCAGAGACTGCCTCTAGGCAAAGTTGGCATTACATTAAGTGCATTAATAAGGTATTGCTTTGGCCATCCTGAACACAGAAAGATCAAATGTTCAGGAACAACCTTTATTTTAGCATCTGAAAAACACCACACAGACTTTTTTCTTTTTAAAGAGTTTATGTAGAGTGTAAAAAATACTAAGTTTTGAACTGTGTGCTTAACAAATAAAGCTAAACATGATACAAGGATTGTGATGTTTGATTTGGTACAAGAACAGCTGAGAGGAGAGCAGCTGCATTTCAAAGGGAAATTCTGAGCCAGAGTCCTGGAAGGCACAAAGGGACACAACCTGCACTCCAGCTTGCTTATCTAAAGAACTGCAAGATGAAAAACAAAGCTCTTGTTGCATGTGAAAAGGTACTGCATGTTTTATCTTTTATGTATCAATTGCATTTAACATACTACACACATGAGAATGACTTAAAAAAATTACTTCAAGATGGGAATTTAAGTCACTTTAAGCTCAAAATCTGACCTACACATGGCAATAACAGGTAGCAGACTTAATTCTCCAATGTACTAAGCTCTTATATATGTTAAAAGGGATGCAGTGTAAGCTCAGACTTGGAATCATCTAAGCGCCCTAGCACAAAAGTTCAAATTCCAAAAGGGCTGACTCAGTCCTTCCGCCTTCCAAAGTACATAAATCTAATTCCATGCAGTTTTACTGTGAAAGGAATTCTTAAAAGCAGGGATCCTCCTCCCTGCTGTGTCAAAGCTCAGGATTCCCTCTCCTATATTTTGAGTTTTTCCCTGCCATTCTTCATGAGACAACTGACTGACAGGCTCTATGTTGGACACAGCAATCAGATGATTTCTTGTTATTAAACATGTTGCTTTGAGAGCCCAATAGAAAAACAAATAGAAAAACAAATTACCTGGTGCAGTAATGGACAGTTAGTGCAATACAGCTCCAAATATTGGTAACATCAACCCCTAACTGCATTTTAAGATACTTAACCTAAACCATTGTAGAACAGTGTCATCAAATGCAAAATTAAAACTTACTGTTCATTTTCGTACAAATACTTTGCTAAGACATAAGTGTTCTAGCATGCTCTCAATCTCCAGGATACACCAAATTTGCAGAGAATTTACATGCAGAATTGTTTACCCAATGTCCATGATGCAGTCACTTTAAGTATATATTGCAACTGTTCTACCTTTAGTAAGAAAGCAAATCATCTTCATTAACACCAGTAAAAGCAAAGCAGCATCACAAAACCCCCACAAAGATATCTCTGTTAAATAATTTTTCTTTTTGCATAGTTTAATTCTTATGATCACACTGAGAAAATTCAAGGGGTTTTAGCCATTAGAAGGTAACACTGAGCTGACCCAGATCTCTCTAACTCCACTGAGATTCTTTCTACAGGAACTCCTTTCCAGAGTTTTTACATCTCTGGCAAGGCAGGAAACCCATGGATCTAGAGAGACAATCACTTCAGAGCCAGCTAACAGAAGTGCAGAGAAGATAATTATTCACTCAAATGACAGCATTCCAGCCACTGAAGGGGGGAAAAAAGAGTATCTGGTACAAGACAAACAGGTAGAAGTGTTTCTTAGAGAACAGTTGTTTGAGATTTTATCCTGTGATAAAGAAATGAGTCATCATCCATCATGATGAATACACTCTGAAGTTAAATCATTTGATGTGGTAACTTAAAACCACATTCAGTTTTAGATTCTTTTCTAAACCTACATCAAAGAGGAGGAACTTCTAATAATTCTCATTAAACACTACAGATTTACACAGGTACTCCAGTACTTTGGCTCTTGAATAGCATTTTTTCCTCTGCATTTTTCAGGAAAGCTGTATGAAGTATCTCAGGAAAGAGACAACAATCTACCTGGGGAAATAAAACACAGAAGGCAAAATAACCTCCCTGACATCACCCAGCAGGCCACGGCACAAATGGACAACAAAACAGCCTTAAAAATCCCTGTCAAAGGCTGCAATCAGATACACCACTTGAACAGCTGCTGTTATCAAAGCAGATAATTTTGGTAATTTAAATGGTGTGCAAGCATCAAAATTACAAGTTCAGACTGACTAGTGGCCTCTTCATACTACTATGTTGGTTTCAAAACTAAAATGCTTTGGGGCAAGGTGCAAGAAATTCCAAGGGGGAAGTCTGCTTCCAGTATGAAAACATATATATGCCTTATTTTGCAAACTAACAGGGTTTTTTAGCCCTGAGTGTACAGTGGCCACTATGCGCCTTTCCATACCTTCCAGACAATAAAAACCACCATTCGAGGAAGAATCCAGGGCAGAATAATAATGGTCAACAGGAAGTTACTGACAACTTCTTTGCAAACACTATATATTCGTATCTTACTGTTTCTAGAAAGCAAGCAGATTCCCTAAACCTGCAAAGTATGTCAGAGGTATGACAGTAAAGGTTAGAGATAACAACCCCAGTAGTTTTGAAAAAATGTTTAAAATGTCAACGGTATTAGAGTAATATAATGTATCCTATGCAGTTTTATAATACATCTTGGCATACCAAGTCTCAGTAAGGTTTAAAAGGAAGCTCTGAATTCCAGTTACTCAGAGGTTAAATATAAACCTTCCCAACTGCCCTTTTCCAATTACATAGATTTCTGAGAAAGATGACAAAAATGCATAGACATATTAGTATTATATTCCATGACCTTAGTAGTGTGATTTTTAAGTGGATGCAGAGGGTAACTTGCAGAAAGAGGGTATGACAATACCTGAAGTGCACATGCACACTCACCAAATCAGTGTGCCTTAAGTAAAACTGTTACTTAAAGAATCTTTCAATTAAAGCAGTGCTTTAGAAATGCATTTCCTGTGTTTCAGCAAGGAGAAAACAAGAAACATTCCCACATAAGATTTATTTTGTGACATTTCACTGATAACATTTTGCAATCTATACCCAGGAAGAGGAACTTCAGGTTAGGTTGAACAAGATATAACCTATGCAGACAGTATCTGAGGCAAATGCAGCGCACACTGACTGATAAAAGCAACCCTTCCAAGCGAAAGGCATCTTAACTATTAGGAGTGGGATGCAGTTACTGTTTCTTGTCAAGTTGACAGTACTGGCATTCAGTATCAATCCATTTTTTGAAGGAACTGGACTAGTCCTCTAGTACTCTATTCCTACTCTATGAATTTTGGAAAAAAATGCATTGAAATGCTGCAATCACTTACATACATACTGAAAAAACCCCTCTTCATTTGATCTGAAAATAATTTGGGCTATTTCTCAGCATAGATTTGGTTTCTCAACAGTTAATCCTGTAGGCATTTCCAAACCAAGGGCTAGAAAAAGAGTGACTACTTCAAAATTTGATGTTAGGTCTATCCTTTAAAGGTCAGCATTTCAAGAGTTAAGGGTTTTACAGCAACACCAACTTAACCCTGCTGCAAAGATAAGCATCTTTTCCGGTCCTTGATGAATGCAGCTAAAGTTCAGGCCACTAAGAAAGCTGCCAGAGACCCTTTCAAGCAGCACCAGCTTTTTTCACAACTCTCCAAGAAACTTTGCATTTCATCTTCTGCAGCTGCTTGCTGTCCCAGTGTCAATTCTGATCTAATTTGATTGAATTTGCTGAATTTTAACAAACACATTTCTTCTTCTGCTGCTCTTTTCTAGAACTGTTTCCACTGTTCTGTGGAATCTGAAGCTCTTCAACGTATTTAGACAGAAAATAATAGTTTGCATACATTTAACAAGAGAACATCACATTACTGTATCAGACTTAAATTAACAAGCTGAAAATCTATTCCAGTCTAGAAACAATTCTCTGAGGAACACCATTCAGGCAATTTTTAAAGTAATGCAGTTTGGTTAGTGGCCTAGAAATGATTTTCCAGGCCCTTCCCAAACCACAGCTACAGTCCCCCACAGACAACTTCCTTACATGCTTTATATACGCATCAGATGTGCAGTGTGCAGGTAACAGGAAAAGCTGATTGGACAGAGACCTTTGGTCTTCACTGATCTCTGGTATCCAAGCCAAGATATACAAGCAGACTTGCCTATCCAGGGTATTAAACCTTAAGTTTCTCTACAGGCCAAACAGAAAATTCTGAAGCTTTCATATCCTTGAAAGAACCAACAAAGGGCTGATTACTTTCTAAAAGAAGAAATCCACTTGTGTATAACCTACCAAAAATAACTTGTCTTTAGAAAGAGAACAGAAGCCAAAGGATCAGTTCAAACACACATGCAGCATTATTCAGCCAAGAAGCTTTGGAGAAAGCCAGGTCAAAGTACTTGTTCTAAACTTCTCAGGTTGGTGGAGCTGGAAAGGGAACAAAACCCCAAGCAAAAGGCTTTGTGCACACACAGTGCCCACTGCATTTCTGAGGGGATCCAAACCTTCTGGCATGCACTTGACAGTGGCTAAAGTAACCCTTCAGTGACCTGCTCAGCTTTGCATCGCAGCTTGTCTAAAATACAGGTTTAGGTATGAACACCTTATCTGAATTTTGGTTTTTGGAAACTGTTCATCTTAAAGAGATCTGCCTTACTATGAGGGAAGTTTAAAATAAAATCTTAAAATAAATTCTATTTTCTACAAATTCTATTCTGTCAGAAGAAGAAATTATTTGCAGCAAGTGATTCAATGTTGAAACTTATCCATCCAAAGAGATCTCTGCATCTGCTTGTGGAGGATGAGGAGGCAGGACACAGAAAAATAGATAAAGCTTATAAAATAATTAAAGCTTATTTCTTAAATTTATTTGCAGCATGGTGACTTAAAGACTGGTGCACTCAGTATTAGAAGTCTGGAAGTTATGTTTACATACCAAAATGTTAGTGACAAGTCACTTACCTGTATTCTGAAGTGGTTAATCCAAATTGAATCTGATAAGAAAGACTATGTATGGTTTATTTTAAACATTCACTTCAAACTGCAATAATGTCAAATACAAAGTACTTGATAAGCCAATTTTATTTTCAAGTCATACGGTCTTTCTAGTGTAGTTTTGCAGTTTTTTCCACATAAAAGTATTTCAAAAACCCATAGTGAGTTATATATGAAATCTTCATCACCTCAAAGGGTTCCATTCAGCATCATCCCTGACCCTGGATTTCAAACCTGTACTTTCTTTATTACCAAAGTATTATTTTATTACAGGTTTGGTTTTCCTCTAGTATCCTTTAACAGCTTATTTCCTTTCTATCCATTGTGTCAATATTTAATCTTTACCATATTCTTCAGTGATACACAGTAGTGTGCTATTAAAATGTATAAAAGGCCAAGGAGCAAACATTTCTTGATTAAAAGATGGGTAACAGATCACATAGTGAAGAGAGATGCTAATAGAAGGGTCTACAGTAAAATATATACAGAAAGATACTCAGTGGTACTACCTCTGCAGAGCCTGAACCTCAGACACTGGATAAACTCAAAACTGGGCTTCTTGCATAGCTGCTTCATCAGGAGGTTGTCACCAAATAGTGCTCAAGGAAAGTACAGTGAATTGTCCAAAACATTTAAGTAACAAACCACAGGAAATGTAACAATCAAATCCAAAAGCCTTTTTGTGATCACATGTCATTCTACATTTTTCTCCTTTTTCAGTTTCTTTTGGCACAAGTTTTTCAGGCTGGTGGTGGTGTCAATTGTCTTGCTTTCATTTCTGCTATTAGTTTCCAAAGACATGTAAATACAACAAAGTAAAAAAGGAACAGCAGACGAGGTACAGTACTTGCAAAATGAATTCTGTATCTGTGTGCAGTCAGCAGACTATATAAATATTTCAGAATAGGTAGCAAGAACAAGAAAAATCAAGTGAAACAAAACTTAAAAGCAAACAAACAACTGAGATTGGCCTCATTAAAGCAAATCCTATTAAAAGCCTTACCAACTTAAAGCTAGGCAGGGAAAGCATCTTCTGCTAACAGCATTACTGCTGTGACCCACAACAGGAGAATACCTCATGCCAGTGTCCTGGCCCAAAGATTTTCCTCATTTGATAAAGCTTATTCTTGTCAGAAGGAAGAGGGAAAATGTAGTAATACCTGGAAACTGTGCATTTGCAGAACCCCTCACATCTCGAAAACAAAGTGTACACTACAGGAACCAGTCACTGCAACTCTTCCCTCTTAGGAAGCATGTTAACAACTAAATGCCACTTCTGGTTTTTAAAACTGGTTTCACTTCAGAAAGTTATTTTACAAGAGGAGAAGGCTTGTTTGCAAACTGAACTGCAAAAATTTTCTAAATAACTGGAAAAAATGCCATTTTTCCTGCAAAATGCATGTCATTGCAATTAAAAACCACTTTCTAAAGCACTGTAGTAACACTGGCATAGGACAAACACATTTTACATTGTGTGTCTCCCGTGAATCACACCTACTTTGACCAGGAGTTCTAATCGTGAATCTAAAGTGAATTTACTTATTGATTTGCTTTTGTCCTGCATCACAGTGCCCTGCCAGAAAGTACTCTCTATGTTTATTTCTAAAATATACCCACCACTGCTCAACAAGCAAACAAAAACCTACAGAAAAAGGGGGAATCCCAACATCAGAACTTTGTGTTTGTTTTAATAACATACTTGACTCTTTTCATAAAACTACTCCTGTGGCATTGCCCCATATAGCAAGTCTCAGACACTTGGTTTGATGTATATTTCAGGAGACAAAATGAAAGACTGGTTATCTTTTCATTTGATAAAGAAGACAGTTTAAGGGCATTAGTCTTTCTTCCTTTAAAGGAAAACAAATTCCAGAATCAATGAAAATCCACTGCCATGTTACTACAGTGTAATTCCAGTACTCTTTGAGGGAAATAATTTCTAGCACAAACAGAATCTTTCTACCTCTTACAACAGTAAAGAAACCTGAGCTGTCCCTCAAAAGTTAATTCTTCAGAAGCTTATGTTTATTAATATACATCTACCCAATCAAGTTAATGTACCTCAAATAACTTCTGAATAAACAGCTCAGAAAATCCAGACTGCAGACAGCATCCAAATTCTTTTGGTTCTACAACACAAGAACAGTGGATCTCCATTAAAGTATTTCATACTATTCACTAAAGACAGTCCCTCTCCTTCCAATGCTACCATAAGCAACCACATGCAACTTCTAAAAGCAAGTAGTTCAGTATTACTGAGGTTATGATTGTCACAATGCAACAGAATATTAAGGCCAGTGAATAATAACTGAATATTTATAATAACACGAGTGTCTCTGAAAGCCTGCTTTTCCAAATATAACCAGAACAAAAGCACAACAATTCTGCAGTGTACCAAGTGTATATTTCAATTTACTGTATGCAGTCTAACAACAAATTTGGTCATAATTTACCAGATATACATAAATGATTTAAGTAGTAAAAGAAGATTCAGTTCCAAGAGAATTAAGTTTATACCTTGAGGGAAAAAAAACAACAAAACAAAACAAAACAAAAAGGAAAATACATTAAGANCAAAAAAAAAAGGAAAATACATTAAGAATGTAGAGCCAGGTCCAGTTTCTAAGCATTAAGTGAACAGTATCCTAATAAAGCAGATTTAGGTGAATTTCATATATATATATTTATATATATAGACAGATCTACCAATTGTAAACTATGGTTTTAAAAGGGATAAATGGGATGGAAAAATCTTTATGCTATACTTACATATTCACAAAGCAGAACATTACTTGAACGCTTAAAATACTTTTGCATTCATATCATTTTTGCCCAACTAATTTCTACTTTGGACCCCACCAGAATTACACATTACTCTTTTCAGTCTAGAACAATGAGAATAAAATGTATTCTTCAGTGTAAAAAAAAAAAAAAGCAGCCCACCCTTCCCACC